>JARCFY010000012.1:51347500-51692500 GCA_029233225.1 Lepidodactylus listeri
GGTTTTTTAATAGATGGATTTTCATAGCTGGAGAGAGATAGGCATGTTTAGCCTCACCTTCTGGCTTTGTTCAGATGGTATCACTAAGAAGGAAAAAGCAGTACAGCTCAGTGGTCAGAAGATTCCCTGGCTAACATATTATCAATTGTATATAAATGACTTGAGGTCTAAAAATAACTTTATTAGACCCTTAACTTCCTTCGAAAGTTTAATAAGCAAGGATGCCCCCAGTTGGGGGGGGGGGTTGATTTTTTTTATTTATAAATTCTTGATCTTGATTTTAAGTAAAGCCTTGTTAACTTATCAACTTAAGTGGAATTCCCTACTTCCTCAAGTTGTTAATGAGGCAGAATGGAAATGGATATGGGCTTCGCCGGCAAATACCTCCCCAATAGCTGATATCCAAGTGCAGTTCTTTTGCTGTTGCACATGGTACATTACCCCACATAAATTATATTTAATGTCAAAGACCTATGATCCTTACTGCTGGAGGAAATGCGGCAATATCAGCATATCACTTATGGTGAAAATGTCCAATTACGCAAAGATTTTGGAAACAAGTTCATTCCGAAATCTGTGACTATAATGTCTATAGAACTCCCTAACTCTCCCAACTTCTTGCTATTTGATCACTGGGTGGATGTACAATATCCAAAGCACAGCCTTCAGCTAGGAGGGCAGGGTAGAAATTTGAGGAATAAATAAATAAAAATCTAATTAATTAGCGGCTGATAGATTAACAATAGCTTGTGCCTAGAACTGACCGACTCCCTCTTCTTTAAATTTATGGTATGCTAAACTATGGGATCAATTTTTAATGAGTAGAATAATGGACAATCCGTTATTTTTTTGAGTGCCTGGTATCATGACTCAAGTAGATAATTTGGAGCTATGGTCACCAGTTTTCACTCTCATTTTTAATAAAGGAGTCCTTTACATAGATGATCAACAATTTAGCTGGTTAAGGTTTTAAGAAATGGGATCTCGTGCTCTTGGGCTTATTCAATAGACAGCTTTGGATGTATGTTTTCTATTGTTCGATTCTAGAAATTTTTGTAACTTTTCTCCTGTTTATGTAACTGCTATAGTATTTGTTTAATAAACTGTGACTTGTTCACTCAAAAAAATAATATAAATGTATAAATGGACAAGGCAACTCCACTTACAGAATCTCAAGTAGCCAGGTTGTTAAAGGCAATATTCAACTAGATGGAGCAGTGGTCTGACAGAGCAGAATCCAGCTTAATAAGCACTTGAATAGAATGGCTTCCACAGTCTTGAAAGACTCTTCCTAATGAATAACACAACACTTTGAACAGAAGTCTGTTGATGTACTATTTATCTCTACCATGGCAATAAGTGGAATCACTTTTCTTAAGATGTGAGTGAACCAATGATTACATGGTAAACGAAATCTCCCCCCCCCCCCCCCCAACCTGGATGGCCCGGACTAGCCCAATCTTATCAGATTGCAGAAGCTAAACTCTGGTTAGTATTCAGATGGGATTGCTACACAGAGGCAGGTAAGGGGAAACTATCTCTGAATGTCTCTTGCCTTGAAAGCCCTACAGGGTCACCATAAGTCGGCTGTGACTTGACAGCACTTTACACATACATTCTTTTTTTTCCGTTTTTTTTTTTTTTTTTTTAGCAAAAAGCAAACTGTGACAGGAAATGGTTTGGGAAGATCTAGAAAACTCAAAAGACCAGACTGTTATAATAATACTAGACAGCCCATAACAAATCCTAAGAATTTACTGTGCAAGTAAAAAATACAAAAGGTTGGATAAAACAAATCACCCTTATGTGAAGAATCTTGCTGTGTAAAAGCAAGTCTCCTGTCAGAACATGAGTACTTGCTCCAAAGCAAGACTTGTCCCTTAGAACAAAGAAATCAGTGGTTCTCATCTACTACATGGCAGTATGTGTCCACCTTGAATCGTTGTGAAAGTCCATGAAACTATTGTACATGTAAGAGATCAATGCAAATATTAGTTATGGACCCAGACTGAAAAGTGATCTCTGACCTCTACAGTCCCTAGGGACACAATGAAGAAACAAATCTTTTACATCTGACCCTTAAATAGTAAGGGCCTTACATTCTAAATAGCCACAATCGTGTGAATTTGATTCCTATAGAATATGGATGGTTAATAAATATGCATGCCAATTATATTGTCATTTTGGATGCAGAGATTGCAGAGCACTCCACAAGCATTTTCTAGCCATAATACGACATTGAAACTTTGCTTGAGTTCTTTGTAAAAAAGAAAGAAAGAAAAGAAAAGTGCACCCTGTCATTCCTTTTAAACCACACCTGAGAGGCTACTGCTGTAACTCCCGAGTCCAGTGCTTCCACCCATTCCTATTTGGAGGGAAATCACAATAAGGAATATTGATGGGTGACTTGTTGGCTGCCAAAACAAAGGTCATTTTGCATTTCTGTACAGGTTTTTGAAGAGCAAGTGCTTTCTGTACTCTTTGCTTTCTGTACAGGAGTAAATATCCTTAAGAAGAATCCAGTTCAGTGAAGTTACACTGAAGATCCCAGGGTTCCCTTCCATACTCAGAAAGAAAGCAGACTTCTGAGAGAGTTCCCACCATCTCAAGAATCAAGAATAACTTTTTATGAGCTTGGAATCTGCAGCATTAGCACTACTGGCAAGAGCAGAATAAGCACTATTTACACTTGTGATCTTAAAAACCAGCTGAATTTCTTTCACTACGTGAATAAATAGTAGCTGTTTTGAAAGTCATCATTTTATATACATCATAAATAGATTACATCATGTAAACATTTGTCTTATAGCGGCTGCTATTTTTGAACTTCTCTCTAAACATATATTTGAAATCTATGTATTAATAGTGAAAATAAAAAGTAATCTTTGGCTAAGCTGATAGGGTTCTTACTGTTGTTACAGAGACATGAATAGGGTGTCAAATTAAATCAAACAAATTTACATGCTAATAGCAGTTCTATGGACTCGCCTCTCCCCAGAACACAACCTGAAAGAAAAAGACAAACAGGGAGGAAAACTGACATAAATGAAAGCTCAAACTGCTGAATCCTCACTAGTTATTGGTTGCAAATTTCTAGATTCGCTTTAATAAAATGCAGCATGCACACATATCCATTACCCCTGGTGTTGTGGTGTCACAATATATTCAAATACCCTAACAATTACTACACTCCAACACAAATGACCCAGGAACAGAATAAGTGGGACAGATGATGGAATAGCACACAAGGATTTTTTAAAAGATTGCCTGGCATCGGCTGTTAGCTAGATGAGGAGATTTTGCTTATTAATAGGCTCAGATACTTGCTCCCTTCTTTCTAGTCCATCCTAGGTGCAGAAGAAGAAGGTGGGTCACAGTGATGGCAGGGATCTGCCGCGAGTATGGCAGCAGTGGTTAAGGTTCCTGGGTGTGCTGAGTTTGCATGGGAAACTCAGAGCTTGCCTACAAATGGCTGCTGTGACTTTTGCTGGAGTGCTTATCCACAAAATGAAGAGCACCAGATGAAACAACAGGCAGGCAGGGGTGTATACCTATAACACAGTATAAGCTAGCTGTGGAATAGGACTGTTGGTTAGCCATGTGTGCATACATGTTAGCTGGCAGGGTTGCAGGGGGGAGGTGATGTTGTGTTTCTGCATATATGTTTGTTTTGCAAGAGTGCATTGGAAATCTGGTTGCCTATTCCTCTGCAGATTTGTTTTCATACACTGGTCCTGGGATGGGAATCTAGCCTTTATTACTGCATGTATGCCAGGTCTGAGTCCCAGCAGATAAAGTTCCACAGCTAAACCTGGCAACTCTTAGCACAAATTAAACTATGCCTCAATTCCTCTGCCATAAAAGCTTTCATATGTAATTATGTATAAAGCACACTGGACAAAACTGCTCACCAGTAAAACCAGAATGTGTAATATCAGTACTTTCTGGAGCTAAGCCGGAATTAATTTAGTGAATTTCCTGACCCCTGTGTTCCACAACTGTAAAATGGAACTAACAGAGATAGCGAAGGAAGCAGTGTTTTAAAAAAATTCTACTAGCCTTAAGAAAATCATTTATTTTTTAGTTTCAATGGTCTTCGTCTGTAAAATGGGACAAATAATTTATGAACATATATTCTCTTTGTCTGAGAAAGGCAGGGGGTGAGATGTGCATGAAGGGAAGTCTAAGAACTCTCTGTGAGAGGCAACTTGTGACAGGTAACTGACCACTTTATTCTCAACTGCAGAAAACTGATAGCAGTGACTAAGAGGTTGGTCAGTAGTACTTCAGAATTAACTGAGCAGCCTGGGTTAGCAGCCTGTTGCTGTCTCTCAGAATTCCTGTTTGTTTATTCACTTATTTTAAAATGGTGTGCTCTCCGCCTTTCTACCCCAATGAATATCTAAGGATGCTTACAAAGTCTAGAAGCAAATGCAGCATAAAACATATACATAAATGCTTAATTTCTAAATGTAGATATACCTTATATAGCTTTGTAGCCGATAGCCAAGGTTGCCTACTTTAGCCATCTGGAGTTAGTGCTCTGCATTATATTTATTTTGTAGTCTGGATTGTTCAGTCCCCATTGCCAGGTTCACCACTGTCCCTTATACCTCCCCCACATACTCACTAAAGTGAGAAAGTCACTCACACCCAGGAGCTCAGGATGACAGAGAGGTGAGGAAGCAGTACTAGCACAGCAGAGATCAACTGTAACGCTGAATGTGTGAACCATGAGCATAGTTTGTGAGACAGCTGCATGCAAATGGTATGGGTCACTGGTACATGACAGAGGAAATTCTTTAAAAAGAGGAAAGCTCAAATCTTCACCTGTACATAAATAAACAGGTACCATATATCAAACTGCTGCCACCGATGCTCATGTTCAAAACTGTGACGTGAAAACTCAGAAGCATGTCATTACATTCCCTCGCTCAGCAAAATATGATGGCAAACAATTTATGGGGATTTTGCATTATTTAATTTTCCACTTAGTGACAAACTAAATGTGCACAGTGGATTCTTTTGAAAAATGAAAGAGATTTCACTACTAAAAAAATACTATTAGGTTCATTGGAATAGATTAGAGAACGACTGGAGAAGGTATAAAGTATAAATCTGGCCAGTGTTTTTAGGTCTTGTCATACTTAAATCAAACATAAACTTTAAAAGCTCACATACAAAAAAAAGTTGATTCTCTAACATCGACTACATAAGTTGCCAAAGGCTAAGTAGTCACAAAGCCAAAATTAAAAATATTCCATCTCTTTACCATCAATATATGTTATTTGAGTGAATGTATCAGCAATTCAGTTCCATTTTGTTTTTGTAACATTTTATAGAAAGTTATAGATGCCAAACCTGATTTAATTTGTTACTTTATTTAAAATGTTTTAACATAATTTAAAAGAAAAAAATATATTTAAGCCTCAAGCAGAAATTTAGTCAATATCATCTTTATGGTTTTTATTTTTGTCATCCCTCCAATTAGATTATCATGAAGCATAGTTTCCGATTTCATTAACACAGATGTAAGTATTACTTAGAGAAATACCACACATAAAAAGGAAGTTAAAAAGCTGTATAATCTTATCGAAGAAGTAAAAGCAAGCCATGTAATGTTTTACAGTTGGTCTAACCACATGATTTTAGTGCTGCCAACTTTGCGTGCATTAAGTGCTGCCAAATTTGATTCCAACTTATGGCAACCCTATGAATTAATGACCTCCAAAACATCCTATCATTAACAGCCTTGCTCAGGTCTTGCAAACTGAGGGTCATGGTTTCCTTGACTGGGTCAATTCATCTCATGTTGATTCTTCCTCCTGCTGCCTTCAACTTTTATTAGCCTTTTTGTCTTTTCGAGTGAGTCTTGTCTTCTCATAATGTCACTAAAGCAATAGCCTCAATTTGGTCATTTCAGTTTCTAGGGAGAGTTCAGGCTTGATTTAGAACCCATTTATTTGTCTTTTTGGTGGTCCATACTGTCCCTAAAACTCTTCTCCAACACCACTTTTCAAAGGAATCAACTTTCTTCTTGCCAGCTTTCACCTCCAATCAGCTTTCACATCCATACCTAGTAATGGGGAATATTATGGCTTGAATTATCTTGATCTTGGTAACTAGTGGCACATCCCTACAATTTAAGGATCTTTTCTAGCTCCTTATTGGCTGTTCTTCCCAGTCTCAATCCCTTGATGATTTCTTGGTTGCAATCTCCATTTTGGTTGGTGACTGACCCAAGGAACAGAAAATCTTTAACATTTTCTTCATTGTCGATCTTAAAGTTGCATAATCCCCCAGTAGTCATTACTTTTGCCTTCCTGATGTTCAGCTGCAATCCTGCTTTGGTGCTTTCTCCTTTTAACCTTCATAAGTAGTTGTTTCAACATTTCACTATTTTCTGCCAGAAATGTGGTATCATCTGCATATCTCAAATTGTTAATGTTCCTTCCACCAATTTTTACTCCACCTTCATCTAAATCTAATCTAGCTTTCCTTATAATATGTTCAGCATACAGACTGAACAGAACGATCTTTCACTTGGAAACCTATCCAAGACACACACTCATCCTCCCTTTTCTTGCAAACAGGTATTCTCAACAATACAGATTAAAGTAGCATTAGGGGAAAGCAACAAAAGATACAAGTTTTGGAAAAGGAAAGGGGAAATTTAACTAGTATCAGTACTGAACATCTGTTGCTGTTAGCATATAAAATATATAAAATGAGTGCCAGAACAAGGAGGAATTTCATAGATCAACTGTTTGTCAAGTCGCCCACTAAAGCAAGTCTTGGAATTACAGCATTCAGTGTGGCCATCTGTTTATTTTCAGTAACAAAATTCTGACCATATCTTCAAGAGAAATACTGCGTCAATATTTTTAAACACCAAGTTTGGTACTGATCCCGCCTGCATGCTGCTTTTCTAATTTAGGGGGAAGATCTACATAGAATGAAACTGAACAACCTTAAAAATAAATATGAGAAAAGAAGGAGAATAAAATAGCTGCAGACACTCAGAATATGGAGTTGCTCAGTGGTGTAAAGATTCTTCTTCAATGTAGTGATCCACAACTTATATAAGGAAGATCTCTCATTTTCTATTTGTTACAAGAAGGAGGAGGAGACTCTACCCTTCACTCAGAGAGGCTTACAATCTCCTTCCCTTCCTCTCCCTACAACAGACACCCTGTAAGGTAGATGGGGCTCAGAGGGCTGAGAGAGCTCTTTGATAACTGCTCTTGAGAGAACAGTTCTGAGGGAACTGCGGCTTGCCCAAGGTCACCCAGCAGCTGCCTGCGGAAGAGTGGGTAATCAAACCCGGTTTTCCCGGATTAGAGTCCACGCTCCTAACCACTACACCAAACTGGCTCTCAGGATTGTATCTAACTTTCTGCCACTTTCTTCATTCACCAAATCTGACCACCAGTATGTAGCCTATATGCAAAGTCAAACTATCTCTAAAGATCTAAGATGTCTCATAACAAATCACTGTTGCTACAAAAAGACCCATGTTTTGCATGCAACACTGTCCACATAAACATACAACTGAAGAAAGTAGCCAAAAAAAACCCCAAGGCTATGGAAAGCATCCAAACCTGAGTTTTGAAAGTGAATATCTCTCTGGACCTGTCTTAATAATTCAAAGTGAACCCAGTCTTCCACCATACTAGTTCAAAAATCAAGGGAATAAAATCATCTCATATCTGGTCATATTAGTGTGAAGAGGCCTTCACTCAGAGTCTCAGAGCAGATTACAATCTCCTTTCCCTTCCCCTCCCCACAACAGATACCCTGTGAGGTAGGTGGGGCTGAGAGAGCCCTTTTGAGGACTGCTCTTGAGAGAACAGCTCTGAGAAAACTTGTGACTGACCCAATGACACAGCAGCAGCTACATGTGGAGGCGTGGGGAATCAAACCTGGTCCTCCCAGATTAGAGTCCGCGCTCCTAACCACTACACCAAACTGACACCAAATAGTTTATTATATGAGAAAGGGATAAATTCAGCAAAAAGAAATAACGCCCCACTTTGATCTCAGTTAGGGACACATTTACATGGACACAAATTCTATCAGTTTTACTGAAACCTTTTTAGAAGTATGTATGTAGGGATCAGAGCCTAAGTGGCAGTTTTCCCCAGACCCCATAAAAGAATTATCAACACGTGTACAATATTTCAAAGTTCTTATTCAGGAGAATAACCTGACTAAAGCAGACCACACACTAATAAAGTGCAACTTAATAAATCATGTGGAATCTTATTTTGTTCAAAACCTTACTAACTCCTAGCACCATCTGTTACCATCAAAACTATATGACAAGATATGATATATAATTAATAGGTAAACAACAATCTAATTAAAATGGACAAATACTCCATGTTCCTGCCATTTGGGAACTCTAATTACAGACTAAATTTTAAGCTTGAATTAAATATTTAAGCTGGAAAATTAACTTTCCTTCTCGAGCCTTGAATACATTAATACAGATATGTGAAGCGACTTCCTGATGGGAACTTAAACATGTAATTTAGTTTCATCAAAGCAGTTACTAATTGTTAAGGAGCAGTACCTTACCATATGTACACAATAGCTATTTAGAGCTGAAAAGGTGGTTTTAAAGCACCCCTCTGCAGCCCTTTTCTGACATAAATACAAAATGTATATACAGCACAGCAGTTTACATTACACACTGAAAATAAATTACATGAAAACCTCAGAGGTCTATGCTCCTTGGTATTCATATGCGCAAACAGATCCAGAGAAACCAGCATACCTTTTTCAATTAAACCAACAGTGGTCAGGCAAAATACAGAAAGTTTGTATAGAAGAGAAAAGAGAAGAGATTGCATTTATACCTCACCCTTCACTCAGAGCAGCTTCCAACTCCTTTCCCTTCCCCTCCCCACAACAGACACTCTGTGAGGTAGGTGGGGCTGAGAGAGCTCTTTCCAGAACTGTCCTTGAGAGAACAGCTGTGACAGAACTATGGCTTGCCCAAGAACTATGGCTTGCCCAGCAGCTGCAAGTGGAGGAGTGGGGAATCAAACCCAGTTCTCTCACATTAGAGTCCACACATTGAACCACTACACCAAATATGAAAACATATAATCTCAGATTATTAGAGGGCTAATTGAAATATAGTTTAACACTGAAAAAACCATCCATATGGAACTCAGGCACTTGAGGCAGGTTTTTCAAGAAAATGACTCAAAACTTGTTTTTATTAAACGTTATTAGCTATGAGATACTTTTCCTATTGATAAGGTACCTTTAAATTAGCAGGAAAATGGTATCAGCTATTAGAGATGAGTAATGAAGTGCAGAAAGTATAGGGAAAGTGAGTCTATATTTAAATATAGATATCTGAGTCTTTCTATCCCTTCTCAATGTCTGTGGGAGTTAATCCACATTAGCAAATGTTCTCTTATACGAAGCACATTTTCCACACATTATAAACAAAGCAGAGGAGCATTGGTAAACTGAGTAACTCCCATTACATTATACACCAAGGACACTATATATTGAAAAGTTTTTGCAGGAAAGCCACACTAAAATGAATAGGACACATGGAAGGATGCTTCTTTATCTAACAGTATGAATGAGCAGGATATACAAAGCGACATCTCTAAGAGAACTGGAAAAACTCGAGGAATATTAGTATTAAAATTACCTCATTGCTGCCCTTTTAATATATATTGGTCAAGAAATATAACACACTATAGACAGATATTGTACAACATTACAATGAAATTCAGATATTTTAGGCCCACAACCTACCCCATCAGAGGTTTCCATCCAACATTGTAATATCTGCTGCCATTATCATTCCTTCAGAGCTCATGATCCACACAAAACACAAGAACCAGAACTGTTATCTTAGTTTTGAACCAAGCAACCAACTTCAGCTGGGTCTTATCTGGACCTACATGGACTAGGGTAGCGAAAGCCTATGTAATCAGCTTTAGGCTGCCATCTAAGCATGCCATCCAATGCTGATTTTGGGTATGAGATAGCCAGGAATCCTTTCTTGCCATAAGACTCTAGTCCAGGGGTGTCAAATTCATTTGTTATGAGGGCCGGATCAGACATAAATGAGACCTTGTTGGGCCGAACCACATGTGTCATAAAATGTAATGCCAGGGAGCAAAGATATAAAGGACACGAACACAAAAATTATTTTTTACTTAAAATAAAAACATGCTTAAAACATTAGCACTCTTGCAGTATTTTGTTTATTTAACAGTATCTGATAACTGACACATCTTGCTCTGAATTACTGCATCAAAACATCTGTGCTTTTGCAATCCTGAGTGTGTATCTGTAACCTGTGTACCTAAGCTGTGTTCAGGTGTATATCTGTAAGCTGCAAACCTACTTTTGATTTATTGACATTCACCACAGAAATCTCATGCTCAGAGTTCTAAGTCTAGGATCCAGGGGAAAATGTGAAATGGCTGAGCAATTGAGAGAGTCTGGCGAAGCAAGCTATGATGCAGCAGCAGCAACAGAACTGGAAGCAGGAGATGGACAGTTCCAGTGCGGGCCTGATAGAAGCCCTCTGGGGGGGGGGGCGCGGTCTGATCCGGCCCCCGGGCTGCATGTTTGACACCCCTGCTCTAGTCCTTATACAAGTGGGCAGTTTTGCCCAAAAATTCAGTAAGTAACTAACAGAACTAATATTCTTCTAATTGCTGGAATATTGATAGTTTTACAACTGCTGGGTTTTGAATGATGTCTGGATTTTTTTTTTAATCTGAATAGTTTGCTTGTTTTAAGCCACTTTGAGCAGCTTCTCTGGAAATAGCATATAAATCTTTTAAATACATTAATCCCTCCTCCTAGTTCCAGCCAACAAGCAAACTTAAGTGTGATGATTTAAGGAAAGCAGAGACCCCTTGTTGTATATTTCCCTCTGTTGCATGAACTGAGCAATGAAGAAGACACAAGGAAGATTTGCACTGTCTTTCTTGTTGATTACTCCTAAGGCGTTCTGCTCTTTTAACAGTGAAGTGGTAATAAACCCCATGGAAATCAGCATACAAACAGCATGTGGTATTTGTACTAACTTTCCTTTAGATTTGTAATACCTTTAAAATTAATCTCAGAGTGCTGATTATGAAAATGCATACAGAGAAGAGTCATTGCTATTTGAAATATGTTCTGGGCCTAAGAGTCGTTTTCTGAACAGGTGAAAAATTACAGTGTGGGGGGTCAAAATGACTGGTATGTAATGGTCTTCCTTTTATGTAACCCAGTTTCAAACATTAAAGCATACTATAGAATCCTGACAGATTTTAATGTTTCCAAAGTACACAGAAATCCATTTAGCTGTACATTAGACACTAAAGTGAAAATCAAGGCTACAGTAGCATGACTAATGTAGACACCAATGTACAGCTGTCTATAGGCCATGCTTATGGATGACTAGAGCCCATACAAACCAGCTGAATTAAGAGAAGTAAACTTTACCTGGAGCTGCATCTCCTAGTATCTTTGATGTTCCCACCCTTGAGGTCTGTTCTTTTGTGCAAGGGAAACTAGAGAGGACCACCTACCCAATGCAGCAGCTTCCAGTCCTCTTCCATTTCTCTTCTCCCTCTTTCTTTGAAATAATTCCACCATCCCTCTTACACAATTGGCCTCTGCCCAACAACTTCCTGTCTCTTCTCAATCTATGCTCTGGGTTTGTCTCCCATCTGCCTTTGTGCCCCTCTTTCTACCTTTTCAAAGCAGGTTTTCTATTTACAGAAAAATAATCCTGTAGGATCTGGAAGTCATTACAAAAAGCAGCCATGGTGAATTGCTTTCCTCTCAAAGACTGATAAATTTGTTATTTATTTTAAAATGTTCTGTGCTGCCTCTTCAGATTCCTGCTCAAGGTGGCTTACAATTTAAATAATACAGCAGTATAAAACAAGAAGCCATTAAACACAAGCCATTTGACATAAAAGGCATATAAAACTATGCACAAAAACAATCTCAGACCAGAAGCGGACATTTTTTTAATAAGTTAGCCAGATAAAACCTCCAGTTAAAAGCATAAGTAAAAAAGATGTGTTTTGGCCTGGCACCTAAAACATAATAAAGTAAGCACCTGGTGAGCCTCAAGGGAGAGGGCATTCCAAAGATGAAGCACCATCACAGAAAATGCTCCTTCTCTAGTCATCATCCCCCTCATCTCTGTAGACTGGGATATAGAAAGCAGAGCTTGAGAGGCAGATCTTATGAGTGTGGCACAGATCTTATGTATGTGATATAATGTATGTGATACAAGAGCCATTTATTGTCTAAGCTTTTCCAACAAGAATTGATGTTAGTTGCAGTTTCAAGTTGATTGGATGGAACATTAATTCTGCTCTGGTACTGAGGCCAGAATTAGACCTGTCCATTCTATCAGCTGAAAGGAAGGTTTGCCATCATGTACTTTATGCTCTATGTGAACTGCTTGTCTTGCCCTTGCTGGGCTTTGGGGCTTAGGGCCAGAATATGATTGACAGAGACATGGCTGATTGATTCTGACAATGTCACTCTGTCTCAAGTACTTCCAGCTAGATATGCTTTCATTGATCCTTTACTGGGTGACTGTGCCACAATTCCCTTTTCCGTTTCAAGACTCCCAGTGCAAACTACTAAGCTTGTCTTTAGCTTTGTACTGCAGCTCTCAGGATGGCAGTTCTGAGGGACTAAAATACCCACAACCCATCTTGACAAGATATACTTAAGTCTTTTTGGTTGTCATGGGTCTGTCATGACCGAACACTGGAATGAAATTTTTGTACCAAGCAGGTACGCGATTATTTGGTAAGGGTAGCTATAAAACCCATACAATTATTGGATCATTTCTGCCGGAGATTACCGTACCTTGTCTCCACTGGGATGGTAATCCAGTTAAGATAGTCCACTCCCAAAAACTAATGCCTACTAGGCTTGATATTTTTGAAGGTTTCTTTGTTGACAGATGCCAGTTTGATAATATTTGTGTAATCTTTTAAAAAATAAATAAATGGGAGTTTCAACCTGGTATCCTTGAACAATGTTGACAGGATCCTGAGTTAGTGAAGGCCACTACCTGCAGTTTGGAAACATGCCCTCTTAACTGTTGAGAAGTTGAGAGCTCTGTTGGTGAAAATCAGCAATGCTTCCTTTTCCAATGGGATCTTCCCAAGATCTCTGAAAGTGGCAGTGGTTTGAACTCTGTTTAAAAAACCCCTTCATAAATAAAGAGATTTTAGTCAATAATAGGTCAACTTGCCTTTTTTTAAGAAAAGTGACTGAGAAGGCAGTCGTAGAACACCTACAGTTTGTTCTGGGTGACTAATCCACCCCTTGACCCTTTTCATTCTGGCTCAAGCATGGTTTTTTAAATAAGGAAAAAGAAATATTTGCAAAACTACTTTATTTAAGAGGCAGTTTCAGGGCAATTTTTGTTCAGATCATTATGTTATTTATTTATTTTTCACATTTTTTACCCCGCCCTGCCCGCAAGCGAGGTTTAGTTTAGTACTTTGTAATTTGAATTATTGTAACCTTCTTGTTTTAAATCACTAATTCTTCTATAGGAGAAAAGTTGGATAAAAGTATTTCGAATAAATATTTACACACTCCTTTTCCCCTAAAAGGGATCCAAAGTAACTTACAAGTATATATGTCCAGCGTAATAACTAAAATCAGGAGAATTTAGAGTATATTAAGATTCACATTGAGCATGGTATTTGAATTCATACTTGAAAGTTCTAGATCTTAGATTTTAATCACTTTTCTTAGCATGCTGATTTGACATAACATATTGAACCAGATGATATGAAGCTTCTATTAAGGTATTGACTTTGCATTCCTAAGAAACCACAAAAGGCAAAACTTGTTTTCTAATGATCATCATGTGTGATCTTCTTTAAGACACAGTATACAGGCTATGTATTTTTGTGATATTGTTGAGGCAACAGGTACATTACCAAACAGTAGCACTATTGCTGACATCCCTCCTCATGTTTTGATTAAAACTTAAAAAGCTGTTATTTTTAAAATCCAAAATATATATCCAGTGGTTACTGGGGCACCATTGGCTAAAGTACAACAATGAATTGGATCAAACCAGATTTTCTGCTGTTGAAAAAGAAGGGGACCCCCTTTGACCACGGCAAAGCTATGCTGGTTATTACGGGACATGCATGGGCAAAACCCACATGTGACAAGGGCTGTAATAAAGAGGAGAAATGGGCGAGATTGAGTGGAAACACAGGTCAAGACAGGGGCGTAGAGTTTTAAAATCCCGGGGGGGCTCTTGTGTGTGCGCGCGCTTTGCGTGCGTACATGCCAGGACCATGTCCCTGCTGCTGCCACTGCCTCCCCCCCAGCCTGGCCACTCCTGCCTCCATACCTCCCTCCGTCCGTCCAGGGGCCAGCTGGGCAAATGCCCAGCGTGCTGGCATCACCCGGAAGTGACACCATCACGCTGGGCATGTTGCCGGGGCAATGCTCTGGCAATCGCCCTGAAACTCTATGGTGCCACAGAGTTTCGGGGCGATTACTAGAGCGTCACCCTGATAACGTGCCCAGCGTGATGGTGTCACTTCCGGGTGACACCAGCACGCTGGTCATTTGCCCAGCTGGCCCCTGGACAGATGGAGGGATGGACGGAGGCAGGAGTGGCCAGGCTGGGGGGGAGAGGCGGCAGCAGCCAGCTGGCGGGCCCAGGAAGGGCCCGGGGAGGCATGGCAGGGAGGTGCAGCGGTGGGCGCTCTATTTTCCAGGGGGCTCAGTCCCCCCGAAAATTTCAGGGGTAGACCACCCGTAGTTGATGCCTATGGGTCAAGAGATTGAGTGGAAACATTGCTCAAAGAGTTCAAGTTTCACCTACACCTTTGGTTTAAGAAAAGACTACATTGTATTTTGTCTCTCACCTTTTGGAACCAACAGAATAAACTCCTTATACAGTTCAGTACAGTAAGTTTCTGATTTGGTTGGTTAAGAAAGAAAAGCAGCCATGGCCTAACTATATTTTAGATTAGAGCATGTTACAGAGACCCTTTATGACTATTTCTGGACTTGTGAATATACACCTGGGATTTCACCCCCCCCCCCCCTTTTCATAATACACACCTACACAAGTATCTATGCAAGCTGCTACTTAAAACTGAAGGAATTTTAAAAGAAGCCTGGACTGCAATGTCAGGGTTTGGCACAACAGCTGTTTATGGACTAAAAGAATACCCCTACTGTGTGTGGGAATGGGCCTCCTGAACATAAGCAGTTCTGAACAAGCATATAGACAATGGTGACCCAGTAGACATTATATACCTGGACTTTTAAAAGGCTTTTGACAAGGAACCTCACCAAAGACTCTTGAGTAAACTTAGCAGTCATGGGATAAGAGGATGGGTTCTCTTATGGATCAAAAACTCGTTAAATGGCAGGAATCAATGGACAGTTCTTACAATGGAGGGAAGTAAGCAGAAGGGTCCCACAAGGATTGGTATTGGCAGGGGTCATTTCATAGAAAAAGAGGTGCAGGAGCTCATTAGCATAACTTATTTGCAGATGCTACACCACCTGACATCACTGGAAGTATGTCAGAAGGCAAGAAAGGAAGGAAGGAAGGAGGGGAGGAAGGAAGGAAGCAAGGAAGGAAGGGATGGCAGAGAGGGGACAGCTACTAATCCAAGCCTCAGAAATATCACTATTCCAGGAGGATAGCTTCAGTGGTGGCTGAAGCCTTCAGAAGGCTGGTCGGAGGAACAAGGACCTTTCCAGGGGACAGGGTCATTTTGCTGCAGCCATGACTCAAACAGGCATTCCCCCATGGGGAGGAGCTGGCACCAACTCCTGGAGCTGCTCTCCCCCGAGCTCCTGCTCGAAATGACCCCTGGGTATTGGGGCTCGTACTATCTAATTTATTCATAAATGATCTGGTGTAGTAGCCAAGTTTGTAGATGACACAAAATTATTCGGGATGGTGAAAACCAAGGCTGACTATGAAGAGTTCCAAGAGGACTTCCACAAACTGGATGTGGGCGACAATGTGGCAAATTAAGTTCAATATTCAATATTGTAAGATGAAG
Organism: Lepidodactylus listeri; assembly: GCA_029233225.1. NCBI lineage: Eukaryota > Metazoa > Chordata > Lepidosauria > Squamata > Gekkonidae > Lepidodactylus > Lepidodactylus listeri. The sequence continues at coordinate 51,363,565 of JARCFY010000012.1, forward strand.
TGTAAGATGAAGCACACTAGGACAAAATAATCCCAAATTCTAAGTATAGGCTAATGGGGTTTGAACTTGTTGAGACTAAGAGGGGAAAAGATCTTGATGTCATAGTGGATAGCTCAATGAAAGTGTCAACCCAGTGTGCTGAAACAGTGAAAAGGGTAAACTCTGGGGAATTTCACACAGCCAATAGGTTCTGTTTCAGGAACTCTACAGTAATGGTTTCTGTCTGGCATTTCACACAGAACCGTACTAGTACTGGTTCCCTAATGGAACATATTGGCCCTTTCACACAGAAATGTGCCTCTCCTGTTGGGGAAGCATTTCTGAGCCAGTTTACCTTGAAACCTCCTCCCAAGCGTTCTTCTGTTCTTCTTCTGGTCCTGAAGCGCTACGGGGGTGCTGTGAGAAATGCCCCCGAAGCGCTTCCTCCTCCGACAAGTGTTTTCACACCTCTTTTCGCCCACATGGGCGATCTCCGTCATTTTTTTTAAAGAGCCAATTTAAAGTGCTATAGTGCTATAGCAACCCCATTGGAATGAACTGGAATGAAAACCCCAGGCATACCAATGGAGTTGCTATAGCGCTCTAAATCGGCTCTTTTTTAAAAAATGACGGAGATTGCCTGCACGGGCGAAAAGACAGCGGCCATCTGAAATGACGAATCGCTTCAAAGATGGCTCCAGAACGGTAGGGGAAGGGCTGTGTGAAACAGCCATCACTGTACCGGTTTATTCCAAGCTGGTTCAGTAACGTTTTTTTTTTTTAAAGATTTTTATTGATTTTATCTATTTCTACTACTACATCGCTACTTTTCTAAGCTATATTTACCTTATACAGAGTGTGCTTTAGCATTTGCTTAATATTACCTTACCACTAATACATATGAAGCATTTTAAACCTTGGTTAATATTCAATTAGTATTGTTACTGATGATATATGAAAAATAAAAAAGCTGTTTGACAGACATGCTCTTTTGAAGGAATGCTTAATTATACAAATTATATATAATATATAAGTGCGATTTCAAAAAACATTTCAGCCCTTATTTCTTCTTTCGTCCTCTTCTTGTCTTAACAGTCTCTTCTTGTGCCTTTGGAGCTGCTGCTCCTTTTTCCGAGTCGGAAATTTCCTCTTCGCTCTTTGAGCTATCAAATCCATACATACTTTCTTGCGATGCCAGCGAACCATCTGAGTCTCTCTCTTTTCTCTTTTCTTTTCTTTTTTCCAAAAAACTTTTTGCCTGTTGAACAGAGTCAATCTTGTATTTTTTGTCTTTGATACTGAAGCTCAGTCCTTCCGGAACATTCCATCTGTAGATAATAGATTCAGACTGAAGCCAAGATGTCAATTTTCCATAGGCTTTCCTTCTTTTCCTTATTTCAAATGGGATCTCTTTCATCACTTTAATTTCTTTTCCTTTGATCTTCAGAACCGCTTTATTTGTGGTCCTAAGCACCACATCTCTTGTTGCCTTTTTGGAGAACCTTATCTGAATCTCACCAGGCAGGCTTTTCTTTTTGGTATAGTCTGGATAGGTTCTATAAACCATATCCATATCGCTTTTTATTTCCGCTGCTTTTAAGCCCGTCACTGGTTCAAGCGCTTCACTTAAAAGATTCTTGAGGTCTTCTCCTTTATCCTCTGGTACATTCTGAAGTCTTAGGAAAAAATTCGATCTTTCCATCTGTAGTTTCAAAAGCTGATCAGAGTGGAAGGCCTTTTCTTTCTCCGCTTTTTGTAGCCTTGAATCATGATTTTTTACTGAAGTCTTAACTTCCAGAAGTTCTCACTGCAGCTTCTCTGTAGTTTTATTCGACTCCTTCAAGTCCAGCTGCATCTTATCCATCTTGACGTTGAGAGCTGTCATTTGGTCCACTAGAGGTCGCAATAATGAGGAGAACACAGTGCTCATCTCTGTGGTATCAACCTTTGAATTCGGAGCTGTACTTCCTAGTTTGGGGGAACGTTTCGGTTTCCCCGCCATTGTTGAGGCTGCGCTTCTTTGTTGATAGTTAGATAAGATGGACGAAAGAAGCAAATTCTACGACTGCGCTTATATCTTTTTAAAGTTCATATCCTCTAAAGAGCAATGCCGCCATCTAGCAAGCCGAACGTACGTTTTTTCATGCAGTAACGCCACGTAAAGAGTCCCGTAAGTACGCCAGTCTCGAGAGAGGGGGGGGGTTTTGCTCCACCCGCCTTTCCCGCTGTGTTCTGTTTATTTTTACTTCAGACTCACGTTTTCTCCGTGCGTAACTATAAGTTCCAGCTTCAAAGCTTCGCACTCTCTGCTGCTTCTCGGTTTTGCGCTTTTAGCCATACGGCTCCCACGGACGGGGGAACCTATGGGGGTGATGAAAGGGGACCTCAATCCCTCGATCGCCACCGTAGGGAGAGATCCCCTTCGTGCCACCCCAGGCAGAGCCCCTTCACTAGGGTCTCTGGGGGCTCGGCACCAGTCCGAAGCCCCTTCTTCCCGCTGGGTACGGATCGCGCTCCCCGCAGATGCGGAGGAGCACGTCCGCCATGGTCGCAAGTCTTGCCGGAAGTTTCGTTCAGTAATGTTTTTAAAGGTGCTGTGTGAAACTCCCCTATATGTTAAAGATTATTAGAAAAGGAATTGAGAGTACAATGGCCGATATTGTAATGCCCCTGTATAGATCTATGGTGCAGTCTCATTTGGAATATTATGTAAAGTTCTGGTCATCGTATCTCAAAAAGGATATTACAGAGCTGTACAAAGGAGAGCAACCAAGATGATTAGGGGGATGAAGCACATCACCTATGAGGAAAGGCTGAAGAGTGGGACTTTTCAGTTTAGAAAAGAGACTGCTGGGGGGGGACATGATAGAGGATTATAAAATTATAAATGTGGTGGAGAGAGTTGACAAAGATAACTCCCCCCCCAAAATACTAGAACTCGAGGGCATCCAATGAAGCTGATAGGCAGTAGGTTCAGGACAAACCAAAGGAAATACTACGTTACACAGAGAGTGATTAAAATATGGAATTCGCTGCTAGCGGATGTAGTGATGATGACAAGAAAAACGGCTTTAAAAGATTACATAGATTCATGGAGGATAAGTCTACCAATGGCTACTAGCCGTTGTGGCTGAGGGAAAACCTCCACATTCAGAGACACTAATCCTCTGAACCCAAGGCCAGGAGGCAACGCCTCAGCCTGTATGCCCTGTTGTTGGCCCTCCAGAGGAACTGGTTAGCTACTGTGTGAGACAGGATGCTGGACTAGATGGACTATTCATCCGATCCAGCAGGGTTCTTCTTAAATTCTTATGCTGCAAAACAGAAAGTTTGTACCTTGGATAAAATTCTGCAGACATGCTTTGAAATTCTGTGTTAAACCTTGTGAGGCCAAACTTTTCCCTTTTTATTTTTGTTCTACATTTGGAAAAAGAAACTATGAACAAATTCTTCAAACTACATACAATTTAACCTGACCTGTGACTGCTTTCCAATGATTGGTTTCTCATTTGCAGCAAGTACCCATTGAAAGGTACCTGATAGCTTCCTAACAAAATTAGAAATGTATGGCACATTGCTCAATGTTTTTTGGCATCCAAAAATTGGCACTGTTCAGAGAAATTCTCTTAAATCCTCTTTACCCAATTTCTCCTTGAAATTCAACATTCTCTTTTCCTATTTTTAGAAAAGTGGAGTCTGTTTCTAATCGAAATTGCATTTTGATCAAAGAGAAAGTCAAAGACAGGAGGGATAGGAATAAAGGTTCTGCAAAATTTCACTCTGTAGATGCACAGAGGGCAGACAATGATTTCCCAAACAACCTTCTCCTCTTGCTGGAGCACCCCCCTGTGGTAACATAAAACTACTACAAGAGCTGACATCACAAAAGGGTGCATTGATTTCTCTTCAAAGAGAAACCCCTATTTTTTTTTTTAAAAAAAAAATTCCCCTCATCATAACAATGCTACCTAGCCTAGCATAAAACATTAATATCTAGCATTCCATGTACATGCGTAAAAGTAACATTTTGACCAGAAACCTGGGGCTGTTCCATGCCTTCAATCAAACCATTGCAATTAATATGAAATTCTAAATACAGAATATAATGCCACATAAATACTATAACAGCCAAGTCCTGTCTAAGAAGCATATGTTTTCTCCCATTGTTCAAAAAAAGGAGATGACTTCCCGTCACTTATGTTTCTGATTAGCAAGGTGATTTATGCCACAATCACTAAAAATGCCAGCAAGTGAATGAGAAAATGCATAGTGACTGCACCAGATGTGCACAATAAACAGGAATCCCATTGTAATCTCTGGTACTTAGTTTATATGAAGGTAATGCAAGAAACACTCTTGGATATGGCAAAGTCACTTTTTTTTTTTACATTTGACTATAAATGATATGAAATAAATTGTGTGTTTTATACTTTATGGCATGCATACATTGATAAATTAGGTACAGTTTTGTATCCCGACTTATCTTCAAGACAAACCTGGCTAAGATCATGGGGATTAATTGCTTCAGAAGTGTGAAATGCAGCTTTTCCATTCTTTTCTGCACACTCAGTGAAGAAACAATGATTAATCACTGTTTAACTATTCTCTTGAGGATCTACAAGATTGCCAAAGCAGGACTTATCCTCATAAATCCAAAAAACAGAGTTTAGATTTGTTGCCAGCAGCTAAACGAACATGAACTTAAAGCCATTCGTTATCAGATTAAAACCATGTCAAGGCTTTAGAACCCCACACGCACAAAATTCTCTTTAATCTTCAACTAAATAATGGTGATTGAATTATAAAATCAGATTAAATACAAATACTGGTAGCTTAATATTTAACACACACCTTGAAAAATACAATGTAACATCAATAAATATTCCAATTCCAGTACAACAGATGCAAAATGCGTACTAACAACAATAAAATGTCCTTTTAAAATACCAACATAAACACATCCTATTGCAGCTGAAACTGCACCCATTTCCACTGTGGGGGTTGTTTTTTGTGAATATCCAATTAGCATGTAACTTGAAAACATGATCTCTTTTGCTATTTGAATTCTAATTTTAGAAAAATCCAAAAGCTATTTCAGAAGTCTGAAGGATTTTTTTTTCTATTTCAAAATATTAAAAGGTGAACTGCAATAGCAAATACTATATTTATAATTACTTTTACATATAGTTCAAAATAAATCAGTGAACAGTGATTTTTTTAAAAAAAACACCTGATGGTACACAGGCATAATAATGAAATGCAGATACAAGAGAAAACACATATCCAGAACTTTTACAGGTGGAAGTTAGGCAAACTCTGGTTAATAGAAGCCCGTTCAAAGAAACTGTCATGTTTCATGTTCAGGCTCCCTTTTGATAGTCAACCTCCATTTCAAGCAGTCCGATTGCTTGCTCCTTTTAAGGCTTCAGCTCTGAAAAGGGGAGGGGTTCAAGGTTATTCCCATCCCACCTCCTCCATTTCATGAGACAGGACCAGACTGCTCATCAGCCTCTCTCTGTTTTTTAAATGCCAGCCTAATGAGGTGTGTGCCTCTTCCAGGAGCTTGCAGAAAGGCAGGCCTTTCCTCAGGAACTGGAGAGTTGACTGAATGATAGATCTTTGTTCCTGGTTTTAACTCCACAATTTTCCTCCTGATCCCTGTTAATCAGCTGGGCAATATCAGTGTTGTTGACCTCCAACTGAACAGTCAATGGGGCTCCTGCTGTTGCCAACACAGCCACCTAGATGGCCAATCAACCCCTCTGTGGCTCAGCCCTACCCCTAGTGAGAGTCAATACCCAACATATGATCATGTGGAAAACTAAAATGGGTATTTCTTGTTCCATTGTTTGGGGACCTACTATCCATTTCATGTCCAGTTGCATGTGCAATTAAAGGTCCCATACCCCATTATAACCAGAATTCATTTAATTTTATCCTCAAAGGATACCTAGCTGACAGAACCTAGCCATGCACTGGTATTACACCAAACTCATAAAGAAAACCTACTGAGGAACTGCAATAATCTTTTGCTATGGACTTAATAAAAATCAGACACAGAGAGGAGAGAGGACAGAGACAGAGATATGAAAGTATAAACTAACATCCCAGGAGGAACCTACAAGTAGAAACATGGATGTGGGCAATTGAGCTCTGTTTGTTTCCTAGCCACTTCTGTGTCAAAGTTAACTCCAGATGCCCAACATGGATATTTTCCTCTGGTTTCTCATGCATGTGGTTCCAGCAGAAACATTAAAAGTAGAAAATGGGAGATAAGGAACGGCCATTTTAAGTGGGAACAGAAAACAGGGAAGTACAGCCAGAAGAATGATGAATAAGGAGCAGATAAGTGATCATCGCTTTCTTCAGATGTTTTAATCAGAGTGACTCTGACACTGCAGTCCTAAACGGTTATAGCTATTAACAGTGTAATTCTGTTTACAATTGCACCGCTAACTTCCTACTGATGCTGTTCAAAACAAGGTCAGTAATAAACAAAGATCATCCTTAATTTAATTCATGATGAGGCCATGGGTTTGTCTAATACTCTGTCAAGTGACCACGTTACAGAAATAGGCAGAAATTATCCTGTGTTAGAATGGCTACTATCCTAGTGGATTGCCTACTATTCTGTGGGATTTAACACATTTACCTATTGTGCAAGACTAAATAGAGTTACCAAACTCTGGAACACAACAAAAGACAGGAGGGCCTGGCATGATGTGATCCATAGGGTCGCGAAGAGTTGGACTTGACTGTGTGACTGAACAACAACAACAAATAGAGTTACGCCATTTTAAGCACATCAACCTCAATAGAGTTAGAAGGGTGTAACTGCTTAGGACTGCACAGCTGGCATACTCACTGCAGCTGGGTAATTTTAGAGTCTGCACTTACTGGTATTATGAGGTTCCTCCCTTTACAGAGTGATGTGTATTGCTTCACTAACTTCACTTAATGTGTATTACTTCACTTAGAGAATCAGTGGAGTCTAATAGTTAGAGTGATGGGCTAGAACAATGCTACAAATCTCCACTGAGTGACCCCATCAGGCTCTCATTTCCAGAAAATAAGAGGGAAGATTACTTCAAATGCAAAGTACCCCACCATTTTCATAGATGGACATGGTATAATCTGATTCTCCACAGGTGATCCATGGTGTAATTGGACACTCTTTGGACTCAACAGTAAAATGTTCAACAAGCCATATTCCAAAGTCTGCGCATAGATCACAACTAGCCCCTGAAAGAAATGGGAGATAACAGGCTAGAGAAAAATTAGAGAGTAACACCAGGAATGCATTCCTAGCCTGCTCGTATCTGACCACCCCCACTAGGCTTTGGTTGGAAACAAAATTCATTATATTTTCTGCCACAGGGCCAGTAGCATGCACTCCCCGATACATAAATACAAATATTTTACTTTTCTCTTTAATGAGGAAACTAGACTATCAGCTTGATTCTATATATGTTTACTAAGAAGTGAGTCTCAATGACATCAATGGGATTTCCATCTAATGTGTACATAGGATTCTACCCTTAAAATTAAACAAAGGAAAAGCATCACAATAACTGTAGTCACACAGTGAAGAAGAAGAATAAGAAATTGGATTTATACCCTGCCCTTCACTACCCAAAGGAGTCTCAGAGTGGCTTACAAACTCCTTTTCCTTCCCCTCCCCACAACAGACACCCTGTGAGGTAGGTGGGGCTGAGAGAGCTCTGCCAGAAACTGCTCTTTTTCAAGAACAGCGGTGCCAGAACTATGGCTTGCCCAAGGTCATCCAGCAGGTGCAAGTGGAGGAGTGGGGAATCAAATCCGGTTCTTCCAGATTAGAGTCCACACACTTAACCACTACACCAAACTGGCTCTATGAACAATCTATACTAATTCCACATACATGAAAACAATTACTTGGATTTGACAGAGTGGGGACAAAATTTCTTTTCCTCTATCTTTGCCTACTAGTTAGGAAAGACAAGACAGGTAAACTTCAGGTGTGTGGGGATGTTTGTTCCTTCCTTAGAATAAAGCAAAATAAAAACCTGGCTGAAAAGATGGCTAGCTATGACAAGAAAACAATACTGGAAGATAGATTTGTGGAAAGAAAACTTAAGAAAACAGCTGAACCGTTGCAGCAGAATACCTTTGCCTGATCATATAACTGGAAAACTGCAAGTTGGCTCCTCCCCATGCTCTTACAGCATGTATCCAAACATGCGAAGAGTACATTTCCCTTAGATTATTAACACACAACCTCAGGAACACATTAAGAGGAGGCTTTGTAGGACAATTACATATATGGTTATACCACTGGTTTGCTTAGAAGGTAAGCACTATTCCAACTTCTCTGGGAAACCAGAGTGCACAAACAACTACAATCCTTGTTTTCCTTTTTACTTGTCCCTTAAAGACTTCTTACTAAAAACATGTAAACTCTCTGGAAATTCTGGAGCTACGGGAAAACACTTTTTCTCCCCAGGAAAAAAAAACACAAAGAAATTTTGGAAAACCTGAAATATATGAAATAATTACTTATTAAATCTAAACTTCTTTTACTGTTTTAACATTTTAAAATTACACAATTAGCATATCAAATTTAGTATTCATCTTATTTACGACGCTTAAAAGTATAAGTGCTTTAGTTTTCTACAAGCATACTCATGAATATGAGAGAGTGAGCACCGCTAACTGCTGCACCCCATGCTATTTTACCATATGTATCTCAGTTTTTGCCATCTGAAAAGTAGGGGGGAAATTCAAAATAGAAAACTATTAAACTATTACAGAAATTGTCTCATACAGTCACATTAGGACTAGTAGCATATCTAGATATTGAGTAAAATTTTCTAATACTGAAAACACTGAATTCTCAAACTGTGTATTATCATAATAGACATTATACAGACTAACTAAAGACACCGATAGTCACATTTAAACACTAAATAGTTCCTTGAAAATATATTGTATATACAATAGACACAGGAATTATTACTCTGCAATGCTGCAGCCTCTTACATAAAAATCTCCACGCTACATATTTTGAATGAATTAAATGTTTTCTTCTAAAACTTTTAGCTAATTCCAGAAGAAAATATTTCACTGGAGTTTTCCCCAGTACTCCACTGAAAAAAACAGGTAAAATACCCTGGGGGGGGGATCTCCCCCACAATTTTTCCCATTCCTTCAAATATCTATTTTTGAAGTGTTCCCCCTCCAACTCATAATTCCCTCCTCCAATCTTTTTTTCCCATAGTTCTTATTACATTAACTAAAGTAAGGAACATGGCACGTCTGAGTACTTGCTGAAAAATTGTTATGTTCATAAGAAATCCAGTCCTAGTGTGAACCCAATCTTGCTTCATTTCAGGAACCCCAAATAAAGCAAGAAGAAACACTGGAAGATACTCATTGATTCGGGAAGGGGGGGGGGGATTCTGCGTGCATTTGGCAGGGAAGAGCTCCACATAGCTGCTACATTCCAGGCTGAGAAGAGGGCTGGAGGAAGCAAGCGGAATGCAACCATGGACATTACAGAAAAACAAATACTGAAAGAGCCACAACCTTCTCATTCAGCCAATCAATCAGTAAGTAGTATTGGAGGAAAGCAATCAGCTAGCCATCTACCTGTAGATCCTGCCCTTGTCCTAGAGAAACTTAATTCCTCTCCTGTGCCCTGCTTTTTAAAAATCCAGAACCTATAAAAATGGGAGGGGTCCTGAAATCTTCAAAGCCCATATATAGCAAATGGGAAGACTGATGATTTACTTGGTCCTCCATGTCTTAGTCAACCCAACTGTATTCTACTCCTATTCCTGTTTAGTACAAATTGTACCATGACATCTCACAAAAGAAAACCAGCAAACAGATTTTTGTTTCTCTCATCAGCTTCCCAGGTACACCTGCCTCACTACACAAAATATGTGCAGTTTGGCTTCTCAAGTAATGAAATGGCATTGGGACGTGTGTGCAGCTGAGGAAACGCAATGCATATGCTAACAATCTTTGGCATTTGTCAGACAACTGATAAACTATGGCTGCAGAAGCTGGTCCAGACTCTGGCACCACTGAGTATATTTATCAGCACCACTGAGTATATTTACTTTGGTTGATTGTGCCACATAATTTATGGATATATGGATTGCACTGTCCTGTGACTATGGGACAGACAGATATTTTTTTATCCCTTTCAGCTCTACATTTCCACTGTTAAATCTAACTTCCCACAGTCTAAATGGAAATCCAGTACTTCACAAGCTGAAGGCCCCTGAGAAACCATGGGACTAATTTGGAAATCTTTTTTCCCACCAGAATTTCCTCCTCCAAGACTCTATAATCTTTATCTCTCTCCTGTTTCCCTTTTAATTTATACTTACTTGAGTATATTCAATCCACATCACGTCATTTGAAGGAGAGGTCTCTCTCTTTTGGTGAAATGAAGAAGTAATCTTTTCCTGGGAAGTTCCAATTCCTATCTTAACCGTGGGTAGCCCAGCTTTGGCTGCATTTGTCATTATAATGGGGGATAGCCACTTTATTAGAAAGATTTATGTTTCAAAAAAAGGTTTTCAAAATATTGTTTCAGTCACCTTGGCTAATTCTTGAAAACACAGGATTGTATGCTATGTACTGAAACATGAACAAATACCATATGACAAAAGGCTAAAGAAAACAAACACCACAGCAAAAAAGACAAGAAGCCAGTAAAATTCACCATTTTATTTGACAATTTCTGGCTCATATCTTGATCCAAGATTGTAGTTATCATCTTCAATAGGGTTTACTCTTATTTATATATTCTCCAAAACATCTTCATGTTTAGATTCATGGATAGTTATTTGCTCTTCAATGCACAAACAGGTTGTCTTATTCCTCCTTCCCTCCGAAATTCATTTTCCCACAGTGATACCATATTCTCTACACATTTAATATTGTGTTATGTGTCTGCTAGACCATCAATTGTATATCTTAAATACAATTTTGAAATCAAGTGCAATGCTAATCCTCTGCTATAATTAAGCAGTCCTCTTATCCTGAATAAGCATTGTGTTTCTGCCTACTGCTGATTGGATCTTAACTTCCATAAAATTTTAACAGAATCCTACAATTTTGAATTTAACAGTGTTGGTAACTTAAGTTGAATTCTGTGCAGTGGCAGTTTGGCCTGCTGTGCTTGTCTATAATACAGACAATCTAAATACTCCTAGAACATTAAGCAAAGGGCTAGGGTGGTCTCTGTACCCCCTCAGATCCATCATGCAGCCCTTCCAGCTGTTGGCAGCTTCCCCAACAGCCAATGGGTTTCTACCTCTTTAGTCAAATAAACCTCAAGTTTACCTGAGCTATTATACAAATCTGAAAAATTCTTCTAAAGATCAGGTAAAATTTTAGCTATCTACAAATTTAAAGTTCTATGTTATATATTCTAACCAATTAGAAATTACTTTGCATAAGCTATTGGGGGGGGGAAACATATAGACACACATGTGCACACACACATACAGAAGATATTGTCAGTTATAAGTTACCAAGGGACTCCAATAATTTATGAAACATCTGTTTTCATATTTTCCTAATTAACATAAATATTTAACGCATAAATGCTCAGGCCACTTCTGCAACCGACTTTCCTCTTATAAAGAAAAAGTCTACACTCCTAGAAATAGACAGAACTTTATATCTGAAATGTAGAAACAGAAAAGGAAATTAGCATGGAACTCCAGGTAAAAGCCTGTGAGGGCTCTGGAAGGAATGAGCTGCAAGAGTAAGTCATGCCCACTGTAGTATATTTTAATTAGCAGGAATGAGAAAGGGACTTTTACTATTACAAATGACAGTAGGTCAGTTGTCAGCAAAGAATTTAAATTAGAAAATATGAGGAATACACACACTGTCTTACAAAAGGCACACCTCACAAAGCTTCATACAACTTTATGCACTGGTATGCCTTAGTGTTTGAGAGCTAATATGTAACAGATAATCTTGTGTTTTATGCATTTTGATAGCTGGCATAGAGTAATGGGTATGAGACTGAAGTCCCCCAGCTGCTGATTACCGTTATTTATAAACCTACTATGTGGTATTAGGCAACTAAAATGCTCTCAGCACCGTATTTTCAGTATGTAGATGATAATACTGACCTGCCTTACAGAGAAACTGTAAAAATTGTTCAGATAATGTATATAAAGTATCTTGAACACCTCAAACGTTCTGCATAAATGAAAAGGATTATTATGTTCAAAGAGCTAATGTCATAAATAAAGTTCTCTACTTGGCATAAGAAATGGCCACGTATAGCAACAGCAGAGAATCCATTACAGAATACTGTTACAGAGAATCACAACATTTAATAAATGGATGCCTGGTAAAGAAATTTAAAAACTTGCCTCATCTCAACTTTCTGCATATGCCAATATTATGAGCAGTAGCTATCATGAATAATGAAAGCATTAGCATAAAACTGTTGCCAATGAAATAGAAAATTCAGGATAAAAAATTAAAGAATTACAGTTATGATGGACCCTGCCCACTTCCCTCCATGAAAAGCTAGATTTTACCTCCCTTTTTATTTGTCCCTCCCCTGACGAAGCCACCTTGGTAACATGTTTTCTTCTTCCCTGAAGAAACTTTGGCTTCCCTGAAGAAACTTTGGCTCTCCCACTCTGTGTCAGTAATGCATATTGGCTATTTCTAACCTGAGGGAAGGGATAGGATCACCCTTTAACTTAAACCCTTGAAAATGGCACTTGAGATGCTTTTAGAATTCAAAAACAACAAAAGGTTTTATTTAACGTTGAGGGGAAAGGTCAGAGGAAACCAGGGGTTCAAAATACTGAGGTAAAATTAATACAAGCACAGACCTTGGTTCTTATATATAAGGCTAATGAGAGGTTCTTAAATTATTCAGTTACATAGATCTTTATATTGAGACACTTTTGTTCCAGTGTTTTCCCAAACACTCTAATACATTTTATTTGTATAAACGCTGACTCTTTTAGTACCCAGATACCTTCTTCCCAGTATCCAACCCCCTTCTCTTTGGAACACCAGTACTCTTCTTGAGTTGTTCACTGACTTCTACAATCTCTACAGTCTTCTACAGTCCCTACAGGCAGTTTCTAATCACACCAGACCAGGAATCTCTGTACTCCTCAGAGATAACTCTCCCTGTTCGACTGGATAGGGAACTTCTCTCCCTAGAAGATCTATCCCCTTTCCTTTGGCCTGAATGGGCGTCTTTTTTATTAACCAAACCTCTTTGCCAAACTTTCTCCCAGTTCTCTGTCTGTGTTCAAACTGCTCTCAGCTAATGCTGAATTCAGACTGTATTCAGTCACGTCTGAAATCTGACTTTGTCAGCACTAAACCTTTTTTTGTCAGGGCTAGTCTCAAGACAGTCCCAGAACACGCCTCTTCTTAGTTAAGGCAGGAATCTGACTCAATCTCCTCAGCATCCAGCTGTCTCAATATTTTTTCTGCTCAGCTGATGCTAACCAACCAGATTGCTTAGAACAGCCTGCTAGTCACGTTTCTCTGCCTCTGTGAAGAATTAACCATTTACAGTACTTTAGTTGTTGGTACAGCACTCATAAGCCTCTTAAAAAGTGCAGTCCATCACATTAGAGCAAGATATATTTTCTCAGCTCGAATACATTTCAAAATTCAGAGTGTAATCCTTACCAAGTCTACTCAGAATCCTGCTCAGGTCTATTACATGGGGCTTGCTCCCAGGAAAGAATTCTTAGGATTTTACCAAACATACTTGGCTTGCATTTTTAAACTGTGTATTAACGGTCAGAGCTAGCATTAAAAAGCTACCGTAAAAAAATGACTGCATGGTTCTCTTGTTCAACAGAGAACAGGTAGAAATACAAGTATAGTTATGGCATATAACAATTGCAACTCCAAAATACACTTTAATGTAAATTGACCCCTTTTTTTAATTTCCCAGGAACAGAATGTAAGTTCTATACATTTCCTATATAACATAATGAGTTTTGTGGCATCCTACAAATTAGTATATTCATCATGCCTGAAGTATTTGTGAGTTGATGCAAGTGTGCAACAAAAACAAAAAAAAGGAAAGCTGGGAAAATGAAATTCACAAGGGAGTGAAATCCCATCCACCAACTGCCTCCAAGTTCTCCACCCACCCATTTCTCTTCCTTCCATCCCCACAGGTTCCCATTTTTTCCCCATCACCTGTTTCTCTCTCTTCAACCCTTCAGCTAGCTAGACAGTCAATGAACAGAGGGGTTGAAATGGAGCAAGGACATCCTTCACACTTACTGCTTCAAGTTGCTGCCACCACTGCCTACCTGCTGATTGGGGGGATGGAGAGGAAAGTCTGTCCCAACCTCCTAACCCATCAGCATGTAGAAGGCAGAGGTAAAAGGCTTGAAGCTGAAAATATGGAGGATATACTTTCTCCCCTTCAACTTTCTCTTCTCCAACAATACCTTATTGACTGAGAGGGGATACAGATCTTCCTTCTCTGCCTCTGGGGTTTAAAAAATCATTTTAAAAAACCTTCCCCCCTGAAAATCTAGGGGTCCTCTTGTGCTGTAAAAATAACACCCCTTCTCTGTACATTTCCCCATAGTACAAATTTTTTATATATATACATTCTGGGGCCATGTTAAGAATTACCTACACAGATATAAGGACATGGGTACACAGGTAGACACACATACATACAGGTAAAAATAGACAGTGTAAGGAGTCGTTCCACAGAAAGGCCAGAAGACCATGCATTCCAAGGCATAAGTGTGTTATATTACAGAGCACAGAGGAAACATGATACAGTGCTTATGAACAGATGGACTACTTTTCTCAGTGAGCTATCAATTCCTTTTAATATAGTGTGTTTATATAATACAATGTGCATATATAATATAGTGTATAGCCAGTCTGGTGTAGTAAGTTAGAGTGCCGGAATCTGATCTGGCATATCAAGGTTTAAATCCTCCTGCCACTCTCAGCCTAACACCTCACAGGGCTGTTGTGAGGATAAAATTGAAAAGAGGAGAACAATGTAGGCAGCTTTGGGTCCCTACAAGAAAAAAAGTAAATACATTTTTGCCAGTCAATCAAAAGGCTGCCTGGGTTTCCTCCAGAGTGGGGACAGCAGACCTAAGTGGGCCAGTATTCATTCTGGTCCACCTGCATGGTATCAATCCAGCTCCCTCGCACACCTGGACCATATTCACCTTCAGCAACCTTTCCCACCCAGCCCTTCCTTGCTTTGGTTTGCGCAAGTTGTTCACTTGTCTGTACTATTTTTGTTCATGCTTGGGGTCTACTATCACAACTAGGTAGGCAGTTTTGGCACTGGGATGGATCCATTTTGGGGGAAGGTTGGGCCTGTGTGCCCATCATCCCAGTTGGGGACCCATTAAGAGATCATGGGGACAGAGGCTTAGGAGGCATGCCCAGCTTGGGGTCTCTTCTCACCCACAGATGGTAGGAAGATCACACAGTGAAATTCTACTGGCTTTATAGACTTTTAAATGCATTTCTTTGGCAGCAGCTGCCACCACAGTACAAAAATCTTCCCTGTGTAACTGAAGATACACTGTGGCAGTCATTTTGCAGCCAGCTTCACCTCCATTAACAGCCGTTTTGTGACAGCCATTTTGTGGCTACATCCACCAGGCTGTGTCAAAAGTCCAAAGGTGTCTGCAGACTCAAAAAGGTTGGGGACCACTGGAGTAAACCAAAGTTTATGCTAAGTACAGACCAAACTCAGTGCAACACTGACTGCTCTGGATATATAAGTAAGGAACTGCTTCACTTGCACAGAAAGAGTGAAGGTCAAATCTTAATAGCAAACTGAGTAAGAGTCACTTTTGGACTATCTCTTTGCATCTACCATTTTCTTTCCTGGCAACCCATGCCCTACAACTCAGCATACTTACAATACCAGAATTTGGTTGGGGGGGGGGGGGGGACAAGGAGGCAAATACCTGTTGGGCATAAAGATTCTGTACTCATTCACTCTCTCTGTCAAAAGTGTACCCCCCACCCTTGGTATCTTTCAATGTAACTGTATGACCACCTTGGCTGAGAAGTATAATCCAAAAGTAAAATGTGTGACCTCGGGGGGGGGGGGGGGAAGAATCATCTTAAATTCTTGGAATCTGACATTCAGTGTGTGAGATGGGTACAAGAGAAAAACTCCATGCTGTTTGTCCCACATTTTGCTTTAATTGTCTCTTTATCCAAAGTCCTTCCTTGACTTGAGAAAACAGTTTAGGATTCTGGAGGAAAAACTAATGGGAAAGAAACTTTGCAAAATCTTGATACACAAAGTTGCTCTTTTTAGGTTGCAACTTTATCCATAGGTAGTAAATCTTGAACAATGCTCATGTTTCAGATTCTGGACTTGGTATCTCCAAGGAAGAAGACTGGCTACTTGAATAATATTAACAATAAAAATGTTATATGTACAACTTAGAGATCCTATTGTGTTAACACCATGCCCATTTTATATACGAAATGCTTTGTAAATGTTTAAAATAATCTTTACAGCTAAATTAAGGGCAACAGTCAAGCATTATACGCAAGAATACAAAAGACTTTAAGTAAATACTTCCTAAATTTTGATATGTACTACAAACATGAAATGCAATATATTGTTCCTTATTAAGTTCCTTTTGACTTAGCCCTCCAGAACATATAAGGCTTCCTAAATTCTAGATAGCTGTAGTCTGGTTTATAAACTGTAATCTAGGACTGTGAACAGAACCGGGGGGGGGGGGGGGAGGGAACACAACCCTAGTACAGATATACAGCATTCTTAATTGTTATTATTTGCATTTCAAATTATTCCTACACTTGTCAAAAAAATCATGCTTCCAATATTTTCTAATAATTACATTATCATATGATAAAATTTGGTAGATTAAGTTGCATATATGAAAAATGTAGACTGTTTTGCTATATCTTCAAAGTCTATAAAAGCCAGTTACTTCCTTTGCAGACATTTTCTTTAAAACAAAGTTTACAAGTCTGCTCCTGAGCGTTCAAAAATCCAGATAGCAAGCATGTTTCTCTGTTTCAGCCAAAGGGCAAAATTAAAAGGAGCCCACTTCACCAAGGCACAGAAAAAGAATTCAGAGCATGCTGCATTAGTCTTTTGCTTGTCTTTTTATAGTAATTTTATGGTATTTGTGTCACAATGAAGGACAAAGATAAGCCAACTGTTTAGATTCCTCTCCTTTATGTTATGGCTTTGATCACTAACAATGCTGTGTGAACAGCCAACAGAAGGCTGACATTTCATAAAATATGCAGTGATAAAAACTAATACTGTAGCATCTGGGAACGATATATAAAATGCAGAAATACACCTAATAACTGTGATCTTAAATTACAAGTTACGAAAAACTAAGTTAGAGGCATACACATCAGAAAGACCATGATAAAAATATTTTTGTACTTCTGCTCCTAAAAATGCTTGAAGTATTCATCTCAAAATGCAATCAATAATTTGCCACAATTCCTGAGGTGCTCTTGAGAAATCTACTCAGAATGGCAGAGTGCTAGCAAAAGTGTTTCTATATATTTATGTCAGCTACAGTCAACTATACAGATCTTATTAAAAAACCCTTATAGGGTTGCTAGCCTCCAGGTGGGGCCTGGAGATTTACAACTGATCTCCAGCTGACAGAGATCAACTCCCCTGGAGAAAATGGCTGCCTTGAAGGGTGGACTCTATGGTATTGTACCGTGCAGAGGCCCCTCCCCTGCCCAAACCTCATCCTCACCTGGATCCACCCCCAAAGTTTCCAGATATTTCCCAACCCAGACCTGGCAACCCTAAGCCCTTAACATTTTTCAAACTTTTGTGACCAAAGCTACAAATAATACAAAGTTTATACATTGTATTCTTTTTTTCTCCATGATTATTTTCATGGATGAGTGGGAAAGTGAACCCAGGCCTCTGCAATCCTGTTGTCCAAAGCAGATTACATAAAGTCCTTCTAGTTTTTGTCCTTTAATACTAGGGTGCACAATGAGTCCCTATTTAACATAGCAACAGTCATTTGAAAGCTATAATCAGCCTTCCGTTTACAGAATGTTGTGTGAAGGTACCAATCCAATCTTTGGCTCTGGGAAGTGACCTATATAACTGTATGAATCGCAAATAAAAGGGTTGGATAGGATAGAGAGGGGTGGGATGGAGCTGATCTGTCCACTTTGCTCGATATTAATGGTGCAAACCATCACAGACAGGCCATCTCTTCTCATACCCATATGCAGGGGTCCATTGGAGCAGGAGTGCACAGGAGCGCAGCTCCGGGAGTGAGGAGCCCAGGGGGCGGGCACATGACCAAGCCCCGCCCCCTCCTCGGCTTCCCCGAGCAGTGCAGAGGCGCAGCGCCCCGGGGAAAGCCCTGCCAGGGTTTTTATTGTTTTGTTTTAATATTGACAATTTTATCATTGTTCTTTTATGACTGTGTGCTGCTTTTCCAGAGACTTGCTCAAGGTTGCATATAAATTTTCTAAGTATACCATTTTTTATCTGGGCACATGCCACATAAGTACTGGAGAAATTTCACCAACCCTTCAGCAGCTTCCACCCCATCAGTTTGGTGTAGTGGTCAGGAATTGGACTCTAATCTGGGAGAACCGGGTTTGATTCACCACTCCTCCACATGCAGCTGCTGGTGTGACCTTGGGCCAGTCACAAGTTCTCTCAGAGCTGTTCTCTCATGAGCAGTTCTCAAAAGACCTCTCTCAGCCCCACCTGCCTCACAGGGTGTCTTGTTGTGGGGAGAGGAAGGGAAAGGGATGGGTGGTGCACATGTTCTGGGTATCTCAAGTTTACTTGAAACCTTGTGGTTTCAAGGGAGCAGGAAGAGAATGAGGGTGTGTTCTTTACGCTTATTTTTATTGCACAAAGTATTGGATGGGGAAGGGAACGGAGGAAGAGCAGGTCAGTTTCACTCACCTGTGGAGTGGAGCCTGAGGGGTGGGTGTTGCCTTCTGACACACTTCCGGTATGTTAGGGGGTGTGGCATATGCAAATGAGTTATGCTAATGAGCTCCTGCACCTCTTTTTCTACGAAATGACCCCTGCCCATATGAGGACACAAAGTTGTTTCATGTAATAGACCACAGGTGCTAATGAGGAACACAGCACTTAAGTCTGACCTTTTAGAAAATGGCATAGTGTTCAGTCCATGAGATATTAAGATGATTAATTTTAACCACTTTAAATACCAATGGAAAAGTAATCAGAGTCACAAAAAATCTCAAAAAAAATTGTTTAGAAGTTTTTAATTATCTTGTCCCTTCACGCCAAGGATTTCAAAATAATGGACAATCATTATTTTTATTCCTGCCCCAAATGTAATGGACAATGGAATAATCCTCTTAGTGTTTACTCAGTAGGTCCACTGAATACTAGGGCTGCCAAGTCCAACTTGGGAAATATCTGGGGACTTTGCGGGTGGAGCCAGGAGACTTTGGGGGTGGAGCCAGGAGAAAGGAAGTGACATCATTTTGTGATGTCACATCCTGTGATGTTGCTTCCACATGCTGACACATGAACTCATGAAGTTTCTTAATACTGAATCAGGCCATTGGTCCATCAAGGTCAGTATTGACTACTCAGACTGGTAGTGGCTCTCCAGGGTCTCAGGCTGAGATCTTTAATGTCACCTATTACCTGATCCTTTTTTAGCTGAAGAGGCTGATACCTCCTGCATGTCAAGCAGATGCTCTATCACTGAGCAACGGCCCTACTGAATCCTTCCTCATCTCGGCAGAATATGAAGCACTAAGTGCTACACAAGTGCTAAATATGATTTTCATATCATAAGAACAGGAGAGAAGCCACAGTGGATTGGGCCAACAGCCCATCCAGTACAACACTCTGTGTCACAACAGTGGCCAAAAATACCAGGTGCCCTCAGGAGGTCCAGCAGCGGGGCCAGAACTCCAGAAGCCCTCCCACTGTTGCCCCCCAAGCACCAAGAATTCAGAGCCTCACTGCCCCAGACAAAGGGTTCCATTTAGACCTTGTGGCTAATAATAGCCACTGATAGACCTCTGCTGGATGGGGACAGAGAGAGACAGACAGACAGACAGACAGAAAAAAGAAAGAAAGAGGGAGAGAGAGAGAAGGGGAAAAAACTGGCAGAGGCACTTACTTCCATTTAGACCTTGTGGCTATAATAGCCACTGATAGACCTCTGCTGGATGGGGACAGAGAGAGAGACAGACAGACAGACAGACAGAAAAAAGAAAGAGGGAGAGAGAATGAAAAGAGCTGGAACAGAAACTCACCTTGCCAGCCACATGCAAAAGCAGCTCCTTCAGTCCCTCCTTAATCTCTGGGCGGACCTGTCTTGCTGTGGAAGAAGCTCTCTTGCTGACTTCTTAAAGGGGAAATGTCTGGCGAGGCTTTTTACTGCAGGGCAGGCTCTCTGCAGACATTTCCCTTTTAAGGCAGCCATTTTGTCCCCCCGGTGGCCAACTTTGGAAAAGCGGGAGATAAGCACTAAAAATCAGTGTTTCCCCCGCCCCACCGGGGGACTTGGCAGCCCTACTGAATACACTGGCATTTACTCCCAAGTAAACACATAAAGAGTAGCACACGCCAAATAAATTAACCTTAAAAAACCAAAACATTCAGTTTAAAGATTCCCAAAACAGTAAGCATACATATATAATACATTTTCATCAAATTGTAGGGGGAAAGCTTGTTTTTGAATCCAACACCTACCGTCACTAATATAAAGCACAATGCCTACAATATTAATTGTATAATAGTAGTAAAATCTGGTCTTTAGTGACTTCTCATCTGGTAGGCGTCAGGTAAAAAAAGTATGGTTATCAGATAAAAGCTTCAATTTGTGTGTGAACAATTCTATTATCTGTATGGGGGGAAAAAAACAAGAGTTGACTATGTGGGAGGCAATTGTCCTTGTGTTCATAATTAGCATCTGAATTTAGGAATTTCACTGCTCAATTTACACCCACCAGCCTGTTAATCTTATCATATTTCTATGTCACTTAATAGAGCCACATACATTTCCCACCTCATATTTACATCAAAGCTATTTTTTTGTAAATCATTATAGTAGGGGGAAGAGGCAGTATCAACATCACTCCCTATATCCCACTGGACAAAGAATGGCATTAAAGGCCCAGGAATAAAGGCGTATTTATAGTCATAATGGTCTTATTACTACATTTTATGTAAATTATGATGTTACATTTGCAAATAGTAATTTATATAGTTGCTCTGAATACTGTGTTACTTCGTCATCATCATGACTTGTGCTGTCAATCTATACCAGTTTCTGGAAACACCACTGGGGGGGAAGTGTGTGTATGTTTGTGTGTGTGTATAATGGCTAATGTAAAAGGAGCATTCTGGATCTAGATTTACTGAATTGCTGGTAATAGACATCTATGGTTCCAGGCTAACTCCAGGTCAACTTCACTTTACTACATTTCCTGTTGTCTTGTTGCCTTGAATTTTGTCTAACATTCTGTGAGGCCATTGCATGGTAAGCAGTGTAGAAACACAGAGCAGTGTGCTCACTTCCATTGTAAAAGGATGATCAAAGATTAAGCAATATTTGCATGGCTTCCCAAGTGCCTTTTTATGTAAAAGGTAAAGGTAAAGGTTTCCCTTGCTTGAAAGCCAAGGGATGTGGTGTTCATCTCCATTTCCAAGCTGAAGAGCCAGCACTGTCCAAAGTCGTTTCCGTGGTCATGTGGCCGGCATGACTAGATGCTGAGGTGCACAGAACACTGTTACCTTCCCACCGAAGTGGTACCTATTTATCTATTTGCATTTTCTTGCTTTTGAACTGCTAGGTTGGCAGGAGCTGGGACCAGAGACGGGAGCTCACTCTGTCAGGCAGCACTCGGGTTTCGAACTGCTGAACTGCCAGTCTGCAGTTCAACGTCTAGACCACTTGAGCCACTGCAGCCCCATGTCTTTTTATATACAGGTGTCTAATGTTGTAAAGATAAACTACACATTTCTGGCTCTGGTATACACCCAAGAAAAAAGAGTTTCACAGGATTTTTCAAAAAAGAACACTGCATGGTGTACCTATATAGAAAAAGCAAGACGGCAATCAGCCACTCCTACCTCCATTTACTCTGATGTAATCCTGTTGAGTTTCATGGAATTTACATCAAAATAAACATGAACATCTATGGGAGAATGCTCTCCACGAGCATACTTTGCCAAGCAACAAGTCTTCTGAATTTTCAGCACAAGGTAAAAACATACCCATTTCCTGGAATTTTCTTTTTCAAATATTTTATATAGCTTTTACTAATGTTACTATTGTCATGGAAGGGTGGGGTAGAAATACTAATAAACAAACAATACTTAGGGCTGTGAACCACACAGTATAGGCTATGTTAGGGGACACATTCTTCAAAAATCCTATATATATAAAAGCCCAACCTGTTGGCACTTTCTGGCTCTCCCATTGGCTGTGCTATGCGCTCCATCAGCCATTGGCCCATCAACCACCACTCAAGAGTACTCATGTGCCATTGGCTGGGTGCTGGGTCCACTCTTCTCACCCACCCACCGCCAGCCTGGCCACTTCCCTGACAGAATAAACTGCCAAAACAGCTGTCTCTCCTGATGAAGATGCTTCTCCTCTGTGCATCCTGTGAGGCTAACTTTTCCCTCAGTGGCTGTTGCTAGGCCACCAAGCTTGGTTCTGTCAGTAAAAAGTCAAAGGCAGGAGGCCCATTCCAGGCCTACTTTGGCCTTGCTGGGGAACTCATTTGGGGCAGTCCTGACTAGGGTTGCCAGCTCCAGATTGGGAAATTCCTGGAGATTTTGTGGTGGTGTCTACAGAAGCCAGAGTTTGGGGATGGGAGAGGCCTCAGCTGAACAGAATGCCATAGATTCCACCCTCCAAAGCAGTTAGTTTCTCCTGGGGAACTATTGCTGCCAATCTCCAGGTGAGGGCTGGAGATCACTCAGAATTAAAAGTGCTCTCCAGATGTCGGTTCCCCTCGAGAAAATGGCTGCTTTGCAGGGTGGACTCTGTGTCATTATACCCTGCTGAGGTTGCTTCCCTCCTGCTTGGGTCTCCACTGGGGAGAAAGACTGTACTTTTCCTAGGTAGAGGCTGCAGGTGGTGGTGGTGAGATGGAAAGCTGAAGTCAGAGGGGGAGATAAAGTTAGATTGATGGTTGGCTGGGAAGGAGATAGGGTTGCCAACTCCAGGTTGGGAAATTCCTAGAGATTTGAGGTGTGGAGCCTGGAGAGGGCAGGGTTTGAGAGACAGGACCTCAAACAGGTACAATGCCATAGACTCCACCCTCCAAACTAGCCATTTCCTCCTGGGGAACCACTGCTGCCATTCCTCAGGTGAGGGCTGGAGATCACTCAGGATTACAACTGCTCTCCAGATGGCAGAGATCAGTTCCCCGGAGAAAATGGCTGCTTTGCAGCGTGGACTCTGTCATTCTACCCTGCTGAGGATGCCACAGCAAAATGATTCTGAGTGCCCAAGGCCAGGGGACATACCCAGAACCTCTTTCTAGAGCCCACTGTATTTATTTCCGCAATGGGCCTTATTCCGAGTAAGGGTCTGTGAAATGCTTAGTATGGCAAATTGATTCCACACAGGTATTACTCGAAGATACTCTTCAGAAAGAAGGCTTGCTGGTGAACCAATTTAAGCAGTAACCTTAAATCCATTGGTATGTGCATTAACTTGCAACTTCTATGGTTCTGGTTCATGAGTAAATAAATAAGCACCTTAAATTAAAGGGTTTTTTAGCCTAGAATATTTCATTTTGGGGGGGGGGGAGAAGAATGATATTTTATTTAATAATACATCAATCATTACATTCTATTCATTGATTTTGTTGTATTAGCTAATAATCTAATTTCAGGCCACAGTTCACAGAGGAAGGTCTTTTAGTACAATGAGTCTGAATATAAAGCATGATTAAAAAAATAATGAACTAGAAGTTGGGGGAAAACATTTTATCTTTACTGACATAGCCTGGATTTTGAGATTCAACCCAGTTGTGATTTGATTTCCTTACAAAAACACCACAGCAAATAATCAACTACTGTGTCAGCGTATGTAAACGTGGTAAACTGTTCCTTTGTTTGACTTTTCTGTAGGAAGCAAGAAAAGAGCATCCATTATGCACACAAAACATTGTGAAGAGCCTGATGATCTCAATTAGAACTTTAAACACCCATTGTGACCAAGAAGAGGCTAGCTTCAAATAATCCAGATAATCTCTTCCATGGATACAAAGAAAATAATTTCCTAGGTATATTTCATATCTGAGGGATGTGAAATACTGTAGGAGGAGGAGTGGAAATAAGAATGAAGATTCTTCTCATTTAAATGTTTCTGCAAAATACCAAAACTACAGTTTTAACATGAGATCACTATAACACGTTTGATTTTTTAAAATTTGAACTCTGCTAAACCCATCATATGTGCAGTTTAAGTAAAGCTAGGGGCATGTTTCTATAGAAAAGTAAAAATTATGAAATATTTTCTTGCTTAAGATATAAAACAGAGAGTAAGAGAAAGAGTGGCCAATATGAGTGGGAGTGGGACAGGCCCATGTGGAGCTCCCGAAGGCGGTTGCCAAAGCACTTTGGAAGGTAGGCCCGTTTCCTGGCAGTTTCCTGGCCTGCCAAGCCGTCTCCCACCCCCTCCCCCTTTCAAATGGCGGCGGCAACAGTGAGGCCCGAGGCCTGCTGAGCCATCTCCCACCTCCTTCCCCGGCAGCAGCCAAAGTGTTCTCTGTGCATGCGCAGGAACGCTTTTACTTTTGGGGGATTTAAGTATCCCCCCAAAAGTTTTTTTAACTTTTAGGATTTTTCTGCACATGTGGGGAGGAAAATCTCCCTGCCCCCCAGGTGCCCCCCGCACAGTTTTAGATATCCGCACGCAGGGGGCGCCTTGGGAATTAGATATATAGATGCCCACCCTCTCTGTACAGCTCACCAATCAGTGTTAAATGGAGGGAGGTTAGCTCCACCCCTTTTATTAATGTTCCATGCTGGGGATCAAAGGGATGGCCATGTGCTTTTCGTCCTCTCTCTATGATCTTTGGTATCCATCCCCTAGAGGCACAACATGAAGCTGCCTTATACTGAACCAGACCATCCGTCCACCAAGGTTAGTACTGTCA
Source organism: Lepidodactylus listeri (assembly GCA_029233225.1). Lineage (NCBI taxonomy): Eukaryota > Metazoa > Chordata > Lepidosauria > Squamata > Gekkonidae > Lepidodactylus > Lepidodactylus listeri. The sequence continues at coordinate 51,388,708 of JARCFY010000012.1, forward strand.
ACTCAGACTAGTAGCAGCTCTCCAAAATCACAGGCTAGAGGTCTTTCACATCAACTACTGCCAGATCCTTTAACTGGAGATGTCGGGAACTGAAACAGGGACCTTCTGCATGCTAAGCAGATGCTCTACCACTGAGCCACAGCCCCTTGCCTTCAAAGCATCCTCTGGACCCCTGTAAGGATGACCCTATTTAACCAATACTGCCAATGTAGTGGTATTTTGAATCATAGTGTGAGAAGCAGGAAGCCACTATCCAATATGTGAACAATCAGTTGGAAAGGGTGTATGTGATGCCATCTTGGGTGTGTGGTTGCCCTCCTGGTGGTGTTTCAGTGATTTCTTAGGTAAGAAGCTGCCACTCTAGGCCTCAACTACTGACAATGTTTTCCTCTGCTTTTCCTGGTTGCCAGAGTGTGTAGGTCAGTGGAGGGGGTGGTAGCTGCTTGATTCTTAAGCAAATGGAGTGAAAAAGCTCCCTGTGATCTCAGTAGCCTTTCTCTCAGGAGGAAAGAGCGCTAGTGGTCTCTCTTAAAACTTCTCAAAATGGAGAGGGATCTTTTATTTTGTTAATAAATAAATAAATCATACAACTATTAAAAGTGCATGAAGCACACTGTATCTCACTGAAAAGCTTTCTATGCAGTGTATAACACTACATGTACTCCTTGTATGATGCCAGTATGGTAAGTTTGTAACCTGTTTCTTGTTAGTCTTAAGCCATTTATGTGTTGTTAGGTGTTAAATGTATGTATTGTTAAATGTATTGTAACATTATAAACAAACAGTACCAATAATTAAAGAAAAATTTGAAATTGTTGGACCAGCCTGACCTTATAGGATTGTTCTTTTGGATGTTGTTCCATTTGTTTCATATTAAGGTACTGTAAGCTTTTTAAGCATTAGTCAACCAATTTTACTATTAATATTGCTTTATGAAATTGTCTGTAACTTTGCAATGAATATTGTATTTTTAATAGTTGTATGATGGTCCTCGCCTAATGAAGATTGCCAGAAACGGATATACTTACTGGATGCTTTGCTGCTGAATTAATTTTGGACCTCTACTTATTGTCTACTGTATTAAATTGATAATTTTGCATTATTTCATGTTTTCACTTAATTGTTTCATTATTGTAGCGCACTTTCAGCTATAAGTTTTTTCCACTTATAACCTACAGGAGGCCAGGCCTGCATGGTTTTGTGTTTTTTAGAAACAAACACCCCCCTCTAATTGGGGTCTGAAGAAACTGCAAATTGAATATTTATTTATTCATGTTATTTGTGGACTGCTTTTCTCACAAGGAATCAAGGCGGATTACACATAGTGAGTCAGTACAATCAACAAAATGGGATATTCCATAACCAATGCATGAGGATTTTAGAAGTCTGGAACCCCCAGAAAGAACTGAGGAATAGCATAAGTATTCATATGACACATTAAACAGTACAGAAATTACATAAATATGATCCTATTTACAATAAGCTGTACACAGCAGTATACACTACAATCCCCATCATTTATCTAAGTAAGCCAAGGCCAAATATTGCAAAATGTAGGCATATATTTAAAGGAACCAGTTTTCACCCATGGACAATTATATATTGCAATGTCTACAGTAAAATGCTTTGAAAATGTAAAATTCCAAGTTTGCAGCACTCCAATCCAAGGATATTTTAGAAATGAAGAAGGAACATTTACACCTAATGTAGTATTCAAATAAATACTTTAATTAAAGCAACAATAACAAATATTACAAACAGAAGAATACAGAAATAAAAAAACCTGTGACATTTAGAATTAACACATACAGAAACGCACAAAACCAACAAGGAAACAAAATAAAATGCTTTGCATACATTCTGTGTACTATACTGAATGGATCTCATCACAAGAAGTATATACACTGAGTACCTATAAATCCTACACTGCAGTTTCAAAAAAATGCAATTACAACTTCAAACTAACTACAACACATTATGCAACATTTTGTTGCGGGTCCTCAATTGTACATTCTAATAGCCAAATGGACAAATCTGAAGATACTTAAATCTGGTGACTGGAGCCATGAACAGACAACACAGGTCTTCCTACAAACCTGAAAAACATCACAGGTTTGCAGAAAAATCTGAAATCTTTTAAAAAAACCATAGGTAGGTTTTAAAGACCCCAAATGATAAAAGGGGCCACCTGTAGCTTTAAGAAATGGTTGGCCTCAGTGGCCATTGCTAGGCAAACAAATATTCCAGGCCTGGTTTCTGTCAGGATTTTATTTATTTATCAATTTTATATCCTGCACTCTCTCCCCCTGAATGGGACTCGAGGCGACTAACAGGAAAGAAAAGGAAGAAAGAATGGGGAAGGAAAAAATGAGACCCTCCCACAAATCCTTTCAGGTCCTTCACTTGTAACATGCATAAATAAAACATACATAAATCTAAAAACAAATACAACTAAAGTAAATTTATGTTATCATTATGAATTTGTACTCTAAATATGCAAAGTATCATTTATTACTTCCAAGACCCTCCCTCTTAGGGTCTATATAACAAACATTTGAGAAAAGAAGGCTTATACATAGTACAAATGCACAATGTTCAGATTCAATGCACTATATATGTTACCATGGCTAACTACAGAAACAGATGGGTGCAAACAGGCTTCCTCTCAACTTAAATCCATCCAATACTCAGTAATATTAAGAACCTCAGTTGCTGAATATGAAAAATAAAACCAGACAGTGAAAACTGTGTACATTAAGTGAACTAGGAATTTTAAGCAGAAAACTGGAACAAACACAAATTGAAAGCAGGTTCTGAGAGAGGTATGGGTCCCCCTCCCGAGTTAATCAGAATGGAATGTGAAACTGAAGTCTCTTGGTGGCTTTTAACCAAAACCAAACCCTTAAACACTGGAATCATAACTGTATCAAATTAATCTGTTTAATAATCAGGCATGCAGGAGGTTCCTTTGAGCAGCAGAGACAATTTGTCTCTTGCCAGCTATATTTGGAGAAACCACCACTGCAATCCTAAACAGAATTATATCCTTGTATGCCCAGTGACTTCAGTGGATTTACGAGGGTGTAACTCTTTTTAGGATTGCACTCTACATCTCTGAAAAGAATGAGCAGCAGGAGAGACTGATTGGCTGGGTCTAGGATTGGAAGTGCTCCTAAGTGTTGAAGTAAAGTTTTGCCCACTCACAAGCTGTTGTCCAGCAACAAGGCCTAGGCAAGGATTCTTAAACTGAGGCAAGAAGCTTCTTGTGTGTCTTCCATAGAGCATGACAAGTTCCTTCTCTCTTTGCTTAATTAATGGGGATACTTCAAAGAATGAACCATTGGATCCTTCTCCTCCATGAAGGGTCCTTCTCCTCTGATGAAAGGAGGACATCTTGGTGGGTGATTCCCACTGTCCATTCAGAGAGGCAGAAACAACTTTCCCCCCTTCTTGTCTTTACTGTGGCAGTCACCTGTCACTTGTCACTTCTTACTCTATAAGCAGAATAAAACACTACAAAAACAGTAACATGGAACAAGAGAGAAACAGATAAGTAAAAAAAACAGTTGACAGGAAAAGAACCTGCAGCTAGCTTGACTGACGATGACTTTGGGAAGTACATGTCCTCCTTTTTAAGTATCCAATGGTCTGTTCTCACTGAGGCAGAGGACATCTTGGAGCAGTGTCCTCATGTCTGGGTTGGGTCATTGTCATCTGCTTCTAGAATATGCTGGACCACTCTTCTACCAAAGGCAGTGTTAGTTGAATTATATGCATTTATCTTAATAGTGTCTTATCAAGGTAGAGATGGATGACCATGTTGCTGCTTTACAAACTTCTTCCCCACAGCATGCCTGGCAAAAGCCACATTAGTGGCAGCAATCCTTACTAGGAAAGCCATAAGCCCAAGTGAAATGTCTAACTTGTGGAGCTTCTAGGCCTCTATGATACAGGCCGTAAGTGAAATGCTGGTGGCTGATTTGGATATTTGGATATTTTGCTTTCTGTATTCAGTGGAGATATGGATATAAACAGAGCATCTGTCATTCTAATATGCTTGGTTCTGCAATTGTATGTCTTCAGTGCTCATCTCATATCCAACATGTGCCATGTCTTTCTTTTGGGTGACTGGGGTTCAGACAGAAGGATAGAGGGCTGATCTACTGTGATATATGGAAGGCAGAGTTAACCTTTGGCTTGAAGGTTGGGTCAGTTCTGAGGGCTACTTTGTGAGAAACATATAGCTCAGGTTTAACAGAAAGAGCGCCTAGCTCCAACACTCTTCTTGCTGATGTGACTGCTACCGCAACCACGTAGCGAGGTTTCCCTGACGGGCTCAAAGGGTGGTTTTGTGAGGGAAGAAAGTACCCCATGAAGTTTCCAAGTGGGAAACATGTATCTGAGGTGGATCTTTCAAGGCTGCATCCCTGAGAAAGCATCAAATATGCATCTTGATAGATGGAGGCCAATTACTTGAGGTAACACCATGGATAGCAGTGCAACTTGGCCTTGGAAGGTGGGGTCCTTCAGGCCTCTGGCAATCTTTTCTTGTAGGACAGCTAACAATAGGCCCTTTGGCCAGTGTGATATTAAGGTACTGGTTACTTTGGCTTTGGGATGGAAGAACTTGGTGAAGAACTGGTCGAGTTGGTGGATTGTTGGTGATGAGATCCACCAGTGGGGAACCAAAGTGACTCATGATTTGCCAGAACAAATCCTTCTTGAGAGACCATTCTCCCTCCCGAGTGGTCTGTCTGCTGGGCAAGTCTGCTTGGATGTTTGTGATTCCCTTTATGTGTTCTGCCTTTATTGAAGCCAGGTTCTTCTCTGCCCATGCTAATATCTTGATTGCCTCCTTGTGGAGCATTGAAAATCTGGAACTCCCTTGTTTATTGAGATACGTCTAAGCTGACATAATGTCTGTTCTTAATAGGACATGGGAATGTGTTATTTGCAGACCAAAGTGATGAAGAGCAAGATATATGGCTTGAAGTTCTTGGAGACTGGTGGGTAACTGAGCTGCTGCCTTGGTCCAGCGATTCTGTACTGGTAACTCTTTCAAGGTGGCTCCCCATCCCAACTAGTTAGCATCTGTAAATATCTGGTTCACCTCCAGAATTCAGTATTTTTTTGCCCTGTAAGACATTGGACATCTTTGTCCACCAGGGGAGGTTGGTCTTCACTCTGAGTGGAACTCAAATGGAGAGATCTTCCTTTCTCATAATCTGGGGCTTAAAGGGCCTCAGCATTAATTGTAAATGTCTTGTATGACACCTTCCCCATTGAACTGCCTATGCTAGATATCAACAGACCCATTAATTTGGTCGGTGTCATCGGTAAGGATTATCTGCTTCTGATGATTAGCGCTGACATCACTTTTATCTTCCTTGCCTTTTATTCATCAAAAATAGGCAGTTGGACATGGTGTCTATGACAACACCCAGATGCTCCAGGCGATGCACCAGTTTCAGGGAACTCTTCTGTAGATTCAGTACAAACCTGTATGCTTGCAGGCCTCTGGTGGTTGTGCCCTCCTGCAGTTTGAGTCGAGAGCTGGATCTGGTCAATAAGTTATCCAAGTAAGGGTGAATATGTATGCCCTGTTTCCTCAGCTTGATGACTGGATTGATCAAAACTCTGAAAAAAACTCTTGGAGCTGTCGAGAGACTGAATGGGAGAGCCCTGAATTGCAGGTGGTGTTCTCTGACAGAGAACTAAAAATCTCCTGTGTCCTGGGAAAATTGGAACATGAACATAAGCCTCTGTTGAGTCTATAGAGGTGACATATTCTTCTGACTGTAGGGACCGATCAAAGAGTCTCCATTCTGAAATGTCTCAGTCTCACAAATTTGTTGAGGTATTTCAGGTCCAATATTGCCCTCCGGTCCCTGTTCTTTTTGGGACTGTAAAGAAAACACTCCATGCCCCCTTTCTGAAGGAGGAACCAACTCAATGACCTGGATATTGAGAAGATGTTGGATCACCTTGTTTATTCTGAGCTATTTGACTGGGTTCCTCTGAAGGGGGGAGACTAGGAATTGTTCTGGTAGTGGTCTGATAAACTATGTTGCGTGCTCTGTGAAGAAATGCCTTTTTCTCTCCCAGGAGATTGGGAACAAACCAAACCTCCCTTTTGCGTTTAACAGAAATTTTCTCTCTGGGCTGGCAACAGACAGTGAAGTGGGTCAAGCCCTCCCCCTTTCCCAAGCCGGGAACATAGAGCTGGAGGACTTTGGGCTAGTGAGGCACCAGGGAGAATGCTCCAGGAAGTGCTTCTTTGACTAGGGGTGTGCATTTAGCTTAAAAACAAACAAACCCATATCAGTATTTTCCAGATATTTTTTCAGCTGGTTAGTGATTGGGCCATTTACTCAACTATCCAGAAATGGCCAAACCGAAAAATCCCAAAAATGTTTGGTATTTTTTGGGGTCCGCCCAATAGCCACGGTTGAAGTACATTTAAAGGGACTGTGAGCCTTTTAAATACCTTCTGAGTTCACTCGCAGGCTCCTGGAGATTCCTTCAGCAGCCCAGTTTAAACTGGACTACAGGAGAAAGCAAGCCCAGGATCTTATGTGCCACCGAGAGCACATTTAAATCAGACTCAGGAGAACATAAGCCCAGCCAGGATCTCCTGTGCAGATTTATCCAGCTCCAACTAAACGATGAGGTAGCTAAATATTTTAACTTTGTCTTTACTTTAAAAACATCATTTTCAAATTCATGCCAGTCAGCTAAGATCTTTGAATCTTCTTTAGCAACAAATACATATCAAGCTTCAAGCAACCACATGCACTGAAATAAGGGTTTTGAGATTACTTGATCCAAGACAGTACAGGAGAATATTAAAATCACATGCATAAGAAAAAGAGTAACACACTAAACAAGTTAATTTCTCAACTTGCTTTTTAACAATCCAAAAACCGAAGCATAAATCCAGAACAACTTTATGCCCCATGTCTGGTCAGTAAAGAAATTGAGGTTAACCTTTAATTTTTAATGTCACCTGAAGCCAGTGATTGCTTTTTCTAATGCAAGTGACAGATAAACAGAAAAACACTCCCAAGATGATACACAAAGCAGCACACACCATAAGTGCATTTTTATTTTTATACCAACTCAATTTCTCAAATGGATAACCAATGTTCCTACTAATTTACATTAGGAATTGAGTGAGGCATGAAAATTGTTCTGATGCACAGACACACTTTAATTTACAGTATAGAGTGTAGAATTCTTATTGCAGGTCCAGCAACAAAATATATATTTAAAAGCAAACAAATTTCTTTTTACCAGCACAAATTAGACAGGGCCTTTTTAAACATGGGAGAAGATAGTATTAAGAGTTGGGAGGACAGGAAAAAACTGGCAAGAACCACTGCTTAGAACATTACTTAAGATATACCAAAATTGTTTCCAAGTTAAGTTTGTTTGAAAGGCCCAAGTCAACTGAGCTGGTGCTAGCACTCAAATAAATATCCATTCTGAATGCCTCTGAATAGCATACGGTCTAATTCAGAGTAGTAACTGATATGCTTACAGAGTCTTTGGCCTGTGAAGTCACAACTTATGGCAGAGTTTAATAATGATTTTCCTATATAAAGTCCCTGCACACTTCTGATATAAAATGACATCATTTAAAAACCTATATTCATTCATTCATCTACACAATGAAGAACAAAGAACTATTGTTCACTAAGATTGTTACACTAACCTGAACAGCTCGACCAATCCAAGATTACAGATTGCTTTTGAATATGCCTCTAATTGTTCTCCTCTCACTAGATGAGAGAGAAAAATCACAGAAGCCTTTATTCCATGCAGTGATATATTGTAAATCAGTCCCATGACAGCTTATTTTAGCATACTACAGTGCTATCCAGGAACCTGCTATTGGTAGAGTGGCCTTCTCCTTTCTCAGGAAGTTCACAGGCCACAGTCAATAAAACAAATACAGACAATCCCTCTGGAATGGAGAAGACAACCTCATTATTATTTCTTAATGTCAAGCCCCTGAAAATTTTTTAAACTATTAAAATAAATACAGGTTGCTTACCTGTAATTGGAGATCTTCGAGTGGTCATCTGTGCATTCACACCTCTGGGATTAAGTGCGCCTGCGCCGATCCCGATGGGTAATCTTCAAAGCCTAACGGATTTTCGCACCAGCTCCCCGGTCACGTGCACGTCCCACTGCGCATGACCCGGGGAGGGGCACGAGGATCCCGCCAGTTCCTTCTGACCGCTGCTAACAGCCCCCAAGAAAAAATGAGGGAGACTGAAAGCAGAGGGGAAGGAGGGCGGGTGGTGTGAATGCACAGATGACCACTCGAAGATCTCCAATTACAGGTAAGCAACCTGTATATCTTCTTCGTGGTCTCTGTGCATCACACCTCTGGGAGAATAGCGAGCAATAAACACACCACATACCTGGGGGTGGGTGCTGGAGGTCTCACATCTGAGCTGCTTGTAGAACTGCACAGCCCACCATGGTACGCTGATGGACGCGGACATCTAGGGCGTAGTGCTTCACAAACGTGTGAGGAGGCGCCCACGTTGCAGCATTGCAGATGTCTCCCAGGGGGATGCCCTTGAGGAATGCCGTGGAAGCAGCCACGGCTCTCGTGGAGTGTGCCCGGAGGGATGCCGGCAATGGCCTCTTAGCCAGGAGATAGGCAAGCTTTATCGCCTCTACTATCCACTTCGAGAGTCTCTGAGACAATAGTTTCTGTCCCTTTCTGGGCAAGGCATACGTGACGAAGAGAGCCGGAGACTTGCAAAATGGCTTTGTCCGATGCAAGTAAAAGGAAAGAGCTCTCTTGACGTCCAGAGAGTGCAAGCTGCGTTGTGATGGGTCCTGAGGATCAGGAAAAAACACAGGCAGCGTGATGTCCGCTCCCACATGGAAGTCCGAGACAAATCTTGGGTAGGAAGGTGATATCCGGAGCCAGGGTAACTGCTCCATGATGAAAAGTGAGATACGGGGGGTCACAACGAAGCGCTGAAAGCTCACTCACACGCCGAGCAGACGTGATAGCCACCAGAAACGCTACCTTCCACGAGAGAAGCTGGAGGCTGCAGGAGGCCATGGGCTCAAACGGTTTGCCCATTAACTTGGCCAGAACTAATGGCAGGTCCCATGCTGGGACCAGTGTCCGTACTGGTGGATAGAGGCGACGCATTCCCTTAAGGAATTGTTTCGTAGTCGGGTGAGAGAATACTGAGTATCCCCCAATCTCCGGATGGTTGACGGAGATAGCCGATAAGTAAACTCTTATAGAAGAGTGGCACAGTCCTCTATCTGAACAGGATAACAAAAAACCAAAAATATCATTAAGGGTGGCAGGAACAGTAGGCCGCCCTATTGAAGTTAGAAAAACCATAAACTTATTCCACTTCGCCGCGTAGGAGCGGCGTGTGGACAGCTTGCGTGAGTTCAAGAGAACCTGTGCAATGCGTGAGTCTATATCTGAGGTTGAAGCATCCATGCTGTTAGCTTCAACTTGGGAACGTCGTGGTGAAGTACCTGACCTCTGTGCATCCAAAGAAGGTCTGGGAGCGTCGGGAGGTGAAGGTAGATCCCTAGGGAGAGATGAAGGAGCGTGGGAAACCACGGTTGTCTCGGCCACCACGGTGTGATGAGAATCGCTCGTGGTCGCTCTGACATCAGTTTGTGGACTACCCTCGGTATCAGAGGGATCGGGGGGAAGAGGTACAGATGTCTCCCCGTCCACTGAAGCAGGAGGCCGTCCCCGAGGGATGCTGGATCTGCGCCGGCTCTGGAGCAAAAGAGATGACATTTCTTGTTCTCCCAAGAGGCGAATACGTCCACTGAGGGATGACCCCACCGATCGAAGATCGGGGTCAGGTAGAAAGGGTTCAGTTCCCAGTCGTGTAGGGATGCTCATCCTCTGCTCAGGAAGTCTGCTTGGGTGTTGAGCAGTCCTGGAAGGTGATTCGCTACTAGGTGAATGCCGATGGCTTGGCACTCGTCCCAAAGCTCGATAGCTAAGCGGCAGAGTCCACGGGAGACCGTTCCACCCTGCCGGTTGATGTAGTACATGGTGGTTGTATTGTCCGTGAGGACAGCCACCGTCCTTCCCGATAGGGAGTTGCGGAATGACTGCACTGCATAGAGAACTGCCAGGAGTTCTAGAAAATTGATGTAGTTGTGGGCCACAGATGGGTCCCACTTGCCGCCCACACCGACACCATCCAGGTGAGCTCCCCAACCCCATAGGGAGGCATCCGTGGTAATGGTTGCTGAGGGGGGCGGGAGTCGAAAGGGTGCACCAGATTGAAGATTCTGGGGTGCCAGCCACCACGTCATGGTTTCCAGAACTTGCTCTGAGAATCGGAAGAGCTTGGAGAGAGAGTGGATGCTGGGACGAAAGCGTCTCAGGAACCAGAGCTGTAGTGGTCTCATCCGTAGCTTGGCGAACGGAATCACCGCTGTGGTTGAGGCCATTAGGCCTAGTAGGCGAAGTATTTGCTTGGCCGTAGCCTCCTTGTCCTGTTGGATCGAATGGAGGAGAGAGGTTATGTCCGTTGCCCTGTTGGGGGGCAGAAAGGCCCTGCATTGCAGGGAGTCCAGAATGGCTCCAATGAATTGTACTCGTCTGGATGGTATGAGCATGGACTTTTTAAGATTGATCGTTAGACCTAGAGAGTCTAGGGTGCTGAGGGGTATCTGGATGTGATCTTGTAAAATTGTCGCGGAGGGGGCGACCAGTAACCAGTCGTCCAGATACGGGTAAAGCTGAACACCTTGAAGCCGTAGGTGGGCAGCCACCACTGCCATAAGTTTCGTGAAGACACGAGGGGCCGTAGAGAGGCCAAAGGGGAGAGCCTTGTATTGGAAGTGACGCGGACCGACCGCAAAACGCAAAAACGGTCTGTGAGCTGGATGGATCGTCACATGGAAGTACGCATCCTTTAAGTCCAGCGTCACCATCCATACGTTGGCTTCTAGCAGTGGCAGGATGGTCTGGAGGGTGGTCATGCAGAACTTCTTGTATGTGATGAACGCATTGAGGTTCCTCAGGTCTAAAATGGGACGGAGTCCGCCATCTTTCTTTGGTACCGTGAAGTAGCGGGAGTAAAACCCCTGCTAGAGATGGTGTATGGGTACCAGCTCTATGGTGTCCTTGGATAGAAGGGCTTCGATCTCTGATGACAGGGTGTCTGAGGGAGGGGTGGCTACAAAGTAGGGTTCCTGTGGTGTCTGGAAGAACTACATCCGGTAACCTTCCACTACTACGGATAGGGCCCACTTGTCCGTGGTTATAACTTGCCATGCAGGTAGGAAGGGTGCCAGACGGGTGGGAGGATCGGCGCGCGTGTGGGAGTCAAAGACCCTGTTTATTGGGTCTAGGGGGTTTTGCCTTGGAGGCAGAAGCTGTTGGGAAGCGCGGTTTGTGGCTGTAAGGCTTCTGTTGATAAGCAGAGTGTGCCGGTCTTTGCCACTGTGGTTCGTTGGGAGATCTTTGTGGTTGCTTCTTTGACCAGGATCTCTGCCAACTTTTTTGTTTCTGTTGCCTTGGCTGAGAGACACCTAAGTTACGTGATGTCTTCATACTTTTGTCTAGATCATGAAGGACTGTGTCTGTGGTAGAGCTGAACAGCCCTTCACCCTCGAAGGGGAGATCTTCGACTAGCGATTTTGTGTCCTGAGGAAGCGCCATCGACCTCAGCCAAGCATGTCTCCGGAGGGCAACTGCCGAAGTAAGCGTCTTCGAAGTTACATCAGCAACATGTTTGGAGGCATTCAACTGGTGTCCCCAGGATTCTTTAGCGGTGTTAAGGAGCACCGAAATTAGTGGTAGAGCTACTGCTGTAGATGTGTCCATCTGCACTATGTCAAAGATGGCATCGGTAGCAGCTGGGGCTGGTTGGATGGTGGCTAGAGCCAGGGAATGGGCCATTCTTTTGACGAGTTCCCCGTAGGACTTTACATCTTCGGAAGGGGAAATCAGGAGATTGTCAGCAACATCAGGGGATGGTGATGGATGAGTGGGGGATTCCTCTTTGGAATCGGATAAAGCGGAGGAATTCGGTACCGACAGGTGTTCGGAAGGTGACATAGGGTTCGACGGGTCCGGTTGATACGGAGGGAGGTCGACATCGGGTGCGGTCTGCGGTATCGGCATTGGTATCGGCATCGGTGCCGGTGATGGCTTCGGCATCGGAGACGGGAGAGGCCCCGGGGCCGGTGGATCTCAGCATCGTGAGACTCTCGACGACGTCGACTGTCGGTCCCATTCCGCTGGGTACCATTGCGGTGGCGGGGGATACGAGGAACCGTATAGGTATCGCCACTGACGGACGTCCCACGGCACCGAAGAAGGAGGAAGACGCCAGTCTCGTTCTCCTCTTGGTGGCGGTGACGGGTCGGTTCCGGCCTCTGGACTGCTCCGAGTGACCTGTGTCAGCTCGATGTCGGGGTCCGAGTCCGTCAATTGAATGGGTCGCGGCATCGGGGAGACTGAGCTGCTCCGGGGTCGCTCGCGCCCGGAAGGGTCAAGCTGCGGAGACCCGCGCTGGGTCAGGTCGGACGCACCCTGCGTCGACTGTGCACTCGATTTTTTGTGCTTGTGCTTGCCCTTTTCCTCCTTGCCCTCTCTGCGTTTCTTTGCAGGAGTTTGCGGCAGCAGGAGGGATCGTTTCGTTACCGACTTATCGGTACCGACGGTGCTCCTTGTTGGGGACGGTGCCGGGCCCGTCGGGGCCGATGGTGATGTCGTCGAGGCCTCGGCGGTCGACATTTTAGGCGATAACGCTGCTTCCAAAAGTGCCACTCTCAGTCTCGCCGCACGGTTCTTGCGGGTTTGTTTAGAGAAGGCAGTGCAGCTCGAACAGGAGTCTACTCGATGCGACTCGCCCAGGCACAGGAGGCAAAGAGCGTGCTTATCTGGAGGCGCTATTTTACTGCCACAGTCCCGACAGCGCTTAAAGAAGCCCCACCGCTGGGCCATAGGCCGAGCGGGGAGAAGAACGAGGAAAATCCAAGAGCGAGTCCAGTAAACAGTCCGAGGTCAAAAAGGGGAAGAAAAAAACAGTCCGAAAAGGCTTTTTCCAATAGGAAAACGAAAGTACTACCGACCAGAGCGAGAGAGGGGTCCTCACAACGCGGCAGTAAGAAGAGAACTGGCGGGATCCTCGTGCCCCTCCCCAGGTCATGCGCAGTGGGACGTGCACGTGACCGGGGAGCTGGCGCGAAAATCCATTAGGCTTTGAAGATTACCGATCGGGATCGGCGCAGGCGCACTTAATCCCAGAGGTGTGATGCACAGAGACCACGAAGAAGATCTAAGTAATACCTTCTAAAAAAAGAATACCTAGTTTACTTCAAAGCTTTGGTGTACTCCAAACGGTGTCCTGCAATAGAGAACAGGCTGCTGATACTAGCCTACAGATTCTAAAAAAATATGATTTCAACAGTGTACCTCCCTAACAAAATCAAAAAGGATTTATGAAGTATCTCTAAAATTTGTCCACAAATTTTGACTAGAAGAAGAGAAGGAAGGCACAAATTACCAGGAATGTGCACATTTTATCTGAGCATAATTATGGACAAAGTTCTTGTTCTACATTTAGATTATGCTGGAAGTTATCAACCATCCACAATTTAAAAGGAAGAAAGGAAGTAATGCCGGTGATTGAGCATTCCTTGTAAAAACTGCCTAACAACAGTCAACTGCCAACCTGGTTTACAGGATTCTTTTTCACATCCCAAAGCTGCAACAAATTGTTTCTATACAATTTTTGCATGGTAAAGTTGTTATAACAAATTATTACCCCCCCACACACAAATTACCAACTTGTAGGTGCTTGACAACAAGTTCTAGTTATAATATTCTTACCCTTGTCCTTTCTCAAATTGCCTGCTGTAAAGCACCCCTTCATATGTCTACCTTCAATAAGTCCTTCACAGTAAATCCCTTTTCTTAAGTGGGTGCATTTTAACTTTTATCTCCTTTTTAAATTTATACCACTGTATCCATAAAGGTAAAACTGAGGTATGTCATAAATAGATTAATACCACATGGAGTAAAATCTATGATGAAGAGGTCACAGCAAAACAACACAAAAAGTTACCTTCTGATTTTTGTCCCATGCCAAGAAGTATTTAATAAAATAATAAAACACTGGCTGCTTGTTTCCAAGAGCCTCAAAACTAACTGTCAAGGAGAAAATGAAGAACCACCTTTGCAATTCTTTGCGTAGCACTTTGTAATTCCTTGTTCAGAGCTTTGCCTTTATTTCTCAGCATTCCGTTAAGGAATAGGTCAGGTTGTACCAGTATATAATCTCTTCTAGATGATGACAGTCGTGTCAATAATTTAGGTGTGCAAGGTATTTTACAATTACTTTATTTTTCTTAATAAACAATATAATTAGGTTTGCCAGATGCCCACTAATGGTGGGCAAACTCCTGGTAATTGTTCCCAATGTTGGCCAACGCTCATTTGGCCAATCGACAGAAGCAGGCCAGCATTATCTTTTTCACTGCATGATGATCTCACTTCTGGCACAACCCAGAAGCACCAGCATCACATTAGGGTGATGCTCTAGAATTCACTCAGAAACTCCACAGAGTTTTGGGGTAAGTGCCAGAGCATTGCCCCAGTGTGATGATGGATCTTCCAAGTTGTGCTGGAAGTGATGCCATTGTGGAGTGACAAAGATCACCATCCCCCACAGTAAGTACCCACCCCCCATCTCCTGTCAGTTGCCAGGCCATGCCAGGCCCAGCAACCCTAAATATAATACGTTAATGACTATGTGTCTGTCCAGATGTTATAGAAGAAAGTAAGAATTATATAGTTTCCACTGCAGATGTATGTGAAAGTTGTATACATTGGAACTTGAGCTTCTGAACAGTCTATTATTTGTATGACAGAATGAAGATCTGAAAACATGAAATATACCCTTAAATTATTCACTTATTCTTTTTTAAAAGAAAAGATGTCAATCTAACAGTAAGAGACTTCAAAAAGATTTCTAAAGGTTTCAAGAAAATTGCCTTATTTATCAAAACTTTATTCCCCACGTCAGTTCATTAAATACTGTAACTGTGCATTAAGGTCAAACAGTGTCAACCAATTATTGTTATGGGGAAAGACTCACTTCCGTAATACTCAGAATAAACAATGCAGACACTAAATTATTTTAATAGGCTGGCTGAACACTTTTTCTCCAAAGCATATTTCAACCATAAAAGTACAACATATTTTAAGGTTTTGGAAACAATGTAGGTGTATTGTTGTTTCATTGAAGCAGCATTAAACACTACTTCTGTTTAAATGACTTCAGTAACAGCTGACTACATCCAAATCATTTACTCAGATATACTCCCTCAGTACCAAAATATAAAGTTAACAGTGCAATCCTAAACAGAGTTATGCCCCTTTGCCCATTTACTCCAAAGAAAGGGAAAGAGGGAAGCAGTCACTAGCCAGTGAAGAAATCCTTTCCCCTTTGCTGATTTCCTACCAGAAAAATCAGAACTACTATCTGACTTGCCCCGGGATGCCAGTACACATGAAGCCTTTTGGCAAGTGTGTTCAGTCATATGAATGAGAGTATTAATCTTGAATTCGCAAAGTTAGTAAAACTGAAGAAAGTATGGATTAACAAGTTCTATTTTCCTTGTTTTTCTAACCAGTCATATTAAGTCTGAATTCTAAAATAAATTAATGTACACCTATCTGTATTTTTGTGAATCTTTTGTTATTAATTCTCATTTTATTTGTAATGCGGATCACTGAAGACCTAAAGAAATGATCATACTCTCCAAGGATGGTTAAGGATTGCTTTCTCAGTGCAGAAGGAAGATGCTCTACTTCACCTGGATCACTCAATCCCACTAGATGGTTTTATCCTACAGCAAGAAATATGGAGGTGGGAACTAAGATAAGGAACAGACTAGGGGCAAGTAAAGCTGTTATAATTATAGCTGGGAACACAATTTGTTAAAGGAAGTGTACTGTATAATTACATTTGAAATTTTAGCAAGATGCCCAGAGGCTGTCTTACAGCTGTCAAGAACTGGTAACACTCATGAGTTCTTCTCATGAGACAGCCACAAAAACAGTTTGAGACACCTTTCCTGTAGTCAGCATGGCTTTGAATGTAGCAATATAACCAAGGCTGCTTTACATTATCCAATTTCTGAAACTGCAACTTTCAGCATGATTTCATTAATAAGTTATTTGTAAGGGATAAAACATGGGATTTTTAGAGAGATATCCATCATACTATGGAACTGCATAAGATTATTTAGTGGCTCAAGTGGTTAAGACACTGAACTGCAGACCGGTAATTCAGCAGTTCGAGACCCGAGTGCTGCATGATGGAGTGAGCTCCTGTCTCTGGTCCCAGCTCCTGCCATCCTAGCAGTTCGAAAGCAAGAAATTGCAAGTAGATAAATAGGTCCTACTTCGGTGGGAAGATAACATCGTTCCGTGCACCTCGGTGTCTAGTGATGCTGGCCACATGACCATCTTCGGCTTGGAAAAGGAGATGAGCACCACACCCCTACACTCGTATTCGACTGGCTTTCGAGCAAAGGGAAACCTTTACCTTTACTTAATTTATAATGAACAGCCACAAAACAAATTTTACACAGAATGTTACCCTTATACACTTTTCTTGGGGAAAACCCAATTATTGTATAGGTTACCATACCAGTAAAAGGTGGTACCGTTCTTTCCAGAGCAGAAACGCTTAGTTGAGGCTGTTCTTACCTGTGGACTCCCTTCCTACTACTTGTGCCTTGCACAAGTACTAATTCTGTGCACAAAGTAGGAGATGGCCAATTTTTATCAGTTGTATATTCTAATGAATGCGGTTTTTACATTGAAGGAATGAAAAAAGGGTTTTCTGGGAGCATGCCCAAGCAACCAAATATATGTCTAAAAATAACGTGCTAAGACATAATATAGAAATACCTAGAATCATATTGGCCCTAAAACCTTGATCAACAATGAGCTGCCAAGAAGGATAGCACTTCTCTATTTTAATTCCAAAAACAAGAGACTCTTAGCAGTGCAAGATATCAGACCTATCACAATAGCTGTCATCCAAGCATGGTTTAGCCTTCTACTGTGAAGAACAAAGCATCAGAAGCAACTTGCTCCAGTTTTCTGTTACTGAACGAAAAGCACAGCAAAATGCTTCCTTTCCCCAAACTTTTACAAATATTTTGGATATGAACAAAATGAATGGTGAATACAGAAATACCTTTAATAAAATAAAAAGACAATGACCACGATGCTGCAAAACAGTAACATTTGTATCGTACAAGCTGTATTAATAGAAGTAAAATTAGTTGATAACCAGTATCAGAAACAAACTGACAACAAGACATGTGTCAATAAGAAATCTATCTTCAGGACTATACTTCCTCAAAAACTGCAGCGATTATAAAGATTTTAATGTTTCTAAAACTGCCCTTAAAAATTCCCAATGTTTCCTGAAACACAGTACTTAATAGAGACAAGGACCTAGCATGGAACTTTTAATTATCTGTAGACATGAACAAAGATCATTCTAAAGAAAATGGCATGCATAACATCAGTTATAAGTGAAGTGATTGGATCAATAAAAAGATGCAGGTCTTTACTGTCAACCTCTTTTACACTACAGGTACTCCAATCTGATTACTGTTCCTTCACCCATTGCCATGAACAGGAGCACACAATCTGGTAAAACAAACCAGAGGAGGCTCTTTAAATATGCTACACTATAACCACTGCCAAATATTTGGCTACTGGTACAGTAACTTGGTTTTCTACATCTCTTAATAACCAAGTTTTTTTTTTCATCTAGGGAATGAGAACCAGCTCCAAGTAATAGAAGAAAATTAAAGTTAGTTGCAGCCCTCCAGCTTTCTGTGTTTCACCACTGTGGTTCTTTTTGCTGCAGAGGGGTATCCCTATTAGTCTACTGAACAAAATAAAACAGAAATGCAGTTGCACCTTAAAGATTGGTATGTATTCCAGTACGAGCTTTTGCAAGTCAGAGCTCACTTCTTCAGATGCTGAATGTACCTGCTGCCCAAAACATAAAACTCAGGCAAAAAAAGGGAAGCATTCCATCAGCTATTGCCAGAATAATAATGCATTGTATGTAATCTATGCGCCATACATCTTTTTCTTTCGAGAACCATGCAGATGAAGATGTTCGACCATTCATTACTACTGAAATAAATATGAGTCCTCAAGTGTACCTGTGCATTGTCTAACACAAGCAGGTCCCATTTCTTTGACACAGCTCGGTATGAAATGTACCACACCTTTGAGGAACTACAAGATGGGATGAACTGAGAAATTCCCTTTCCCTCTCCACACACACACACAAAACTGCACAATATGATTGAGTTTCAGGATTAGATCAGCAATTTTATTCTCACCTAATCCTAGAACTCAGTAGAGAAGTGCTATTAACACAGTTGCCTTGAGCACTGATATTCAGATGTTCAGCAGAGGCTTCTCATTCTTATCCTCAACCCAAGCAGTGCAGTTCCCTCTAATCTTAATTTTAAGCACACACCCTGTTCTAAGGTACTATACAATTCTTTGAGGCTCCCTCCCCTGGATGCTTCACTGGCAGATCCAATTAAACAGGATAGAACAAGGTGTTTTTCCTCCCATCCTAATCAATCCCTACCAGGACTCTATTAAAAGTGTTCAAAAGAGCCCTTAAAATTGGTGTTAGGATACATACCTCACTGTGCAAGGCTTACTATAGTCTTCAGAATAGTGAAAACAGCTCGAAGATTGGACAGCCAATTTTAACATTACACAACATTATACACCTAAAAGCAATGGTGTCTCTACTAATTGGGCCATTTTTTTTAGAATTTTCTTCTCAATTTTGCACACTAGCATTCTTTGTCTAGCTAGGGAATCTCCTGAATATGCAGAAACTCCTATTTTGTGGGTGGATCCATTTTGCTGGCTCAACAAGTTTGCTTTTAGATGATCAACATGCACTATATTTTATTAGAAAAGCTACACTACTATTGTATGTTTATATAGACATCTGTTTTTCCTGTTCCACCAATATACTACATACAATCAGCAATAAAGTGTACTCTTTGTGACTCAAGGTTTGAGTCCAGTGGCACCTTTAAGACCAACAAAATTTAATTCTGGTTGTAAAGGTTCCACTGGACTCAAAACTTTGTTCTGTCGCTTCAGACCAACAACAAGGCTACCCACCTGAATCTATCTTTGTGACTCAGTTAACAGACAGAAAGAATTTTACTAGCATATGACATCTGCTATGCTATTATCATAATAAATGGGGAAAGTAGGTGCGATTCTGTCAACAATAAGGCCTGAAAGAAAACAAATTCATCAGCATGACAAATGTGTCACTCTTAAACAAAAACAGGTCATGCTGACGTTCAAAATCTACAAAATAGTATTTTCCCCTCTTTTCACTTAAAAAAAACCCACTTTTCACAATAAAATTTCTCTTCATTCATCAGAGATGTGTGTTTATTCTTTGGTTAAGATTGGTAATATTCAAAAGCCCAAACAAAACCTAATGTGCTTTTTTCCTGCCAGTTTATTTACAGTTTTCAAGGGCTTGACTCCTACTTTAAACCATACACGTATTACATGAGGGTTTAAAAAATGCTCCAACTTTGTAGTTAACAGTCTCATGGGAATTATACTACACAAGCGGGAACCCACAAGGACTTGCGGGAGGCATCTTATTTCCCCTTCCCCAACTATTTTCTCTTTCCCTTCCCTGAAAACCCCCATAGCCTCTCCTCTTTTCCTGCTTCTTTATCTCCTACCCACCCAACAGCTAGCCTACATTTATCTGCCCCTCTGTCTTCAGCTCCCCCCCGGCAGCCTTTTCCTAGGAGAACCACGGCATAGTTCTGTGGTGCCAGCCACTAAGCTAGGCCCATTTGTATGGTGGACTTGTGGGGTGGCACCTCCTTCCCCAGTATCCTCCTCCCTTCACTATTTCCTCTCTGTACAATGCAGCTAATAAGACATGCTCTCCCTTAAGCCATGGGACATTGCCCATTGTGGGTCATCCTGCTAGCTATCTTTAGCAACTTCAGACCCCAACTTTACGCAGAAACTTTTCACTTTCCAGGTTCAATGCTCTCCCTTCAGCGATCTTAACTGGGAGGTTTAACAGAATCCCTTTTGATAATAGATTATGCCCCTGTGCAAGCGGGTCAATTGAAACAGTGTCTCACGTGTTATTGGAATGTCATTACTATGCCAGTATTCGGCACTGCATTTTATCGTCACTACTTGGTGGTATTACAGAGCTCCCTGACTGACACAAACTGCTATATCTACTAAACAGTGATGATGAAAATATAACCGTCCCTGTGGCAAAGTTCTTTCAGGCTGCTCTTTTTATACATAGTACAGTGTTGTGATGCAAAATTTGTATTCCGGAGATATGAAATTGAGACTTATTTTACATGGATTTTAGACTATTCTAGAATGTTTTTTTCTGGGTGATATAAATTCCTATGTTTTATCTGTTTGTATATTTTTCTATGTTAATGCCAATAAGGGTAACTGAACTATTTCCTCTTTCCCACCTCTTGGCACCCCCATATCCACTCTCCTTTCCTTGCCTCATCTCTCTTCAGTCATTCACCCACCTACCTTTTATCTGCCTCCTATCTTCAGCTATATCTTTTATTTAATTCATTAAACCCCACCATTCTCCACAGCAGGAACCAAAACAGTTTATATTATTCTCCCCTCCTCCTTTTTATCCACACAAAAACCCTGTGAAGTAGGGTTGTCAGATCCCCACTGGGGGGCATGAAAACCCCCACTTTTGTGGGGCACTTCCCCACTGCTGGCCAGTTGGCCAGTGGGGGAAATCCTGCCCCCAACTGGCCTGAAAAGCATTGTAATGACGTCACCTAGAAGTGATGCCATCACATTGCACAGCAATATTCTAGTTTTTGGGCCAAACTGTTTGATAAAATCACCTACAAACCATAGAGCTTTGCCTAAAAACTAGAGCATGACCCCCGACATTGGCAATGGATGACATCATCACACCATATGTGCATTGCACACACAGCAGAAGACCGAGGAATAGACCCAGGATCTCCCCGCTAACTAGAAGTAGGTTAGCATGAAAGTATGTGACTGGTCATAATCACCCAGTGAGTTTCCATGGCAAGATGAGGATTCGAACCTGGGTCTTCCAGACCCTACTCTGAAGCTCTAACTGCTACACTACACTGGTTTTTACAGGGTGGCTGCTGTTGAACAGTAACAAGCAGCCAGGCTTCCAACTATAGAGAACAGTTCCCCTTTGGGTTGCCTGATCAAGGTCGGGAAAACACTGGAGATTTGGGGATGGAGCCTTGGGAGGGAGAGGTTTGGGGAAGGAAGCAACCTAAACAGGGTATAAAGTCATGAAGTCCACCCTCCAAAACAGCTATTTTCCCTTGGGGAACTGATCTGAGTTATCTAGAGAACAGCTATAATTTCAGGTGATCTCCACCCCTCTTGGAGGTTGGCAACCCTAGTTCCCCTAAAGAAACTGACTGCCTTGGAGAGTGAAGTCTATGGCATTATAACTCTCTGAGGTCCCTCCCATCTTCAAACTCCCCCCCCCCCCAAAAAAAAAATTCAAGGAAGTTCCTAACCTCTTTCCCTACTCTTGGCAATCCCCATATCCTCTCCCTGCCTCATTCTCTCCTTCTTAGCCATTTACCAACCTACCTTTTATTTGCCTCCCATCTTCAGCTATATTTATTCTTTATTTACTTCATTTATACCCCACCTCTCACCACAATGGGAACCAAAAGACCTTACATTATTTTATTCTCTTTCTTTTTATTTTCTTCTCTTTTTATCCACACAACAACCCTGTGAGGTAGGTTAGGCTGAAAGTATGTGACTGGTCCAAAATCACCTAGTGATTCCATAGCAAGATGGGGATTTGAACCTGGGTCTCCCAGACACTACTCTGAAGCTCTAACCACTAAACCACACTGGCTTTCATAGGGTTGCTGCTATTGAATAGTAGTAAGCATCCAGGCCCAGTTCAATCATGCAGACTGGGTGTTATCAAGTCATCCAGAGGCAGCCCCATAGCTAGGGATTTTATTGGGAGGAGCTTCACGGGGGCACAGCTAATTAACTCAACGTTAATTACATCAGTTCAATTTGGAGCCAGGCTGGGAAGGGCCCCAAAAGAAACGCTAGGGGGATGGGGCCCATGGGGCCCATGTTAGCTACAGGCCTGCCCAGAGGCTGCTTCCAGGCCTAGGGTTGGCAACCTCCAAGTGGGACATGGAAATATCCCAGAATTACAACTGAACAGAAAACAGAGATCTGTCCACCAGGAGAAAATGGCTGCTTTGGAGGATGGACTCTATAGCATTATATTCAGCTGAGACCCCTCCTCCCCAAACCCTGTCTTCCTCAGACTATACCCCAAAATCTCCAGGAATTTTCCAACCTGGAGCTGGCAACCCTAGCCAGGTCTGGCTTCAATGAGTTCTCCCTCAAAGGCCAAAATAGGGCTGGAAAGGGCCTTGCACCCTCCCCCTAACTTTTTACTCACATAAACTTAAGCCTGGAACACTGTGGTTGCCTAGTAACAGCCACTGAGGAATCCATTGCTTAAAGCCATAGGCACTCCTTTTATCATTGTCGGGGGTTTTAAAAAGCCCCTAGTGTATTTTGTTTAATTTCACATTTTTCCCTGCAAAACTGGGGCCCTTTTAATGTTTTTAGAAAGATCTGTCTTGCCCTTCCAGTCACCAGATTTAAGTATTCAAAGATATCCTAACTTTGCTATTAGAATATAAGATATCTGGTAGCATGCACAAGCTACAAAATAACTAAACAATCCAAGAGGGAGCCTTACCCAGCTTGTCCCAATTTTCTCTATTTTCCATAGGAACAATTTACATCAACTTTGATAAACAAAGGACTAAGATTAACACACAGGACTTTCTTTCAGACATTTAAGTTAAAAGGTATGGAGGCAGACACAAAATGTACTTTTCAACAAAGTATGAACTACTTCTCCTCACAGAAGTATTGTCTATCACTTTGCATTAAATGGAGGGAATGTTTTTAATTTCACAAGAGAAAGAATGAGACTTGCAATAATCAAGTCCTTAATTAGACTGCACTGATCAAAAGGAAAAGAGGTGGAGCCAATGCTGTCCCTTTTATGGCCTGTCTTCTCCCCACCACCAATTCCATCACGAAGAAGGTAGTGTGATTCTATCCGTTTCTCTCCTACACAAGCTGAGGCAAATCACACCCCCTCCCAACATCTATTTGAGTAGTGGGTTCAGAAGCTGTCTTCTTGAAGACATTTGCAGAACAGTATCACAGATTACTCCCTTTTCATTCATAGTTCTTTGGATCAATCTCATACACTTCAGATGAAATTGCCAATGGTTCAAATTGCACCAACACAATTTGATTGTCTCAAGTATCAAATTAATGATTTGAAATATCATCTACAAAATGTTAACTGCAGATACCTGCTTACCAATAGTTCTGCTTGTAAATATATATATCAAGGGTGCAAGGCCAAAGCCCTGTGTATTCAGGGACTGGGTGATCCATAAATTTAAAGTATGAATGAATGAATGGAAGCTACCCTCTAAATGGTATCTAATCATTTAATTTTTATGCCTCATTCTTTATTCCAGCATACCTTGCAACAAGAAGTCCGCTAAAAATGTCGTCCCCAACACTAGAATCACTTCCAGGCCTCACCTGCAACAGTGAGTGGGCTGTTCACTGGTGTGGAACTTACACTCCAAGTTTCACAAACTAGGAACAAGAGATATGCGGAAAAAAATGAAACAATTTTTCTGTTCTGCCTTTCCACTTACAGCCTCTATACACACACACTCAAAACAAATGAACAAACAAAAATCTACTTGCAGGTCAGGGGATCCTTTAACACAATGTTCCATGATGCAGGAACTGGCAACAGTTTCAGGCCAAAGAAAAGTTAATACTTCTTTACTCATGAGTGATTGTGAGATTCACTGTCAGTGGACACAGTGATGACCATGAGCAGAGATGCCTTAAAGAGGATTAAATAGATCTATGGCTTCCATCAGTGGCTACTAGCCATGGTGAGTAAAAACACTCTCCATGTTCAGAGGCAATAAACCTCTAAATACAAGCGCAAAGGGCAATATCAAGGGAAGGCCTGTGCACCCTTTTTGCTGACCCTCCAGGACAACTGATTGGTCACTATGTGATACAGGGCGCTAGACGGACCACTGGTCTGATCCAACAGGGTTCTTCTTACATCCTACCACAACAGGAAATTAACAACTCATATCATAAATACACACACTGGCCCCTTTATATCTCAGGCTTACTATATAAAAAATATAACTGAGCCATTATCATAATTATTACTATCATGCAAGGAAGGCCAACTTTGTGTTTCCTTATGTGAAATGTTCTCTGAACCTCTTCTGTAACAGCATATTTCCTGCCCTCGGGAGCTCATGCGTAATCACCACTTGGTAGCTCTCAAAAAGCTCTCTCTCGTAAGAAAGGAATTTTGTCCTCCTGTAGTCTTGCAACATTGTATATCTTACTGTTTTTTACAGTCTGCATTGTACGTTTTAATAGACTTATTATGACTGCTTTTGTTTTATGAAAATCAAAGCAGCGTACAAGTTTTTAAATAAATAAGTCTTTAATGATGTTCCACTTGTCCTTGAGAAATGGTAACTGTCTACCTTATAGCTCTCAAACGGCTTTATTTGTGCAGATAATAGGCTGTATTTGTAAAATCTGCAACTTTTGCCTGGATCAAACACCTTCAAATACATATTTCTCCTATGAACACATTCCAGTGAGAATATATGGAAACCTAGTCTTAAGAATTAACTATAGAGGCAAATGTCTGAAAAAGAAGAAAAATAGTTCAGTTTATGTGTACAGTAACCATGTCAGCAGAATCTTATTTACTTATTCAGAATATTTATATACCACTTTTCTGCCCAATTAGGATTCTCAAGGCTGTGAACAACTAAGAGATTAAAAATCAACTTAGCATATTTATCAAAACCAAAAATTAAAAACAAATAAGAAGGAATGCTAGACCAAACAGAAAAGTCTATCTGCTGGTAGAAGACAGTGATGGAGGGGGGTAGACCAATATCCCTGGGAAAGGAATTCCACAGCTTTGTACTGTTGTAGGCAAGACAGTATGCAGTACATTACTCTTCAACAACCTCTGCATTCAGGTGGCTAAAGGCAGTGCGTAAACTATGGGAATGCGCTTCTTTAATAATATATATAAATGGAATGTGAATCTTCCTTCTCAGCCACCTCTGTACATCAGCTCTGATCCCCAAGGAATATGTGACAGTTCCTCACTTCCCCATCACATTACCTTTGGAGTAAATATTGACAAAGATCTGCAAGCATTACAACCATAGCCTGGGGAGCTGGTTCTGGTAACCATAGTCAGGGCAACTATCTTATACTGTTTCTCCACCTATAGAAGCCACACTGCTCTTACAGAACAATTCTTCACACTATACAAGTGGTGTCATCATTACTTCCCTACCAGGGCACAGTCATAATAAAAGAAACCATGGAGCGAATACTACCTTATATACAAGGAAGTCAGAGTAGATCCTAATAATACTCCAGTGACACAGCTGATCAAAACTGGGAGAACAATCATACCTTTTATTTGAATTTAGTCCACCTAAGATAAAAAATACATATCCTGTAGAGCAGTTGAGAAGCTGTTTGGAGAAAGAGTGGACATCTTTGGGTTTCTCAGAATTTACGGAACTCCTCCTGTTGTAAGAAAAAGTTGTTCCACAGAGCTCCAAGCATCCCATCCAATTCCAACTTTGCCAGAACATTTTCCATCTGCTCTCAACCAAATAAAGCATCTACATCTTCCTAGATACATTTTGATACATTGTCCTTGTGCATAGGATTCCAGGGACTAAGAAGATTTGTCTCTTCTCTCACTCTAACTCTGGATTATCTACTATATTATTTTATTACTGTTTCGATCCAAACTGCCAGTTCTATATCCTTTCCCCCACCTTTTAACAAAAGTTGTGCTTAAACATGTTTAGATTTGAATGGGACAACAATTCCATGACTGCTAACAAACTTAGAGCCCAGCCTTTTTAAGGGCGAAAGGGTTACACATGCATTCCAAATGTATCAGCAGCCACACAATTGAAGTGTACTCCACAAATAGCTGTGCACTGAAACTTGACCACCAAATAGACTTGCAAAGGATATATGCCTCCTTTATCCACTAAAAGATTTTTTTTACAAAGGAAACTATTACCAAGGCATGATTTTGTTTTGTTCTCTTGTGAGGTCTAGAATCATTCTGGTTCTAGACCTCACGAGGTAACAGAATTGTTACTTCCTTAACATTAGTGTAGGCAATGTGCAAAACCTATAAAATGGAATGATTTATCTCTGTAACTTTCACTGTAGTTATTAAGGAAAGATACAATCTTACATAGATGTTCTGAACAATGAGATTAAACAGCTCACTCCCAGGGAGGTTTACAGAATACTCTGGATCAATAACTAGTGGCATGCTGAGCTGTACCACCTCCAGACACCACACCAGCTCTAAGAAGGCATCTTCAAAAATAAAAAGGAGGAGGAACACCAATTCTCCCTTTAACCTGTAGAAAGTTTAGATAAACTTGCCTTTGATAATCAACTGAACAACCTGCACTGCAAGCATCAAGGGATGGTGTAGGGATATCTAGCAGGTGCCGCAGTTTATCACAAAACCGTCTAAAATAATTGGAAGTGACAACCAGCACTACCACAAATGATTTATTAGTCTTTCACTCAGCTTTTCAGCTTCCTCGGGGCCAGAATAAATAATTTACCAACTCTGTATCTTCCAATCATTAATTCTTCCCTGTGCTTCCAAACTACATTTAACTCTGTTGGGATCACTGGAATTAAAAAACACAATATGAAGACACTTACCCCCAAAGTATAGTATTATCTGACTGCATCTAAAGGTAAAAATTTCAATTGAAATACACCCAATGCGAGAAGACAATGTTAGCATATTTGAACACTACAGGCTTTCTTAACATATATGGAATAAAAATAAGAGCCAAAATTGAGATGAAGGAGCAAAAGTAAAAGGGACAGGCAACATTTTTAAACGATCCTTTTATCTCAGGGGCTAACACCTTCCATTCTGCATGAGCATTCAATAAGGCTTAGTCCTATATAAACTCTCTTGTATGTGCATGAGGGCAATGGACAGTGTAATAGACCTACAGTGATCAAGACAGAACAATAAACTTACATTTATTTGGAACCCTTCCTATACTTTGATGATTAACTATGTATAATTTTTAAAAATGAATCCACCTCTTCTAAGCTAAAAGAACAAACAGAATATTCTACCAAGAAGAACTATAACTAAGAAAAAAACAGTGCACTATGATTCAGTTTAGAGCATGAGGTACCATGTTCCCATTAAGTAGTGAAAACACAAAGACTAAATCACACCCTAAATCCATTTCTGATGTAAGCTGGTTGTGTGTCTCATTCAATCAGCTTCTATGATTAAAACAGAGATCATTTTTGGTACATAATGTATTGCATTGTTAAAGCAGCATCTGTTTATAGCACAGTATAACATATTTTGCAGATCTGGAAAAAAATACTGATAAAACGAAAGAACCCAGACTTTGATTATATGAAAACTACTTCTGCTGCCAATTGTAATAAAGGGGTTAATAACATTAACGTGCTAATAATTTAGATTCTTATAAGGAGCTTCTAGCTGTTGAAAACATTCAGACGTTTGAGTAAGATGCCATATTAAACTGCTAACATCGCCAGGCTAGGCCCTATAATCCATCTTGGCTGCCTGCTTTAATCCTCGCACCCATACTGTGAAACAAAGTCCTAGGAGCCAGACATCAGCCATACAACTATTGCTGATTTTACTATGGCCAATTAGAAAAATCTTTGCCATCGCATATTTACACCACCTTCAAAATGTGTTTTTATGATATTATCTGTTTTAATTGTTTTTATGTTGCCAATGGCCTTATAAGTCCCCCTGAGCCTGCTTTGGCGGAGAGGGTGGGGTATAAATCAAATAAATAAAAGAATTTCATGGTACTAACAGCTTTCTTTTAAAGTCCTGTGGGACTGATACAACTAATTTAGAAGGAAAGTCTGTAAAGGTATGAAGGCTAATAAATAGGGTTTTCACCAAATGATATTACCTAAAATGAAATAAATTATCCATAATAAGAATGCCTTACCCCTTTCCTGCTAATTAATGTCAATACAAGATATTACGGACTAAAAAGAATCTACAATACAAACATCAAAGCTATCATGGTTCTAAGCCAGAACACTTTTCAAAGCATTGTAAAGCCTGTTTGAGTTGGCCTTTGGTGGATGACACTAAATTAAAAGAAATTTCACAGAGAAATATTCTTGTTTCTTTTGCCCTCTCTCCACACTGTTACTTGTCCAGTATCTTCAGAATGATGCAGTCTATAAGTAAATATTTTAAAATCTAATTCCTAACATTCCAATACATTGCAGTAAGAACAAAAACTAGAACTATGCAAATTAGCATGGCTAGTTCTCCCTGTCTCTGTTTCACAGGGGTCCAATGGAGCAGGAGCGGGAGTGAGGAGCCCAGGGGCGGGCACATGACCAAGCCCCGCCCCCTCCTCGGCTTCCCCGAACAGTGCAGAGGAGCAGTGCCACGGGGAAAGCCCTGCTAGGGTCTTTATTGTTTTTAATGTTTTGTTTTAATATTGATAATTTTATCATTGTTCCTTTTATGACTGTGTGCTGCTTTTCCAGAGACTTGCTCAAGATGGCATATAAATTTTCTAAGTATACCATTTTTTATCTGGGCACATGGCACATAAGTACTGGAGAAATTTCACCAACCTTTCAGCAGCTTCCACCCCATCAGTTTGGTGTAGTGGTCAGGAGTTGGACTCTAATCCGGGAGAACCGGGTTTGATTCCCCACTCCTCCACATGCAGCTGCTGGTGTGACCTTGGGCCAGTCACAAGTTCTCTCAGAGCTGTTCTCTCATGAGCAGTTCTCAAAAGACCTCTCTCAGCCCCACCTACCTCACAGGGTGTCTTGTTGTGGGGAGGGGAAGGAAAAGGGATGGGTGGTGCATATGTCCTGGGTATCTCAAGTCTACTTGAAACCTGGTGGTTTCAAGGGAGCAGGAAGAGAATGAGGGTGTGTTCGTTACGCTTATTTTTATTGCACAAAGTATTGGATGGGGAAGGGAATGGAAGAAGAGCAAGTCAGTTTCACTCACCTGTGGAGTGGAGCCTGAGGGGTGGGTGTTGCCTTCTGACACCCTTCCAGTATGTTAGCGGGTGTGGTATATGCAAATGAGTTATGCTAATGAGTCATGCTAATGTGCTCTTGCACCTCTTTTTCTACGAAATGACCCCTGCTGTTTCATAAGTCTTTTATTGGTTAATGATGATGCCCAATTTTCTGTTCTGTTTGTGTTCTGGTTTACCTTGAGAATATCTATAATTATTTTCAGAATTTGCACAAACAGTTCCTTCAATTAATACTTTTTCTTTGCAGTCAAACTATGCACATGTGACTATGCATATTTATCTACCATAGGAACTTTCAAAAATGCTAAAGGAGTTTAAATTTAAATGCTGTTTATAATTAACGACAAAGTAGCATTTAATGTACAATGTCATTCATTGCTTAATCAGACTGGAAAATGCCCCAAGGCACACAGCGATGGGAGGATGCACCCAAACCAACCATCTATGGTCCCCGAAGGGCATTTATGCTGGAGGTTCTGGGACTGGCTCGACCAGGAGAACATTCTATCTGAGGAACAAGCAGACTTTAGGACTGGCTGCTCCGCTATAGATCAGTTTGATGTTACACCATTTGGCAGAGAAATATACTGCTAGTTCTCATGGGGCACTTTATGCAGCCTTTGTAGACTATGAAATGGCATCTGAAAGTCAGGGTAGACTATGGGTAAAATTAGAGATATCTTCAGTGGACCATAGTTTAGTTAGGGTTATTTTCATATTGCACAAAAATAATTTATTGATGGTAAAATGTAACTTATAGGACCATCTGACTCATAGATTCCCTCTTAGGAGGGGTGTGAAACAGGGATGTACCTTGGCCCTTCTGTTATTTAATTTTTGTATCAGTTCAATGGTATAAGCCCTGTCTAATCTGGATTTTCACCTGCCTAAAGTAGCAAATAGACTGATTCCCACATTATTTATGAAGTTGACATGGTCATTTTATCCCATTCTGAGGTAGGTTTTAGGAGAGCCCTTTGAATCCTCACTGCGTACTGCAAGGTAGTAAAACTAACAATAAACTTCCAAAAACCCCAAAATTCTTGTCTTCACCATTTCCGTTCTCCTTTCAAATCACTCTAAGGAAATCCACCCTTAAAGTGGCCAAAGTTGGTGCTTCAGCTTGTTTAATAAGGAAGCATCTGGTTAAATCTTTTTATTAACTATGCATCTAATATGGAATTTAGTTTATAACAAGGTTATGCTTTTTTACTATAGGTACATATTTCTTTTTATGTGTGGCTTACTGTTGATTATGTTATTACTAATATATGATTGTAATAAAATTAAAGATGATCCCAGAAGGCTGGTAGAGGTTAATCACCTTGGTGCTGTGCATCATCACCTGAATCTTTACACGCTGCAAGGTGTGGGGAATGGGATTAGTGGGCAACATCCCTCGGCACAAGTTTGGTGTGGGCAATGATAATCAGACATGGTCTGTGGTCACATCATACTTGGAGCTGCACTAGGGCCAGGTTGGGTTGATCAACCGCTGGCAAAGCTTCTTGGGGACTTGTACAAGGGAGGGGGGTGTTAATGTGCAGTTCATACTGAAATTAATAAACTTTAGTTTACCCATGCATTTTGGCTGGTGGTTTATTTTGGGGCATGGGACAAAAAAAAAACCCTATCAAGAATCGTATTTATCTTGGGAAGCAAGCCTGCTCTCACAAACAGCTTCCTAATCTAAAATTGGAGCTCATTAGAAGAACAGGCTATTCAACCAAATTACCATTAGGTCTTACAATAAGCTCCAGTATACCAACTCTGTCTCAGATCTACTCAGGCCACACCACTACAGGAACTAATAACATCAATATACCAGGGCCTCGTTACCATGACCATCCCCCAATACAAGGGTGATGTATGCTATCACCTTCCATTAATACCATTCCACTGTCTGGTTTCTTTCCCACTAATGGTGAGAGAACAGCACTGCTAGAAGCATAGTATGTTCACAGAGACTACTGTTATGACTGGGTTATTCTGTTTTTATCTTGGATATGTTCAGGCTCTGTATAAAAGTATCAGACCTACTGCTTCTCCTTACATCTCATAACCTTTCAGTTCCACCATTTACCACCTCTTTTAGCCCATACCTTTGTGTGCACAAATATATGTGTCAGTTGAGAATAATGAGGGGCTCTAGTCCTTCACAGTTTATGCTAGTCTAAATCTGTTAAGTCATAAACTCTTTAACCTGAAGAGTTTACTTGTATGGATGTTTTAGACTATTTAGTTATAGAGTCTAATTAAAAGGGAAAATAATAAACACTGCTTTTCCTTCTGACTATAACTAGGATTTATTACTGTCACACTTTCAGTACATCAAACACATAACAAAGGTTTGGTCATGGGCACACATATTTAAATTAATTTAAAAGCATACAATCAAAAACCTGAATACTTTTAATCAACTGGCAACCCTAAAAAGTTAACTTGCAACTGAAATATTGATCCAACTGATTTTCTTAAAGTGTGCCACAATCACTATATTTTATACATGTATTCAATTTAGAGAATATATGAAAAAGCAACAGTACTATATGTTTAAAACATTCCAGCACACATACCAAACTACTGACTTCTGTTTGCTGCTATTGCATCACATTCTATGATCTACTCACAGAAAGTTCAATAAGTTGCTCTGGAATCCTCATGGCAGCAAGCATCCTCTAAAGACAGTAATGTCAGATGGTATCAAATGTTTTTTGCATAGTCTATGAAGCACATGATCAATGAATGACTCAACTCCCTAAATTTTTCAATGATGTGACAGATGCTCATGATTTGATCATATGTGCTTGTCCCACTCTGAAATGGTCAGGATGTGGTGGGATTTCTGCTACCATTTGCTTCACACAACGTTAGAGCCATTATGAAAATGGAAGTGACAGATGAGGTACATGAGACCCCTTGTCAAATAATATACCCTGCTGAAGTTATAGAGCATTGTTTGTACAGCCCAACAATAAGAACAAAGAATATGATAGATATAATAGAGCACTAAACGGCTAGAAGATCTCTTAGAAAAATGCAACAAAAGTATGGAAAAATCTAAAACATAATTCACAGCACAATTTCACAGAATGAAATAATGTTCAATACTTCACTAACATCCTTACTTAGCATAGTGTAAATCAGTGTTCCCTCTAAGCTGAGTCAGTGTGAGCTAGCTCACAGTTTTTTAGCTTCCGGCTCACACATTTTTGCCTTAGCTCAGAAAGGATGGCTCCAGAGCAAACAAATTTATGCAGTAGCTAAATTGCTTGCTCACAACTTTAATGCCAGTAGCTCACAAAGTAGAAGTTTTGCTCACAAGACTCCACCACTTAGAGGAAGCATTGGTGCAAATCCAATTGAATCAAGCATTTAATATGTACTAAGTAAAGTTTCTAAAATAGAAGGTATGTATTAGCACTATGAGTCAATTCCATTGCTTATTCTAATATTATACATTCTAGACAATATTCCTAAGGAAATTAGCATTAGCCCTTGGGAAACTAAGGCTGCTTTCCCAAGAAAAGCCTAGTTTAGTGTGGTGGAATGCACCATCAGGTCACAACCAACTTACGGCAACCCCACAAGTTTTTCAAGGCAAAAGAGGAACAGAAGTGATTCGCCACTGAGTCTTTCTGCACTTGTCTGTTCCCCCCACCCTGTTTGTTCACAGTCACGTCCAGGGGTCCTTTTGTAGAAAAAGAGGTGCAGGAGCTCATTAGCATAACTCATTAGCATATGCCACATCCCCTGTCATCACCAGAAGTGTGTCAGAAAGGGAATGTCAGTTTCAGCCCCATTATACCCTATGGGCCATTGAAATCAATGGCAAAAACTCATAGGGTATATGAGGGGCTGGAGGAAAGGGGGTTTGAGGGAGAGGCTCCAAAATTGCAGGGTAGCTGCTGGGGCCTCTCCTCGAAATACCCACCAAGTTTCACGAAGATTGGACCACGAGGTCCAATTCTATGGGTCCCCAAGCAGGTTGTCCCATCCCCTCCATTGTTCTCTACGCTGGGAAAAAGTGTTATTTTTTTCCTGCCATAGAGAACAATGGAGGGAATGGGGGCAACCTGTTTGGGGGCCTGTAGAATTGGACCCCCTGGTACAATCTTCTTGAAACTTGGTGGGTATTTCGAGGAGAGGCCCCAGCAGCTATCCTGCAACTTTGGAGCCTCTCCCTCAAACCCCCTCCCCTCCAGTTGCTTTTAAAGTTGTTGCCGAATTTCG
Organism: Lepidodactylus listeri; assembly: GCA_029233225.1. Lineage (NCBI taxonomy): Eukaryota > Metazoa > Chordata > Lepidosauria > Squamata > Gekkonidae > Lepidodactylus > Lepidodactylus listeri. The sequence continues at coordinate 51,422,311 of JARCFY010000012.1, forward strand.
GTGGCAATTCAGCAGTGGGCCGAATCAGATGAGAGAATCTGATTCCGCCCGTGGCTGCCCTAGTGGCCACTCCTGAGCTGGCGGAGCTTTGCTCCGCCTCGCTCCGGCCCCAACAGACCCCTGGTCACGTCAGAAGGAGAATCTCCCTCTGCAATGCATTCCACTCTCACTTTCCTCCTGTATCACAACTCTTCCCAGATTCTGCATTGTTTTATGGCCATTCAGAGGTGACTTCGCAATCATTATGGTGTTACCCCGGGGTATCTGAAAGTGGTTTCTCCCTGGACCATTTTGATCTTCAGCTTCCGATTCAGAGGGACTAATAAGCAGACGACTAGATCTTAATCATCTTAATCATCACCTTAATCATATCCGCCCATTCCCCCATCCCTATTTCTGCTTCTATTTTGACACTTTTTGCTTGTGGGGGGGGTATTTGACACTCCTCCATCCTTTGCACATTGGACCCTAGGGAGAGATCTTTCCCCCCTTCTCCAAAGCCAATCTGCACACAACCTGGAGGGCAGGTATAGGGGCAGCCTGGGGAGGTCCTCTGGGAGTTTGATACTTCTTGCTTGGGGGTGGGACATTTGACACACTCCTCCATCCTTTGCACACTGGACCCTAGGGAGGGATCTTTTTCCTTCCCCAAAGCCAATCTGCACACAACTTGGAAGGAGATGAATTTTAAGGAATGCCAGGATTTCCCATTAGAAACAATGGGAGAGGCTTGAAGGCCCATTTGTTTGTTTGTTTTAAACTTAAAACCCTTGGGACGCCACCCCTCCTGACAGACCAGCCAGCCACCAAGCTGGTGTCCCTCTATGGGTCATGAGGCCTGGAGTAGCCCAGTGGCAGCTAGCCAAAGGGGGGTGGGAGAGTGGGGAGGAGAGGAGAGGAGAGGAGAGGAGAGAAAGGGGAGGGTGCAGTGTGCCCTATCCCTGGTTTATGCACTTGGCCAAGTCAGTGGCAACTGGACACCACCTTCACAGGTCACAAGTAACGTTAACCACAATTAAGCACAAATTGCAGATGCAGAATGCATTCACAAAAATAAACTGGAGAAAAAAGAATAGAGCAGAGGGCAGGGACACAAAATACTAAGTTAACTTTAAAGGCTTGACTGCATGAGTTCTCCAGAGTAAACTACAGTGAGTTGTTAGCGCAGAAAGACCATTGCCTGCCTCCACATTTTGACACTGGTATTTCTTGCGTTGTCCTATCCAAGTATTAACTTGAAAACTAGCCAGTATCATAATGCTCCTGTATAAATCAATGGTGCAACCTCATTTGGAATACTGTGTGCAATTCTGGTCACCATACCTCAAAAAGGATATTATAGCATTGGGAAAAGTGCAGAAAAGGGCAACTAGAATGATAAAAGTATTGGAACTCTTTCCCTATGAAAAAAGGATGGGGCTCTTTGGCTTGGAGAAATGACAACTGAGGGGTGACATGATAGAGGTTTACAAGATTACGCATGGGATAGAGCAGATAGAAAGAAGTATTTTTCTCCCTTTCTCACAATTCAAGAACTCGTGGGCACTCAATGCAATTGCTGAGCAGTTGGGTCTGAACGGACAAAAGGAAGTACTTCTTCACCCAAAGAGTAGTTAACACATGGAATTCACTGCCACAGGAGGTGGTGGTGGTGGCTACAAGAGGGAACTGAATAAGCATATGGAGCTGAGGTCCACCAGTGGCTTTTAGCCACAAGGTATAGATAACAACTCTCAGTCTGGGGCAAGTGATGCTCTGTATTCTTGGTGCTGGGGGAGGGGCAACAGTGGGAGGGCTTCTAGTGTCCTGGCCCCACTGGTGGACCTCCTGCCAGCACCTGGTATTTTTGGCCATTGTGTGACAGAGTGTTGGACTGGATGGGCCATTGGCCCAATCCAACATTGGCTTCTCTTATGTTCTTAACTAGGTGCAACACTACTTACCTTCTGAAATCTGAAGAGACTGGACTAGCTGAGCCATCCAAATCAGAGTTGGCTTAGTGTAGAAGGGAAAAATAAATAAGTCTGGCCAAAAGAAAAACATGTAGAAAGTGTATATGGTACCTGAAACTCCAGATTTCTTAAGGTGATAATCATATATGGATGGGAAATTAAAGCCAACTGCTTATAAAAGAGTGTGTTTTGATTGAAAGCATCTACATATAAGGGCCAAATTGTATGCTACATATGTATTTCTGGATTTCTTTTTCCTGACAGGAGTTAAAACAGCTTTGAGGTGGGCAGAGGAAACCACCTGTCTGTTCCCAATCAGATTCTGCAGGTGGCTTCCCTAATCTGGGTGGGAGCATGGTATCCTCTAGCTGATCCCCCATGGAAAGAGATTCAAGAAGAAGAGTGATACTACAGCACGTTAACATGTTAATTTTTCTTAAGAAAAATCAGCAGCAGTGCTAATAATAAGAGTAGTATATGTATGTGGGCTAGATTGTGAGCTTTTTAATGTTTAAATGAAAAAAAATGTTAATTGCTTAAAAAGTCACTTTCTAAAACAAAATCTACATCCCTCCAGTTAACTAATCATGATTGTGTTCAAGTACACAAAAGGTATCACATGAAAGAGGGCTCTAGACGGCAAGACCAGATTTTATGGGTTTAAATTATGGACAGAACTTATTTTGAAAACAGTAGGAGAAACTTTCTAATGGTAAGAGCAAATCAACAAAAGAACCAGTTTCCCCAAAAATATTTTTTAATGTGCTGCCCAGTTAATTGGGGGCATCTTTGCTGTTGATTAAAAAGGTTTTTTTGGGTAATTAGTCATAACACTGCAGCCCTGAAAGTTAATGTTTGAGAGAAATTTCATATCTACCTAAGCTCCAAAGAAAAGTACATGAGGAACAGCCTACTTGCTAAGAAAGTAAACAGACCTCTGTCATTAAAGTATGTAAATACTAAAAATGATGGCTGCAATCCTGGATCTAGTATTTAGTTTTTATTGTCTGTGATTTTTCACACAGTTATGCACACATGAAACCTCAATTATTTCAACAGTATATGCATAACCTCATTGGAGGGAAAAATCTTGTAATACACTTGTATTTAGCGTTAAGGTTCAAAAAGTTTAACACGTGCAAAGGATCACCTGTCTACCTCAGTTGCAAGAGCTATACCCATGTCCGCATATCATGACAATCTGCTTGTGTTCATGCTCTTTTCTCTCGACTTGACAGTTTCCATAGCATTCTTCCCCTGGGACATTCATATCAATCAAGAACAAATGTTTGCCTTTTTAAAAGCCAGATAAGGTTTGATACAAGCAATTATCAGAGAAATTTTCCTCTACCACCACCACACCTTCTCAGAAAAAAGCCATCTATTCTCTTCTTTATCATTGCTGCAAACATATTTCCTTTGGGGGGGGGCTATTTTATACCTCATTGGCCTTTAGGAATTTAACATGGAGTAGCACATCCAGCAAGAACTTCACCTCATTTCAATCTAATATATAAAATGCACCTTTTGATTCTTAATGCATCACATTGACAACAGCAAGTTAATGTTTACTGATTATCTAACAGTGCTGTCTGGTATTTTCTCTTATAAATACATAGACCTATTTTTTAATACACAAGTAGTATGTGTATATGGATATGCCAAGGAAACTATATGAATACCATATTCAACAATATAGTAATCATACTGTTTTTCTGGCACATCCTCTGGAATTGTGTACTTTAAACATACACTTGTAGAATGAATGAAAACTGGGGACAACTGCCCTGCTAAAAACAACTGGTCCATTAGGAAAATAAAGACAAATTTCAGCATAACAAGAAATAGTGTTGTCTCGTGCCAAAGACACTTTCTTATCCACAAAGCAAATGACAGAGATTAGGGCTGCTGCCAAACTCCACGTTAACCAAAATCTGGCTGTAGATTTGCAGATCTGCTTGTGACAGAACCAAGCTGAAACAGACCTGACAACTCTTTGGAAATACACTGAAAATGCCCAAGGCGACTCCAACCAAGTGCACAGGCCTTATGCACTAACATAGTTCAGGATACCATCCAGCATCCTAGGCCTAGGAGAATGCACTAGTCAGCCTTGAAAGTCATCTTTTTGACAGAATTTATCCTGAGTTCCTTGGGCAACTGTCCTTTGTTTACTGTTGGAAGTAGATGCTAGTTAAAGGTGGGACATCTGCTGAGGCCCATGGTCTATTCATTTGGTCTTTCTGTTCCCACCAGGAATGGGAAACTGTCCAAAGACGATTTCTCACTTCAAGCACCTAAAATAATGGAATGTAACTTCCATACTTCCTTTAGCATTGCCAGTACCAGCAGGTTAAAGGACAAGGGTCACTGTGAGAGCATCCTAATGAAAGATACTACAAAATCAAACGATATTGACCTTTCACATGACCAAACTGAACATTGTTCAATGCATCCCCTTTCAGAGAGGCAGAATGGCATCATTAGCATTTCTTCTGCCTCAGGAAGACAGATGGGCCTTTTTTCTTTGGAAGAAGAATCCCATGTTGCAGAAAGTCACATGTGCAACTTATGGTCTACTACATGTACACCATGAAACACAACTGAAAAGTTTCTGTTTCTGAAAAACGCAGAACTGGGTTTTACAACTGATTTTACTGAATCATTAAAGCTCATTTCATCCAATCTTTCCAATTATATGAAGCCTTTTCAGTTTTATGGAAAAATGTAAAGCTCACACTTGTTACCTAAGTGTGAGCTTTATATTTATCATCTCTCTTTTCATGCTTGCTTTAACATCCTTTCCTTTCATACCCCCTCCACAATGCCATTTCTCCCTTGGTGCTCCAAGGACTGGATTTTTAATTTTTTAAAAACTATTTGCTTTTTCTATTACATTTGAAGTTTAAAACCATTTTTTTACTCACATTCAAATTTTCTTCCTTTTTTCTTCTCTACCCTCTCATTGAAAATTCAGTCTTACAGACTGCAGGTTACTGGGTCTGTGTCTTAAGCACTGCGCCTAGAGATGGTAGGTGCTTTGGAAAGCAATCCTAAACAGGACTATGGAAAAGCTGGTCCTATGTTATTCAATGAGGCTTATATCCAGACTAGTGTCTTCAGGATTGCAGCTTCAGAGTATCAAAGAAATATTTACCACAAGTTGCCAAAACTCAGTAGAACAAATATGACTGCTCTAAATAGGGAGGGGAGCATAACCTCAAAAAACATTAAATAATTCAAGAATGCCACTATAGCAATTAAATTAATTTCTAAAGTTCAGCCCATTTCTAATAAAGGTTCATAAAGCAGACAGGTACTATAATGTTACTTTCCAAAGACAGCCATGCCAAGCAGAAAAATCATCTCTGTGCTGTGCTGGCTTAAATATTAAATTTCAAGAATGAACTACTTCTCAAACCACTGAAATAAAAGCTACCATTACCTCAAGACTACACAAGCAGCAGTTAAAATAAAATATTAAATACCATCACCTCTTTAAAAAGATTAATAGCAGAGCACACAGACCTGGATTTCTGGGCCTGGGTGACAGCATCCATGAAGCAGCCACTTAAAATGGGCAAGTTTTTTAAAAAGCAACAGCACAGAGAAAATGGTAGAAACAATACAATGAAAGCCAGAGGGCACTGGAGAGATGACCTGGGCAGCAAACTGTAGTCACTGAAATCCTTCAAAAGGTTATTAAAACTGGTTTCAGAATCTGGGTACAAGACTGATTTGCCCAGATTACAACCTATTCATATTTTAGGCCAATCTACCTGACCAACCTTTGAAAATGCTAAGAGCCTATAGATATGAGCATCTATGTAAAAATACTGATTTCCTAATGATATCTATTTCCCAAAACCCAATGCAATGTTTTGGTAGTTTCAGAAACAAATAAAAAACAGGAGACTAATGTCTCATAAGGAGTTTAGACCTACCAATCAGAGTGAAAGACTAAAAGATTTTATTAAACATGTTTGTTCCTTTTTCAGAGTTGGTAAACAGTACCTTTTCAGGTTCCTGAACTATCAAATACTGCAGTTTGCAAAATTACAGTTTACATATAAACCGTAAGAAATAAAACACACGTAATTATCTTATGAAAAAGAACTACTATTGTCCAGCTCTGGGCTCGAATTATTTTCTCCAAAGATCTGCTTCATTATTCAGCAATTACTGGGAGTTTCTGTGCCCCAGTTGCCCCAGTGGAGCAGAGGGAGCTTCTGACGCTCTTAGGTGTGCTGCACAAATAATTTAGATGGGTACATCATTGCAATGAAACACAGTTATTCCAGGGACACGCAAATCCCCCACAATAAGAACGTAAGATCATTTCTAGTGCTGGAAATTATATATTTATCTAATAATACTAGAATAAAGCTTCTAGGACAAAGAATGGTCCTGCCAGAAAAGTGCAACACTGGTTCCATCTTGGGGGGTGGGAAGGTTTTCTTTCCCCAACCTTAGTTTCTTCTTTGGCACCCCAATATGCTGCTTAAACTGAGGATGAAATTAGTCACACATTCGTTCAATGTATGGGAGGTTGCAGTGTTGCTTTGAAAATAAATCTTGATGTGCAGTGTATTCCCCCTCCCCATAGATTAAGTATGGAATTAAGTGTTACTTGAGTAATACTATAAACATTCAAGTGCCATTAACCAGAAAAATAGATTATCTGAATTCAGTACTTTTTTCATAAAGAAATACACAGTGGAAGGTCCAAGTAACTATTCACATAAATCAAATGGCAAATGAATCAAGATGGAAAAGAATCTTCTCATTTAATGTGACCTCTGGTTTAATGTGACCTTTCACTTGCCACAATTATAAAGTAGCTATTCTCAGGCCAATGCATATGTTGCCTTATACTGCTCTGTAACAATCATAATCTGTAGTTCAGGAAATATTTCATTGTATTACAAACTAGTGACAATATACTGACAGCATTTAGTATCAATGGTATCTCCAACTTCAAATAAAAAGTTAAAAAAAAAACAAATCTGGATAGAGAAGCTGGACATTAATATGCTAAGACTTGAATTATAGATCAGAAATCATAGGATTTCTAAATGGTGTAAAGGATTTGATCTTTATAAAAATATGTTGTAAAAATTACTACTAAAAGACAAAATAATGTGAAATACAAGAAAAGTGTCCAAAAAAGGTATCACATACTGTATACAACTTTGGCAAAGCTTTAAAGAGCCATCATTACCTAAAACTTTTCATCTAAAGTAGTAGAGAGAAAAGCCATTGATACATACTGTACACAAGTTTTTATCCATGTATATAAATCAAAGGAAACAGCTTCCTTTAAGGCAAGCATACAAAGATACTAAAGCAAGATACGAATTAAATATTCATACATTCAATATTTCAAAATAAGGAATTTGGATATACACATGCATAATTTAAGTTCTATAGTGAAATCTATCTACAGAGGCCATTTCTACTGTATTTCAGCAGCATCCCAACTTGAAATGTACACTGCATCCTTTCCTAAGTCGTGGTAAAACTTTAAAGTATATAGTAATTCATTTCAAGCACTAAACACAGAATAAAGGCCATGCTGTGCACACGGCACATTTATAGGAAAACTACAGCTTTGCCTTCATCATTATATGCTCATTGCATAGAGATTATGCCACTTTGCCCTACAAAGAAAGCCCGAATTAGAAAATCAGCAGACTCACTAAATCAAAAAAGTAAATTAAAAGTTAATTGTAAAACATTTATAACTGCTGAAGTTACACAAGTAATATAAACACACAAACACATACATTCATGTATGCAAACCCATTCCACGCAACATTATGATGTGTTCATAGTAAGATGTTGGTTTGTTTTGGTTTTAACTCAAACACATGTAACATTATTGACTTATAATAAAATTACATTTTCTTCCTGACTCACTCCATCCCATTTCTCTTCTTCAACCGGTAGTCAAATCAAAACACCTTAGGGCCAAGGTAGACAGGACAGAAGAAAATTTATGATCCTATCTCCTTTTTTTACTGTTAACAGCAGCTACAGGGCAGGGAACCCAAATCAGATCTGCAGTGGTAGTTAACTGTTTTGAATGGTATCTGTAACCTTTCCCAATGAGGCAAATGAGAGGGGGAGTGTATACCTGGTTTAAACTGAAGAACAGGGATGGGATATACCCCCCGGTTCTCTCCAGCATGATGTTTAATCCCTTCAGTCCATGGGTTGTTATTAAATATGGCTTTTTTCCTCCTTTTATTCCCATGGCAAATCACCTCAACATTCTAAATGATGTGCTGTTAACTAAGGCTTTTCCTTCATTTTTCATTCACTGTGTCCAAGTTCACATCCCACTGTATGGTTATATTCCCTTCTTCCACTCCACTCTTTTTACATGCTTTATATACATCAACACAGTCCCTCAGTAAGACTGTGCATGTACCTGAAACACACTTCTTCAACCTGTGAATGAAGACCCACCTGTGAGTGGGCAGTTTGATACACTGCCATTACCCTACAATTGCCCAATGAGGAGTATATGGAGGGAAAAGGCTCCATATATACACAGCCTCAAGGGATGGGTGTGGGTGCTGCCAGTACCATGTAATCACTACTTGGATTCATAATAGAAGTCTATGTCCTACCCACTGCCCAGCCGCTAGGTTGTGCATGAAAATCAGAAAATTGCTACACTGTCAGTATACTGCAGGCACATTATAGAAGGGTTAACATTTAGAGCAATGCTGAAGTCAGTTTTTTGAAGGCTAGTACACAAAGATATACACACAGCATCTTATAGTGCAGGATTCACAAAGTGGAGCCCCCTTGTATTTTGAATTGTGCAGAAAAAATTCAGCAAATCTTTTAGAGGAAGATATAGATTCTTGACATTATTCTGAAGCTTCAAAAACTACTGACTTCAGTTTCTGAATGACAGTATAACAGCCATCTATAAAAAATGATACCTATGGGAAGAATTCAGCAATTATTATTACGTACATATGAACAACACCAGGAAAATGTGAGCAGGTAAGTACATAGTCACAAGTTACACACAGCCTTGTAAGATGTGTACTTGGACAAAAAGTACTTCATGTGCAGAGGAAACAACCTAAAGAGTCTTGCAATGAATATAAACTTGCCTCAAAGCTAATACTTTAATTTTCAAGAACCAAGTAAGGAGACAGGGAAAAAAAATAAAAACTAGTCAGTAACAATGCAGCGTTGAAAAGCAATAAAATCAAAATTAAGTTATAAATAATTTAAAGCTTGTCATGAAGATGTATTAATAATTCATCAGATAAATAATTTACTAAATAATCAAATAAATAAATAATGAAATACATAAATAAATCAGCAAATAAATAATTCTGCAAAATAACCTAACAATAAGTCACTAAAACAAATGACAACCCTACAAAACTATAACGATTTTCTAAATTCTGATAGTTTTAAATAAACAAATGTACATAAAGTAGATCAATCTTTGTTAGATGAAGAAATATTTTTCAGTGATATTGGTAAATTCCTGATTATATGGCAAAGGATACACTTTACATTTCACAAGAATAAAGCAATCTGTGTCATTTAACTAAGCAGTTACCATATATCTTGCCCTTCCCATTCCCTGTATTTCTTTTATACAACTAGTTTTTCATAAAATATATATAGACAATCTTTTTATATTATTCTTAATTCTTTTCGCACAGTACTTACTATACTGCTAACGTACTCCTTGGTAGTTTTCTATCTTCTCTAAACCTTCAGAAGTTTTGCTGCAAGGAAAAACAAGTAAAGTAACCTTACTTATTACAGATGGTATCCCATTCATTAGTGAATGACAACATTTTATTTGAAAGCACAAGAAAAGCTGTTTCATAATTCTACAAAGCAACTTAATGCGAAACAACCATTACTGTTTGCCGACTACCTAAAGTTTTTAGAAGTCTTTGGTGGAATGATTTCAAGCAGACTGATGCCTGTTTGTTGTATTTAAACTGACATACAATCTGTGCAAACTGGCAGTCATTCAGATTTAGAGACAAAATTTGAGAAGGACAAAATGTTTGGCTGACTTCTAAATCATATCCTCAATGCTCAAAGTACATGGTCCTTGGAAGTATACAGGGGTTACCAAGTTTATCTCAGTGAAGAGAACTCATAACTTAAAATCTGAACAATACCCTTCAACAGTGATACCATGCAGGGTCAATCAGTGAGTGACATGAATCATGCTATATTGGGATTTATTTTAATGCACCATGTTGATAGTCCAAAGGGGATTATATATGACTTATGGCCTTAACTGCTTTTCCCTCCCTTGCACAACATTTTGGGCAATTATTGCTTCAAAACTATTTCCTAATTTTGTGGGAAGGCCTTGAAATGTCTGGAATAGTTACCAGCCCAAGTGGGGGGCAGGCCACCGTCCCACTGGGAAACTCTCCCATGGTGATAATGGCCAGTCTACACCTGGCTACAACCATGGTAGTATGGATACAGTATTTTAAAGGAACTGGAGTATCTTCCTTAACAGCCTAAATATAATTTCTTCCAGAATTAGGCTGTTACTTCAGAGGACATATCCTTTACACCAAAATGTAACCTTCTCTACCTGATATACTTCAGATAATCATTAGGAGATGCAGCATTTGTAATAAACTTTTGTGCACTGTTTTAAAACTCACAGGTCACACATGAAGCAGAGGAAAACAAAGCCCCTAAAATAGCACTAAGGTAGGATGACCAGCTTTGAAAGTATGGCCAAAACACATTCATTTCAATTAGAGCTAGCTTTAAGCAAAACAGCTTTAAGCAAAAGAGTAAAGGTAAGAGTATAAATTAACACATTACACAGAGCTTTAACTTAAATGATCAGTCCATAGAAGACTAACTGAATGTGGGGGGTTTTCCTTTGTAATTAAAAATGTCAAGCCTGAAAGTCTTACTGTAAAAATTAATCCTAAAAGACTGGTCATACTCTCTCTTATCACATTTTATTTTGAAGGACCATCTCCTCCTATATTGTCAAGCCTGCCTCTCAAGGTCCTGCTTTCAGAAGTGAGTCCAGTGGAGATGAGGGACAAGACATTCCCCCCCAGACATTTATTTAGGAGTTTTATCTTACCAGCATTTTAATCTGAAGAAGTGAGCAGTGACTCACGAAAACTCATACCCTGCCACAAATTATGTTAGTCTTCAAGGTGCTACTGGGCTCTTGCTCTTTTCTACTGCAGCGTTTTAATGGTTTACTGTTTTATATTGTGACACTATTTAATTGTAAGCCCCCTTGAGCAGAACTCTGAAGAGATAGCATACAGATATCCCAAATGAATAAATAATAACCATAAGAAATAAACTGAAATACTGCAGTTTCTTACATCATATCCAGGGGTCATTTTGTAAAAAAAAAAACAGGTGCAGGAGCTCATTAGCATAACTCATTAGCATAACTTGTTTGCATATGCCACACCCCCTGACATCACCAGAAGTGTCTCAGAAGGCAACACCCACCGCTCAGGCTCCACTCCAAAAATCTCCAGGTATTTCCCAACTCAAAGCTGGCGAGCCAGCTTTACACTTTGACTAAAGACACTTTAGGTTTCCTTTGCTCTTGCAGGGAAGCTACTCTACAACAAGCATGAAAATACAGATCGTTAGTATGCTTTTGCTTTTTTCCACAGCACATCACCACATGTGCCCACTTCTGGGCTTGTTACTCCCGGAACGGGGTACCTGCACATTCCTGCTCGAAATGACCCGATCATACTTCTGTCTTACAAAACTAAAAATTTAGTGAAAAGGCTATTTTCATAGGAAGGAGGTTTGGTTTTACTGGCATTACTAGATGGGCACCAGCCAACCAATGAGAGCTGCAGGTGGGCCCACGTGCAATGGCAGCTTCTGGAGTATGGGAGGAAATCTGGAGGAATCAGCTGAAGGTGATAGAGGGATCCCCGCCTTCCCAGATCCCCTCTGCTGCTCCCTGCCTCCCTCGCCTCTTTCCAGTTTATAGTGGTTAGGAGCCATGGACTCTAATCTGGAGAACTGGGTTTGATTCCCCACTCCTCTACATGCAGCCAGCTGGGTGACCTTGGTTCAGTCATAGTTCTCTCTGAGAGGTCTCTCAGCTCCATCTGCCTCACAGGGTGTCTATTGTGGGGAGAGGAAGGGAAGGAGACTGTAAGCCACTTTGAGACTATGAATGAAAGGTGGAGTATAAATCCAACTCTCCTCCTCCTCTACTATCGGGAATGACAGTCCCCAGAGTGGAATGATGGTCTCTAGGAATGGATTCATTTCTCTGAGACTGGGAATAGCAGAAGTGTTCTTTGACTGGAACAACAGGTCCCAGCTTGGAAAGACGGTACCTGTGAATGAAATCAGTGCTCTGCACCTGTAATCACAAACCTTAGAATGGAATGAAATACCATTTTTCCCCACCAAGTTGCAGCTGACTTATGGTGACCTCATAGGGTTTTTCAAGGGAAGAGACATTCAGAGGCAGTTTGCCATTGCCTGTCTCTGTGTAGTGACCATGGTACTGTAACTGGCCTCTTGGGCCCTGAACCTGGGGTGGTCTTTCCCAAGGAACACCCCAAAACAACATCTGAACCTCCTAAACAGTGCCCTCATAAAGCCAGGCTTGGCTTAAACAGTGGCTTTTGCTAGAAGACTAGGAGAATCTCATCTTGGCTTAATAACACAGGCCAATGAGGAACACAGGGTCAGCTGCACTGTCAGAACATCCTCCAGGCAGACAACACCCCCCCCCCACACACACACACACACTTCTCTCCTGTCAATTCAGTCCAAAAGGACTAGAATGGGCAAGTCTCTGCCCTCACCTCAGGCATCTCCTTCTGACCAAATGGCCAGCCTTTTGTCTGTCAAATGTACAGGCAGGCAGAGACAAAGAGCCTCTGGACTGTGCTACCATCATGAATGAAGTATCTATATATCTAATAGCCAAGGTGCCCCTGCGTGCGGATATCTAAATCCACACATCGGGGGCACCTAGGGGGCAGAGAGATTTTCCTGCACACTTGGGAGATTCCCCAGGTGTCCAGAAAAATCTTAAAAGTTTAAAAAACTATATGGGGGATACTTAAATCACCCCAAAAGGAAAAAAGCATTCCCTGTGCATGTGCAGAGAATTTTCTGGGAACTGTGGCAGGCCAGCAGCTGGGAGCCACTGAGGCCTCACTGCCAGTGCTGGGGAGGAGATCGGTGGGTCCGGGCCTCGCCGTCGGAACTGGGGGCATCAGCAGTCCCGGGCCTTGCCATCAGAATGGGTGGGAAGATTGGTGGGCCCAGCGGCTTAGAGCCACACAGACCTTACTGTTGGTGTAGGGGAGAGAAGGATTGGTGGCTTGGGCCTCGCCATCGTTGCCCGGGAGGAGAAGGCTTACCTGTGGCTGCTTCCTCCTCCTCCTCCACGTGGAGCTCCTTCTCCCCCCCTCCCCGCCATGAGTATTACGGGTCCCGCCTCTTGTGTTGCACATTTCCAGCCCCTGTTTCACTCACGTGTCAGGAAATACCTCTGGAATAATCCTCTCATTCCTGCCCCATATATTTGTATAAAACATCTGCATTCTGATACCCCTGCCAGACCTATCAAGGTAAATATTAACTCTTCATGCCCATTCAGGTTCAGCCTGTCACATATTAAGAAACATCACCTCTATTGTCTGGCACCTGGGAAACACCAGACCACATTATTGTTCCATAATGGGAATCCCATCAGCCCATTTGAAACTAGCCACCACACTTCAGCATGTTTTGGGGTATAAATATACCCAGTCTTGCACATGCCCAGTGTGATTAGCGGGGCACCCACAAAGCTAACACCCCTGATCATAACTCAGGCCCTCCGTGGTCTTGCTGGTCAGATCACACATCTTCTCTCTCCAACCTCTGGACCTCATCACATCTAGAGAATAGGTACACTATCACCCGGATTTTCCCCATCCTCTCTGTCTGCTAACTTTTTATATCTCCTTGTATGTTTGCAATCCTTGATTTGAATGTAAATATCCAAATTATTATTTTTCTTAATAAAACCCATTCCTCTTAACAACTTAGACTGGTTATTAACTCAACCAGAGGTTTTAATGGGACTATCTCCATAAACACTAGTTGCAGATTCTTGCTATTGCCCCACCTCTCATTAGCTCTGCCTTTGTCGTTAATTATCACACTCAAACAAAAGGCTAAAATAGTATTTAATCAAGCTGATGGGGTAACAGTATTCCTTGGTGGTCACCCATCCAAATGCTAGCCAGGGCTGACCCTGCTTAGCTGTTGAGATCTGATCAGACTGGATTACATTTTTAATTAATATTTCTGGAAGTTGTGTATATTCCCAAATCAGCTCCACCTCAGTAGTTTTCCTGTCATCTCCTCTTGTTTCCTTCCAGAGTCATGATGTTGGTGTCTTGACATCCTTCTGCCCTGTCATTCTCTCCCTTCCTTTTCTTCCTTAGACCTCTTTTGCTACACCCAGGGGCCATCATTCCACTCTGGGACCTGTCATTCCAGACCAGGAATTCATGTACCTCTGCCTATACCTTTGATGGTGAAAAGCTCACACAGAGCTGGGATGGGTTGGTGCTACTTGGTAGAGCTACAATATTTATACTAAAAAAAGAGACAAGACTGAGATTTTTTGACATATTGTACTTCTTGAGATACCAAAAACCTGAGATTACATTCTAAGAATTTTAAATTACAGACCTATAATCAAATCCTCAGAAAATTAATTGTTAAAATAAAATTCAAAATCTATCTGTGACTTTTAGTCCCAATAAATTGAGCATTTTTCTATAGTTTGTGTTTAATATTTCTAATGAACTAGCATGGCCCATGAGATTTAATTTTTACATTCTAATTGTGAACAAAAAACTGTCCAGTAATTACCAGCCTTTGCACTGGTTTACTTACAGTATGTGCTATATTGGAATTGAAAAGTAAGAATCACTCAATGATAGAGTTAGACATAGACCTTTGAGGCTAGGTTTTTTAAAAACTCATCACTCAACTTTAACTTAGGTTCACCATGTAATCTTAACCAAGTCATTACAGCGATTTCTAACCTACCTCACATGAGGGTTTTTTAGATATTTATTTATTTACCTTATTTTATACTCTGTCTTTCATCCCAACAGGGACTGAAAGTGGGAAAGAGGGCCTTGTTATGCTCTCTCACCCAGGGCCTACAAGAGCCTGGAATTTGCCCTCTTTTTACACCAAACTTTCAAACATTTGGCCATTCTCCATTCAGTAGTACAGTCAAAGAGGAAAGTGCTACACATGCTTCTTGATGTATTGTCACTTCCAAGCTTCCAAACTGGCGTATGCTGGCTAAGCGGGGTATAAATCCAAAAATAAATATAAATAAAATAAATAAATAAAAAACTTTCCTTTCTGCAAGTGCAAGGTTATTTTTATTTACATAAGAGGATAAGCACAAACTTCTCCTTCAACTCTCCAGTCCTTACACTGCTTCCCTTACTATTCAAAAGCCCATCCCCCTCACCTTCTAGATTGACTTTTCAAGGGAGGGACAGCAACAATAAGGGGATGGAAAAAAGATCTATTACACAAGCATCACTCCAGTCAGTTCTTTAAATTAAACACATAAGGATTTAAAAACACATTTCAAGACTGAACTTTGTTTTTATATGATAGTTAAGAATTCTAAGATATAGCTAAAATTTCTTAAGAGTTTTCTTGAGCAAAGTACATGATGTTTTCCAGAAACAGTACCTGGGTCTAGAAACTTTTCATTTATGGAGACAATGTTTTAAAACCAAGACAAACATTTCTCTTTAAAAAGTAAGAAACGGTGTCAGCACCATTACAGTCTTATCCTACTGGCAACACATCTCCTTTAAATGGATTGTTTGTTACTTCCAGAATTAATGACACCAGAATTAGCTTACCCTTCTTGAAACATTACATAAGATTGTTTCTTGGTCTCTTCTTCTTTGATTTAGTATACCTTTTAAGATTATTTATTAATGTTTGGATATCTCATCCATCATCCATTATTATTGGTGTCGTAAATTAGAAGAATGGAACAAAGCACTGGACTATTCACGTTTTCCATATTCATCAATAAAACAATCACCTCGTCTGGCACACAGTAAAGGAAGTAAGTTGGTTCTAGCTGTCAGAGCAAAAGAACTATCTCCACATAAACAACTTCTATGGATAATTTCTGAAGCTTGGTACAATCAAGTCAAAGGCCTCTGCTGCCCTCCACGAAAAGAGCCACAAAGACTGCAGCACAAGAGAAAAGAGGACTTTGGGGATCATGGGGAAAAAATAGGTCAGAAAGAGCATGCACTGAGGTCAATATGATGTTAGGTAATTGACTGGAGTGCTCAAATTGACATCAGGAATTATGGGAACCGTACTCTTCATTGTTCCTGTTGGTCTTGAATTCATAGTGACTGTGCACAGCAGGAATCTCTCTCCACTGTTATCAGCACTACTATTAGACTTAAGGTATGGAAAAGGAAAGGATTTATGATATGAATCAACTGAGTTGCACTATGGAGGAATCTGAACCTGATCTTAAATTATCCATAAGAAAATGTAGGGTTTGAAAACCTCCTTCTCACTTAGCTGCCATTTAAACCAGAGATTGGTGAGCTCCTTCCTGAGCACAATTAAATCTAGCTTAAACAAGCTAAGCTATTTGGTGAAAATTAATTGATACCAACCACTTGGAACACAATGGCACACCCAGTTATGTCCCCCAGAATTTTCCGTCCTCTTCTCTATAAGAAAAATATATTAATTTTGGTCTCGGTGTGGATTATATTGGCCTGTGTACATTCATGAGCAAGTGTGCACATTTTCTTCAAGTTTATTTTCTGGAACAAATACAGATGCAGTCCACAACTGCATCAATTTCACAACAATTTATAATGACCACTCAAATCTAATAACAGTTGGCAAACCATACTCCATAGTTCAGCTTTGCCACCTTCCCGACACCAAGTAAGAGCTCTGTTCTCTGAGAGACACAAAGATGAAGGGGATGGACAAGTAGTGAAGATTAATTCCAATCCACTCCTCAGACCATCTCACTTCTTTTGAGGACATAACCAATGAAAACATAGTCCTTATACCAATAACTTGAAGTCTTGATCATGTTTGGTCAAATTCTATACTATTTTGTTAGACCAATTACAACTCTGGAAGAGCTCATTCTCTCTCCACAATGTCAATATTTGCTTTGTTCCACTCTTTTATTTTCTCTTTATAGTTTCAGTGATTGATAAAATCTTTTTAAAATTTCCTTAAATCACTCGATGGTCAACAGCCACAAGAATTTCTACAGGCACAACATTTGTTTCTTTGTATTTCCTTGGGAATAAGGGAAGACTTATATACGGATAAATATATAGAGCAAAGGTCCACCACTGGCTATTAGCCACAAGCTATAGATGGAACGCTATGTCCGGGGCAATGATGCTCTGTCTTCTTGGTGGTTGGAGGGCAACAGTGCGAGGGCTTCTGGAGTTGTGGCACTTCTGGTGGACCTCCTGATGGCACTTGGGTTTTGGCCACTGTGTGACACAGAGTGTTGGACTGGATGGGCCATTGGCCTGATCCAACATAACTTCTCTTATGTTCTTATGACTCTTAAAGGTATTTTAGAATTCATAATTGTAGAGGCAGGGAAGATATGCAAGGAGGATGTCAAATAATGGGCATATGTGCCTGAAGCCCTGAGGGTTATTCAGAAAAGTTCTACATGGTGTAAACTCTCCTGCATGTCCTTGATTGCACCACAGACATATCATGTCATCATTCTTAATGACTGCTTCATTCACACTAACCAGTTAAAAGATCGACAGTGTTTTACAATTTACTACAGCAGGAAAACTAACTCACCCTAGCCTGGGTAAACATATTATTAATTCAAGTATTTAATATTTATTTTTAAAAACATGTGACATTTCTGACTGTTGCAGATATCCTCATGATCTGAGATGATACACTGCTGTACAGTAAGGGGATTGTAATAAGTTTCCAAGACTGCTTTCAACAGTCTTCTTCTATAACTCAACTATGGAAGTAAAAATATGCCTGCATCTGGTCTAGGAACAAACTGTTTAGGTAATTAACACTTCTGGAAAAGCACAGAATTCATAATCTTGGCAATCATTCTAATTACCTTATTGATTTTTTTACCATTCCCCAGGTGTTCCTTTAAAGTTTAAGCTCCCCATAGCCATGTTCAAGAGCCTAAATTATTTCCTTCACTTTTGAGCCCCTTAAGGGCTGATTCTAACATTATATCTGACCCGTGAAATCTGATGGAAATGATGGTAGCTGCTATATGCAGCCCTAACCTGAGCTACACCTTTCTTTACTAAGCAAAGCCAATGGGGTTAGAAGGGGGGAATTCTATTTAACATTGCACCGCCAGCATGACAAACCCCCCAAACATGTGAACTGTGCCAATCATGTGAGTGTCTGTAACTGAATGAATGTGTAGAGCCGGGTAAAGAACACTGACTGATTTCCTTGAAGAGCACCTATCATGCAAAGGAACTGCTATGGAGAAGCAACATGCAGAAACATTTACAAAAACTGCCATGGGATTGTCGGAGCATACTGATTCATGGTCCATTAAACCAAACTCTTTTTTAAAGTGACGAAGTTTTTGAAATACAGTAACCTTAAAATAAGCCTTATTTAAAACACTAGATCTTCAAACCAGCAATATGCAAATAAAAACAAATATTTTATCATATTGGAAACTTTATGTCATGAAGAGCCATGTCGTACTAATTGTGATACATAATACAAAGATACTTTATCTGTATCTCTTTAGTAAATTTATATTGATTGCAATGACAGTGATTTGTTAATTCGGAGTCCTATTTAAATGGAGACTGTACACTGCTGAAGTCAGCAGTCATGCCACTCATGCCTCCAAGACTATGAAAACATACCAATTTTCATTCCTGGAACAAATATCAAGCAGTCTGGAACTCACAACTGTAAGGCCCAACTTTGTGAAATAAGTGCTTACCTAGCAAGCATTCAGAAGGTAATGCATTATTCTACTTAAATAAACTAGCATTTTATTACCTGTTTTACACAAGAATCCATAAAAAATAGCAAATGTTTGGACTGACACACACCAAAAATTTACACATAATCTACAGGTATTTTGTCTGACCCCCATCACATCAATTAGTAATTTTTTTAACAATGACAAATTATTAGGAACTATAGAAGAAGATGGCCTCTGACAAAATAAAAAACTATAGGCACAATAAAGAAAAGCACATACTATAATTAGCATTTTGATACTACAATAAACAAGACATAAAAACAATGGATTTATAAAAATTATGATGATAAAACAGAAAAGAGGAGGGGGATTGTTTTATGTAGCAGATCCTATCTGTATATGTTTTATCAAATAAAGTAGTTTAGGTTTACAGACATATATAAAAGACATACTATATGTGTTAAAAAGAAGAAGAAGAAGAGATTGGATTTATACCCCACCCTCCACTCCCCAAGGGAGTCTCAGAGCGGCTTACAAACTCCTTTTCCCTTCCCCTCCCCACAACAGACACCCTGTGAGGTAGGTGGGGCTGAGAGAGCTCTTTCCCAAGCTGTCCTTGAGGGAACAGCTGGTACAGAGCTATGGCTTGCCCAAGGTCATCCAGCCAGGTGCAAGTGGAGGAGTGGGGAATCAAACCCGGTTCTCCCAGATTAGAGTCCGTGCACTTAACCACTACACCAAACTGGCACCAAAAAGAATACGCCATAATAATTTTAAGTTACTAATTGGCTGAAGATCAACTTGTACATATCAAGCTAAACAAAGTATAAATATCATGAACATTTTCTATGCATATGATAAATTCAAATATATATAGCTTGATCAATCTACCATAAGTATTAGTTACTGTTCCATAAGAAGCTATGCATGCATGGCAAAAGACTTTGCTTATGATATATTAAGCCAGGGGAGTCGAACTCATTTGTTGTGCGGGCCGGATCTGACATAAATGAGACCTTGTTGGGCTGAGCCATGTGTATCATAAAATGTAATGCCAGGTAACAGAGATATAAACTTTATAAAGGATGCAGACAAACACAGTTAAAGATTTAACTTTAAATAAAACATGCTTAAAACACTAGCACTCTTGCAATATTCTGTTTATTTAACAGTCTCTGATAACTGACACCTCTGCTCTGAATTATTGCATCAAAATGTCTGTGCTGTAGCAAACTTGAGTATACTGTTCAAGTTTGTATCTGTAAGCTGCAAACCTACTTTTGATTTATTGACCTTACAGAAATCTCATGCTCAGTGTTCCTAGCCTACGACCCAGGGGAAAACATGAAATGGCTGGGCATTACAACCTTTTGTACATTAGTTGCTTCATGTGATGGTCCAGAACATGAGAAGGCATCCTAACACAGACTGAAGGCCATGTGTTTGTCTACAAAACTATACCCTTTCCAAGAGAAAGAACTACAACTTCCTACGAAGTGGGTCTGGACACACACTCTCAGTCTAATCCACCTCACTGGTTTATTGTTATTCCTCCTCTAAAATAGTTAACATTGCTTTCTTACTGAGAAAGACTGGATCATGAGGGCATGAATACAGTGAAAAGTGGGAGGGAACCCAGTTGCATCCAGGAGAGCCCTGGCATAAAGAGCCCAACAAAACACACACACTGTAGCAAGGCACACAAAAGCTCATACCTTGAACAAAACTTTGTTGGTCTTAAAGATGTCTGGTATTTCTCCTGTGTGACTGAGGTAGCCCAGCAAAGCAAGCTCTCCCTCGTTCCCTTCCTCCCTTCAGGGAGGAGCCTCAGCCAATGGCAGAAAAGAGAGGCTGCCCTTTGTCTCCTGCAGCCTGGCCAGGAAGTGAGCTCTGGCCGTTCCCTCCCTTCCCCTGGGAGGAGGAGGCGGAGGAGCCTCATCGAGTTCTTTGCCAGACTCTCTCAATTGCACAGGAGAGGCTTGCCTATTGATCTCTCCTATGCGACTGAGAAAGACTGGTAAAGCAAGCTGTAACATGGCGGAGGCAGCAGCACTACAAATGGAAGAAGGAAACAGCCAGGGCCTTGCAGACCTGATTGGGGTCCTCGGAGGGCCTGATCTGATCCATGGGCCGCATATTTGACACCCCTGTATCAAGCCCTTCTGGGCTTCGATCTAGGCTGTGCAGTTCTCTAAAGTACAAAAAATACTTAAAGAAGCACCATTTCCAGTACATTACAAATGTATAGCAGTGTCAGCTCTTCCTTAACCTCAAAAACTTGCATTGCTACATTTATAGAGCAATTCTATGCAGGGTTACTCCAGTCTAGTCCCATTGATTTCAATGGGCTTTTACTGGAGTAACTTTGCTTAGTAAAATATTGTTAAAAGTTCTCATTTTATTTACTGCTTTCATAGTTCCCCAAAATCCCAGCTGTGTATTTTACCTCTTTTTAAAATATCACACAAAACATAAATGACTTTTTAATACACACCTGCACTTATCCATATTCTCCAGAGAATTTGTTACCAATGCTTTTCTTTACTAAGATAAAAATTTCAAAAAGATGTTTTTCTAGCCAGTACTGCCTGCCTATATTAGACATGTGACCACTTTTTAAGAATACATATCTATAACATTAAACAAATTTAATTCTGCCTTCTCATGGTGTCTTTTATCCCAGATTCAACTTCATCTATAAACCTGTTACCATACCTGTCCAGTAAAATACAGTATTTTGGCCTGGAAAGACACCAGTTGTCCAGGTTAAGCAGATGGTGGCTATTTTACAGAAACACAGTGCAATGTTCTCCAGCAAACCAGCTCTCACCAACCTCAAATCTCACCAACCTTACAGCTGCCTCTATTTCCACATTTATCGTTTACTGGAAAATATGCAGTGTTGCAAAGGAGATAAAGGAAACACTTGCAATTACCAGTCATTGTATCCGATGATATTCCAACTATTCTGATTCAGAAACCAGACCAAGTTATCTGATTTTCTTAAATTATCAAAGATGAATATTAGCACTCAACCCATATGCATAACTAATGCTACCTACTAAAAACTTCACAAAGCTCAGTATATAACAACCTCTGATTTAACTAAGAAATATTTGCAAATTCCTGCAGATGGACAGTCTCAGCTAGGTGATGAAAGCTGTTCTGGAATAAGTTTTTTGAATTCACTATTCTTCCATCTCAATTTTCAAATACCCCAAGCACCTTTCAAAGGTTGGTGGATAAATTGCTAAAGGGTGTACAAGGATATTTATACACAGATGATCTTCAGATCTTTTGTTTTACCTTGGAAGATCATCTGGAACACATGGACTTGATGCTAGCTCACATATTAGATGTGGGACTAACAATAAATGCACAAAAATGTCAAAAGCACAAGAATTCCCATATATAGATAGCCCAGGCAAGACTGATCTTGTCAGATCTTGGAAGCTAAGCAGGGCTGACCCTGGCAAGTACTTGAAGGGAGACCTCCAAGGAATATCAGGACTGGGACGCAGAGGCAGGGCAATATCAAGCCACCTCTCTGAAATATCCTAGCCCCACTAGGGGTCACCAGAAGTCACCATGACTTCAAAGAACACAAGCACACACACACAAATACTAAAAAAAAAATCCATATAAAGCTCTGAATTGTTTTATTGTAACATTTAAACCACACGTTTCCCTAGTCAAATATTCCAGTTCAGTTATTTGTTTCTTGACATAACATTAAGATGAGCTACTTTTTAAATTTGTTTAGTAAATTAAATCAAAATAAACCTGTTAAATTGGCCCACACTCTATTCAGAGTATTGGATAACTTCCCTGAAAATTTTTCCAAAAAATCTGAATCTTTACAGAAAATTCACATCACTGGCCTTATTACAGCTGTAAAAAGGCATATGGAATATTAAAGGAAAATGCGCAGACTTCCATAAAAACAGTGTATTTGCCAATATAATTTTTTAAAATTATATAAAATTGTCAAAAACATTTGAGGTAAATACAAGCTGGATTTTTTTAAACTGCCTTTGCTACTGGATGTAAGATGTCTACCTTGAAAATACGTATTCTTATTCATAATCAGTATATTGGTAATTTAGTGGTCAATAAGTCACCCTTCTGTATTATTCTCTATTCTTCCAAAATACTGTAGCCTAAACACCATCCCAGTGTGAATTGGTATCTAGAAACATTCACTCATGCTAAGAAAAAAGTATAAGGCAGCAGAAGAAACACATTGACAAAATGCCAACTGTTACAATATTCACAGTATATGCCCTTCAGGAATCCCACTAGTACAAAGGTCACTATTGGATGCATCATAAATAAACAATTACTCCTGTCACAAGAGACAGAAGAAAATCAAGGTAAGGTTGGCCACTTTTGTTTATGTTTTGATTACCTAGAATTGGAACAGCCCTGCACTGTTGTTTATCTTCAGGATCTGTGTATTCTGAAGTATAATGACTCTGAACACAGTTCCAATCAGTCATGACACTAAATGGTACCATTTTGGGAGATTAGATGTGGGGCGGGGGAGAGAGAGCTGTTGCCTCCATGCCATGTTTACAGAGTCCTTGGAAATATATGGCTGGCCACTGGACCTTGGACAAAGTCCAGCAGGGATCTTTTTATGCTGATGTTCAGGCAATTCACTAAAACTGAGAGTTATAAAAACACAAAAAAAATTCTAAAAATCTGGCAAAACTTTAGCTATCAATACCAAATGTATATGCCTCTGAAACTTGCTATCTCTATTGAAAAGGATGACTTTCTTAATATTCTTCTATTAAGGATACCTCCCCCCCAGACTTCTCTTATGGCACAAATTTCACGTGACAGAAAAAGAGGGAAGTTATTAGTTTTCTTTATTTAATATCGATATTATCAGAATAGATCTTGCAATACAACTACAAGGTTTCAAACAGGATTTGAAAATATTCAGTCATTGTGCAATCTCTTTTCTGGGCACAAGGCACATATCATTGAGCTTCACCTTATACTTTTCCTTTCATGGAAAACTTGTGGCGACCAAATCAAGTGCAGCTCAATTACTTAGGATAATGAATGCTTGATGACTCCTAGAAGTGAACCCCAAAGTGATAAGAATCCAAACTGTGATAATCTTCTGCAGTTCTTTGCTGATAAAATTTCTTAGGTATAATTCAATTAGGACAGATCAAGTTTCAGAAGTGTTAGAAGCTTGACCCAATCAGTTTTCTATAAACAGTTATGGATTGGTGTCCCTGATGTTGACAAGATCCTGGGTATTGTGTAGACAACCACTTGTTGTTTGGACCCTTATTTGGCTGATTAAATCATGACAAGGAAAAGACTGGGTTCCACAGTGTGATACTATTAATTCTTCTTGGAACTGGGTTCAATTTCCTAAACTCTAAGGAACCTAACAATGTACACTTTAAAAATATATTATTTGGGCAGTGATATTGCAGCCAATTATTGGCCTGTGTCTGTTTTACCATTTTTGAGTGGGGGTGAAGCAACTCTATAGTTCCCTGCAGTGTTCCTTCTAAGCTGAGTTAGTGTGAGCTAGCTCACAGTTTTTAGCCTCCGGCTCACACATTTTTGTCTTAGCTCAGGAAGGATGGCTCCAGAGCAAACTAATTTATGCAGTAGCCAAATTGCTTGCTCATAACTTTAATGCCATTAGATCACAAAGAATTTTTGCTCACAAGACTCCACAGCTTAGAAGGAGTGTTGGTTCCCTGGTTGACTCATATGCCTCTGATAATTTCAATTTGGTTCCAGGCATGACAAATTTCACACACTCAGTGCCTCCTGACCTATTCCTTCCATCCCTAACTTATTAAAATAACAAACACTCTGTACTCCTGAGGAATGCGCTGGATTTGCTTACATATGTGCACAAGACCAGATCCTTTACGCTGCCACCATGTCAAGATAGCGAAGGTACTCTTGTGAGTCAGCAGGGTCTTTAAGCACATACAGACCAATGATTAGGGTTTAAAATCAAAATTTTGTCTGGACTAAGCCTTAGTTTATTTGATCTCATTTATCACCACCTACAGATGCCTGCTCAGCACATCCACTGCTCCAACTACCTCTGGTGAAAAGGAGAAGCAGTTACCAGCATAACTGATGGCACCTTAAGACAATCTCCTGATGACCTCAGCCAAGAATGTCATGCTTAATGCATAAGGAACAAAACAGAGTCCTTCAGATCCCATAGAACAATTCAAAGGAACAGAGCTAAAGTCTCCCTTGAAATATTCCAGAATTTGTCTTCCAAGCAGGAAAAGAAACTGGGTTGGGTCCATACAGCTTTTTGACCCAGTCTTGTACAATTCCCCTGCTTATTTCATCCTCCATCTTACATAGCTTTTCTCCAGGCAGCTCCCATGAACCCCAGCATAGTCTTTTTGGTGATCACAGGGTACCCCCTTTCCCTTTTCACTGGTGGAAAAGCTTGTTGGATTTAAAGGGCTCCCTTGCACCCCCAACCCTGATACTATACTCAGTTGTATCAAAAGGTATAAGCAAACCTTAAAAGTTTGCATGAGTCCCTCTACTTAAGATCAGGTTACTTGTCTTCAGAGAGGCTTCCAGTCTTCCAACCTGACTTGAATGGGTTCAAAACAAATCTGTTCATTCCAGACTCAGTCAAACTACTATCTCCTGTCCAGCAGCATATTAAAGACTAACAAAATGTGTGGCAGGATATGAGCTTTTGTGAGTCACTGCTCACTTCTTCAGATATCTTTTGATCAAGTAGCTTAAGCAGAAGATTGTAGATCAAGATAGGTAGCCATGTTTCTCTGTAGTAGTAGAAAAGAGCAAGAGCCTGTAGCACCTTAAAGACTAACAAAATTTGTGGCAGCTTTTGTGAGTCACTGACCACTTCTTCACTTTTTCAAAGTGCCTTGGAAAGCTGTACACATGTGCTCACATTCTTTCCAATATGCAATATATCTGTCTTCACACACTGTAAGTTTGTCTTCACCAATAATACTTCAACTACACAAATAATATCCATTTTGTACTCCCAATCAGTTATACCTTGAATATACCCATGAGCTTTCTAAAAAGAAAACAAGAGGATTATATATAGTTCATCTAGGGAATCAACTATTATACTGTTCTATTGATGAAATATAAAGTTTGAAAAGTATAATATATCAAGTATAGTTAGTATAAAAACACCCTATCCAGAGAGCAGCATTTCATTTTGTACAGAAGCATTCATGTTCAACTTCCTTTTTACTCTTACCATTCTTTTTCCGTAAGAAAATACTAATTTAACAGGATCTCACTAATTTCACAGGATTTTTAAAGAGAGAATTTTGGCATATATTTATAAAGATCATGGCCAAGATCCAAAGAGATAGTTTAGGCATACACAAGGGCTTGAGAACACCTAGAGGGATTTCAGAGTATTTTTCTTTTAACAATATACTTTAATGCCATATCACAAAGTGTTTCTTAAAGTAACTTCAGTTTCCAATTGACTTACCATGCGACACGAAGAACCGCTGTTCCAGAACACAAACCTAAAGCCCCATTGGGCATGCAGAGCTAATTACACAGATCTTTTGCTCCCAGTCTATACAATTAACAAATCAACTCATGTAACATAAACAAGAGACTAGGCCATAGTAACACAGCAGTGGGCACACCTTTGGTGTGACAAGTCTTGCCATAGTCTCAACCCATGCAACCTTAAGGTACTAAAAAAAAGTACCTAAAAGTGTTTTGATTGACTATTTATTGCATGCCTCATCCTATTGACTGTATTGCCTTACTCCGTGTAATCCTCCTTGAAACACAACAGTGAGAAAGGCAGACTATAGATAATGTTAATAAATAAAAATCTACAGAAAACTGCAAGGTAACAGACTTTTAGATCTATGCTTGATATACTGTAAAAAGTTGTTGCTACAAGCAAAAGGAATGTTTAAACTTTAAACATTCACAAGAACAGAGACTCCCCTCAGTCCTTACATCTAGGCTTTTACTAAAAAACAAAACTGATGAGTAAGCAGATACTGCAAGAAAACTGTGTCCTGCACTTTGTAGTCTACAGAACACGCGGTAAACACTAGTAGCACCCCCAAAATAGGGATACAAAAGTGAAACTCAAGTCCTAAAACACCAGTAAGGACGCTCCTAGGCCAATGGGAGTGAGGCTAACAGATATATGCAAAAAAAAAAAAAAACCCACCAAGAAACCTTGACAAGAATGGAAGTCTTGTAACACGTGAGGGGATTAAAACAACGTCCACATTTACATTACCAGGCCTGGAGAAGCAGGCCTGGGAAAGCAATAACTCGAAACTGTCTTATACGTGAAAGGAACCAAAAGAACAGAAAGAATCAGGAAGCGCCGGCCTCAGCTTTGCTTACGGAGGTGGGAGCCGAGCAGCAGCAGACTCCTGCATTACAGGCCTCACACAGCCACTTCCTCGCTGCTGCGCAGTGACAGCGGCAGGGGGGAGGAGAGAAAGAGAAGGGGAAGGGGGGGGGGAAGGCAGGAGAGTGCGGAGGGGGGTAGCCGTTGGCAGGCGTCTGCCGTTGCGGGAAAGGGGTGGGTCAGCGAGGTGAGGGAGAGGATGCCTGAGGCTCCGTAAGCTTTACCTGCCTGCGGTTGGTGCAATGGCACTTGGAGAGGTGGGTCAGCCACCCTCCTCCCCGCCCGCGTCCCTCCCTCGAGCAGAGCGGCCACCGAACCGCAAAAAGGGAAGGAAGCCCAGCTGGGGAAAGGGAGGGAGAGAGGGCGGGAAGGAGGACTCTCTTCCCGCACGCGCCTCCCCCCCTCCCCTTCCTCGGAGGCGACGCTGGCTGCCGAGTTCAACCGCCGGCCCCTTGCCTCTGGTACGCAGGCGCCCGGCCTGCAAGGGAAGCGGAGGCCGCCCACACGCGCGGCGGGAGCGGCGGCGCGCTGGTGCTCTGACGGGTTCGCGCGGCCTCCCGGCTGCTTCGGCCGCCGCTGCCGTCTGTCTGCCCGGTGGGAAAGGGGAGGGGGACTAAGGCAAGCCACGTTGGACCACGTTGTAAAGGCAGCCTGAGGGGAACGTTAGCCCGGTGTGTGCATGTTTTGGGGGGAGACGTCTTCTCACGGTACGCCAAACTTTGCGTCCCGGAGCTCCGGTGGCCAGCCAGAGAAGTCTTCCAAATGGGGGGGACAGACAGACAGACAGACGCCGCTGCCTTGAGTGATCAGTGGAAGAGCAACATGAAATAGAAGTTCAGTGGCACGCAGCGAAATTTATTCCTCCACCAGTTTTCGTGGGTCGGAGCTCAGTGCGTCCTAGGCAGAAAAGCGTGTCTTAATTCTTAACGAAAGGCCCTTTAGACCTCCCTGCACTCTTCCCCCGGCCCCTTAAAGCCAGTAACAGAAAAATGAGCTGTACTTCAGCGTTTGACTCAAGACGCGTAAAGCCCCCATTTGAGCGCAGCAGGGTTTGCAGACTAAGTTCCTAGGGTGCCTACGCATCTGCTGAATTTAGAGACGGCCAGATCCCATACATATTTTCTCGGAAATAAATACTATTAAATACACACTTTTTGGGGAGTCAGTCTTACTGAACTCTTGTGTCTCACTGAAATCTGGGTTCCAAGGTTCGAGCTCCGTAGCTGTAATCCTGGGTATGTGCATCAGAAAGTCCCACTGAACTCAGCAAGACCACCTTCTTTCCCCTTGTAGTTGTTTGTAAATGTTCCGGGTCTTTGAAGGTGCAATCACATTTCCCCCTTTCTATTAAGTTGTGGTTGTCCCTGTGAGTGTATTGTATTGGTGTGTTGCTCCATTGGTTAGTTGACTGATTTTAAATCTTGTGAATGATTGTAAAGGTGATGGCCCCTCCCCTTATCAGTCTGGAAGATTTTTGTTGTTGAACCTGCAGTATTGTTAGACACAACTGGTGTCCCTAGCTGTGTTTTCCCAGGCCAATATGAGAAAAATACACAGTGGTCCTGTAGAGAGGAAAACACTAAAATATTTATTAATAAAGGAAGAGTACAGATATCAAGGTTTTTAACCCCTGAATACCTAACAGACTCTTCAAGTGTTACAATGGGTGACATAGGATTTTATACTCAAGATGACACACACAAACAAAACAAGATTATTGGTTCCATCAAACATCAGCACTCTGACCTAACAGATCTCAGGCTGGCGGAAAACCTTTTGGGCCAGGCTTTCCCAAGTAAAGTTTTTTCCTTTAGCTAAACAACAAGTGCTTCTTTTAGACTGTGAAATTCTAAAAGTATCTATATAGCTGATATGGTTTACAGGGTACCATTGTTCTTTGTTTAGCCAGAGACATGCACAGTTATAGCTGGCCCGCCAAGGCCATAAGCCTTAGCAGGATAGTAGCCTCTCAGCATTTAGTTATTTTCCAGAATGCATTTAAGCAATGAACCAAAGTGGATATTCTGAATATGTATTCATGATTGATTTCTGTGTCTGTGATTAGGATCATCAATGGCACTTAGCATATCTGTATGTCTATCTATGTCAGAAAGATGTTAAGTGTGCTCACCAAAGCCAACCTGCTAAGTCAGTGGCAAAATACAGAGTATATAACAGTGTTTCATAAACTGTGCGTACCTAAAGTTGTCAGGAGGCATCTGTATTCTTGGTGCTTGGGAGGGGGGGGCAACAGTGGGAGGGCTTCTAGTGTCCTGGACCTCCTGATGGCACCTAGTATTTTTTACCACTGTGTGACAGAGTGTTGGACTGGATGGGCCATTGGCCTGATCCAACATTGGCCTCTTGTTGTGTATTACTATCACGGTCGCCATGTGCTCAAGTAATGGCGATCGCCACATGGTCATTCGCACATGGCCTGAATCTACCTGAGCTTCAGCCAGGTAGAACAATAGCCGGCCGGATCCTAAATGGCCACCAATCATGTATCTAGGTTTCCCCTGGGGACTTATGAAATGTAACCATGATTTTAAGGTCCTATCTGGGTGAGGTTGGAGATGTGCCCCCGGCCAGCATAAAACAGGGCTCTGAGCCCGGGGTTTTCCATGTTCCATCAGACCCGCTATAAACTACCATGCTGATTTCACTGCTACCGGCCTCCCAACTCCAGAACTTATCAGTGGTGACGACGATGGGATCCCGATGAGCGACTCATCAGCCAAACCAAGCAGCGATGCACCGAGCATCAATCCACTGGCACAAGGCAACGCTGAGCTCCAGGACTCCGAGGCACCGCCACAAGCCCCAGACCTTCTAGGAGGGAATGCAAGAGGTATTTGCCTCAGCATGTGTATGCTTCATTTGAAAACAGAAAATAAAT
Organism: Lepidodactylus listeri; assembly: GCA_029233225.1. Classification (NCBI taxonomy): domain Eukaryota; kingdom Metazoa; phylum Chordata; class Lepidosauria; order Squamata; family Gekkonidae; genus Lepidodactylus; species Lepidodactylus listeri. The sequence continues at coordinate 51,452,589 of JARCFY010000012.1, forward strand.
TTTATCTTCACAATTGCAGTTTTATCCATATGCAAATTCATGCAGTGGATTAATCAACTATTTTAACTGATCATCTGAAATTCTTTTTGTTGGGTGACAACCCTAATGAGAGTCACACACAAGCTTCCTGCAGCTAAAATGTGGACAGCAAACCAAGGCTCAGACTCGTGGTGGAAAGTGCTGTCAAGTCGCAGCTGACATATAGCAACCTCGTTGGTTTTCAGGGTAAGAGACATTCAGAGGTGGTTGGCCATTGACTGCTTCTGCATCACAACCTTGGATTTTGGTAGTGGTCTCCCATTCAAATACTAGCCAGGGCTGACCTTGCTTTGCTTCCAAGATCTGACGAGTTGAGCAAGCCTGGGCCATCCAGGTCAGGGCATAGGGCTCAAACCCATAGGGCAGTCCTAAAAATACTTCCTGTGGGTAAGCCCCATTGAATAGACTAGACCCAAACAGACCTGTTCAGGACTGATCTCCTAACCCTCTGAACTCAATGTATACTGACAGATTAACAGTCAACCTGTTTGTTGAAGTTCATGGTCAGGCAAGGTGACATTTCACTTTTGATAAGAATCATTAGAATGTTAAACTTAAGACATTTCATGTATTATTATTCACATCACAAGACACTTTGTGGTCAGCTATGAACTGACAGCAGTCAATCTCTTGAAAGTGATCAAATGCAAACTCCTTGTGTATGATATTGCACTTGTGCTAATAATAATCTGTCTGTGACATGTGTGATATTCTATATTTTGAGTGAAGGGTGAACTTTGCAAACAGAAGTCTTGCAAAACACTATGTATATGATCGTCAAGCATTTATTTTAAAAGGAAATAGTTGACTACCATTCATTTTTACACGTACTGATCTTCCCTTTAACTTGGTAAAAGGGTTCATTAAAAGGAACTCTGATCTTTTCTGTAATCAGCCTACTGCTGCTTTTGATTTCCTACCTTTCTGACATAAAAATGAAATAACTGTAGAAACAAGACTGCTGACAATGGTGTTTTACAGCAGCACATTCAAGCATCCTGTTCTAATATAAGCAGAGTAAAGTTTTAGGCTTATTTCTGGTAACAGCAATTTAAAGTTGTTAACAACTGCTGAATATGCACAAGATTTCCTCAGTATCTGTTAATTTTAATTTCACTTAGATCAGTCTGTTTCCTAAAAGAAATCATAAACCCTTTCATTGGTATATCCTTACAGCAGATCCCACAGTATGTTTTAAAAGATGTGATTGCCTGTCTAATATTTGTCTAAATATAAAATCATTGAATAGATTATTGAACAGCTGAAATATTCTAATTGACAACTGTATAAAACAATCAGCATTTGGTAGCCCAGTTCACATCAGTGGCTATGAAATCTTATTTACGTACTTATTTAGCTAGAGCATAGGTACCACTAAAAAGTCTGCTATTTATTGCCACAAACATTATCAACAAATGTAAAACTTTCATTCTCAAAAGGATTTTTACCTCACACATATTTTTAGTTGTATGTGAAACATATAGGTTATGAATGCAACAAACAGTATTTGCTAGCTGAAAATCATACAGTAAATTTAACAGTGTGTTGTGAATAGTTGAAGGTCCCTGGATTTGCCATTAAATAGTGGGGGGTGGCCAGCCTCCAAAATAATTTCAGAAAGGTATCCATGTTAGTCTGTAGTAGCAAGACAAAACAGGAGCCCAGTGGCACCTTAAAAACTAACCTCATAACCTACAGGAACCGGTACTGTCTAAGACAAGAATGGTTGGGATCAATGCTCCCTCTAAGCTGTGGAGTCTTGTGAACAAAAATTCTACTTTGTGAGCTACTGGCATTAAAGAGTTGAGCGAGCAGTTTGGCTTCTGCATAAATCAGTTTGCTCTAGAGCCATCCTTCCTGAGCCAAGAGAAAAATGTGTGAGCCAGAGGCTAAAAAACTGTGAGCTAGCTCACACTAACTCAGCTTAGAGGGAACACTGGTTGGGATCCCTGTTGCTGGTCTTTGGGTATGGACCTATTGCAAGGTATTGCCACTACACATCTTTCAGAGAAAAGATGTTCTGGATGGCCTTGGACCTGAGTGACTACTGGACAATACCTTAGCCTCTTTTATTGCATCGTCTGGATATTTTTTTTGACAGTATTTTTATTTTAGAATATTAAAATGTTAGAATATTGGAATTTTTTTGTTTCTGATTGTTTTTAACCACTAGATTGTTAAACCACTAGATGAGGCTGAAAAACAGGATACAAATTATCTAAATAAAAAAATACTGTGTGTTGTGTAAAATTACCACACCATATTAGCAGACTACACTGACACACATCATTTAGATTTAATTGAAGAATATTAGGATTGGTTGATACTGAATTAGTGAATACATGTCTGTGTTGTGTATTTCCTGTAATGTGACAGATATATGTGTATTTTTATTGTGTGTAACACACTTCATGTATGTACTGTGAATGCTTGAAGCCAATTACATTTTCCCGTAGTACATGCATAAAATGCACACACAGTCGGGAAATTTACAAATCTGGGGGAAGTTCATGTGTATACTTATTAGGCAGCATGTGAATTTATTCTCAAATTTTTATTGTGGAATGGAGCTGTTACCATGAATATCCTCCAATGTATTTTTTTGCACCACAGTGCATCTAAGATATATTTCATGCAATTTCGGCTTGTATTTGTTTTCATTACGTTTGCCTTTGATACATTCCTACGTCTGGTACACATTTTTCTTTTCTCCTATGTTTACTTGTTTGGAGCTATTCTAAAGACATTCTGTCCATTACTGTAAATTGTTCTAGGGTTACTATGGGATCTCATATTTTGTACAGTGGTTAATCAAATGATAACAATTTATCTCATTTTGGCTGTAGACAAAGGACATTTTTTTTCAGAGATTCAAAAGTGGGAAATAGAACCTAGCATGTTTGGTTTTGTCAAGTGGTTAAAATGATTGTCTCTAGTAGTGGTTAAGTGCGCAGACTCTAATCTGGGAGAACCGGGTTTGATTCCCCACTCCTCCACTTGCAGCTGCTGGATGACCTTAGGCAAGCCATAGTTCTGTCACAACTGTTCTCTCAAGGACAGCTCTGGAAAGAGCTCTCTCGGCCTCACCTACCTCACAGGATGTCTGTTGTGGGGAATAGAAGGGAAAGGAGTTTGTAAGCCGCTCTGAGATTCCACGTGAAGGGCAGGATATAAATCTAATCTCTTTTCTTCTTCTAGCATATGTATCCAGCTTGTTCATTGCACAGATGCCACAGCCACAGGTCAAATCTGAGAAGAACACTGTAATAGTGTACTGAAGAGACAGGCCCCTTTTATAGAGTACTGGCTTCTATTGGACATATGTAGCAAAGAGTAAACCTGTATTTGGCATGAATTGTCTTCATTGTATACACAGGTTAGGTAACTGCTATTCATTTAAAGCTCAGATCCCAAAATTCTCTACCAAACATTTTCAGCCAGCTGCAGCTTCTGTGTCATTTTTTGGTTTGAAAACAACAACAACAACGATCACATCTTTTTAAAAAAGGATAATTTCCCTTTTCATCTTAGCTACTGTGATTTGTCACGCAGCCTGTCAGACAGGCTATATGATGATATCCCAAAGCTGAGAGCAGTGCTTCCTCCTACACAGTCGTGGCCTTCACTCTGAACTAGGTTTATTTGCCCTCCGTGATGTCATTGTGTGTTGAAATCTGTTTGGCTGTTTGGTATCACTGTTCAGAAGGATAAAAGCTAGGTTTGCAAACCAAAAATGGCACCAAAGCTGCACGACTTTCGCGATGGAACACTGCAGCTGCCCCCTGACCGCTAGGCATGACTGCACTCCAACTTTAGAACTCCCTTCTTTGTAACTTGGCCCTAGAAGTTATTTCCAGTTCTTCTTAGTGGTTTTTGCTTTACAGTTATTTAAATTTTTTGCCAGTTTTATGAAGATCACAAAACACTTTCACACTTACCCTGCGTATATGTTATGTGTTGACAAGTTCTCAACTATTGTTAATGAACTTGTCATTAACTGTCTGATGATTTACAGAATTTACATGGCAAATTTAGTCATAACAATGCATTTATCACTGTCATGTGATTTTCTTAGAAAATTGCTCATCTATAACATAAAAAGTACCCTAGCAGATACATAGAAAGTCTGCACTAGTCAAACCATGTGTGACTATTATACATCACTTGGTAAGAAGAAGAAGAAGAAAAGAAGAGATTAGATTTATACCCCGCCCTTCACTCACTTAAGAGTCTCAGAGTGGCTTACAAACTCCTTTCCCTTCCCCTCCCCACAACAGACACCCTGTGAGGTAGGTGGGGCTGAGAGAGCTTTTTCCCAAACTGTCCTTGAGAGAACAGCTGGTACAGAGCTATGGCTTGCCCAAGGTCATCCAGCCAGGTGCAAGTGGAGGAGTGGGGAATCAAACCCGGTTCTCCCAGATTAGAGTCCGTGCACTTAACCACTACACCAAACTGGCTCCCAGAAAGTAGTGATACTTTCTGCTTCCAGGAACATTGAATATGAGGTGTCCAACAACTTACTGTCTCAGCTAATAGTATTTGGGGACAGAATAACCCAGATGCTGCTTTTGTGCAGCATCGTATTATGTTACCATGAGATTGCAAGGGCACTATTACAGTACTATGCCTCTGTGTAGAGTGAAATTCAGGACTAGCCTTTTGATGGGGTCTGAAAACATAATATATCTCTTATTGTGAAATAATGTAAACACATTGCCCACTCAGCCCCCACCCCCAGTTTTTTCACAATAATTATATTAACTGAAACTGAATTCGACAAAGACAGAGGTCCTGAGCCTGCGTCAGAGCAGTCCAGGGTTAGGGATCCCACTCCCAATCTTCGATGGGGCACCATTGGTGCCAGCATCAGAGGTTAGGAGTTTGGGAGTGCTCTTGAATGTCTCCTTAACGATGGAGGCCCAGGTAGCAGCCACTGCCAAGTTGGCCTTTTAACATTTTCGGCTGATTAGACAGCTGGTTCCCTTTCTCGGACATGATGACCTGACAACAGTGATCCACACAATGGTCACCTTGAGACCAGACTACTGCAATGCTCTCTACATGGGGCTGCCCTTGTCCCAAATCTGGAATCTACAGCTAGTGCAGAATGTGGCGGCCAGGCTGTTATTGGGTCTCCCTCTTAGGGAGCACATTCAGCCTGCACTGAAAGCACTGCACTGGCTAGCTGTAGCATAACGGGTTCGCTTCAAGGTGGTGGTTCTTACCTATTAAGCCCTATATGGCCAGGGGCATGCATACCTGAGGGACCGCCTTTCCCCATATGTTCCCCAGAGAGTGGCGGTCTGGTTTACAAAACCTCCTTGTTCTCCTCGGCATGAAAGATGCCAGGCTGGCCACAACCAGGGCTAGGGCCTTCTTGGTGGCGATTCCACTTTGGTGGAATGAGCTCCCTGAGGATATCATCTGTTTCCATATTAAAGAACTATGTGCTAAGGAGCCGGACACCAGCTGCTGATTTCCCCTATGGTGGCTGATAGGACAGGTTTTTACCATCTTATATATATTGTTTCTCTGAATGGTTTTTATTATTTTAAATTGTTTAAATTGTTTTTGTTGTTTTATGGTGCCAATGGGCCTGTAAGCAGCTCTGATCCTTCCTCGGCAGGGAGGGTGGGGTATAAACCAAATACATAAATAAAATTTGAAGCCACAAGAGAAACAAATTCAACACTTCACCGCTACAAAAGGAAATAACCTCTCTCAGAACGATTCATCATTTAATAAACTCTATATTTGTATGGCCCTGACCTGGATAGCCCAGGCCAGCCTAATCTTGTCAGGTCTCAGAAGGTCCTGGCTAGTAGTTGGATGGGAGACCCCAAGGAATATCAAGGTCATGACATGGAGGCAGGCAGTGGCAAGCCACCTCTGGATATCTCTTGCCTTGAAAACCTCATGGGGGTCCCCACGAGTCAGCTGTGACTTGACAGCACTTTCCAACACCACTGTATTTGTATGATTGAAATAATGACTGTATTGCATTGCATTTGTGCTACTATTCCACACCTTGTTTTCCATCTCCTCTTACCTGTCTTCATTGCACTTCCATATCAGCAGTTTAAAGCAATTCGTAGTCCTTGCTGCTTGTTGTGAGAAGCGCCATCTCCCTTTAACAAGGGTGCTTGAGTACACAATGTAGAGGTCATTGAAATAGTGAGTCTTGCAATCACTACTTTGTGTGAAGTTCATACTGTGGACTTTTCCTATCAATTGAGCCCATGTTAGGTTCCCACCCAGAATTCTATTATCTATGGAGTTCACCCAAATATATTGCCTTTCGACTGATAGGCCAGAACAGAATACTAAAATAAGTCTTTTGTTTGATTATTTTCTGAAAACATGACATCAGAATGATAGCTATCACATCCTATCACCAGCTATTGTCTCTGAACTGACCTACACTTAGGGCAGTGGAGCTTCTCTGTTTTCTGGCTCTTCTTTTGAAGAAGTGATGCAGATATCTCTTTCCTATTGCAGGCAAGATTGTTGTGTGTGATCAAAGAACAACTGGGTCATAAAGTAAATAGGTTACATTTGCTAAACACTGGAAAATAAAAACGATCCAAGAAAAAGTAACACTTTTCCCCAGCATAGAGAACAATGGAGGGGATGGGACAACCTGTTTGGGGGCCCATAGAATTGGACCCGGTGGTCCAATCTTCTTGAAACTTGGTGGGTATTTTGAGGAGAGGCCCAGCAGCTACCCTGCAAGTTTGGAGCCTCTCCCTCAAACCCCCTTTCCTCCAGCCCCTCATATACCCTATGAGTTTTTGCCATTGATTTCAATGGCCCATAGGGTATAATGGGGCTGAAACTGACATTCCCTTTCTGACACACTTCTGGTGATGTCAGGGGACGTGGCATATGCTAATGAGTTATGCTAATGAGCTCCTGCCCCTCTTTTTCTACGAAAGGATCCCTGCGAATGTGTATGTGTGTGTGAAGTGCCGTCAAGTTGCAGTCAGCTTCTGGCAATCCCAGCAAGGGCTTTCAAGGCAAGTAAGGAGGTGGTTTGCCATTGCCTTCCTCTGCAGAGTCTTCCTTGGTGGTCTCTCTTCCAAGTACTGGCCCTGCTTAGCTTCCGAGATCTAACGAGACTGAGCTATACCATGTTGCCTTCCCTTTCTTGGCAAATGTTTAGTCCTAGTTAAATTAACCAAAGATCATCAAGACAATAAAAACCAGTAAAAGATGTTTGAAAATACATTTTGTATCACTGAAATTACCCATACCAAACATGGCTTGTCAATATTTGAATGTGTTACAAGCTTTTATGTTGTATATATAATTCCTTGCAGTAGAATGATATAAAAATAATAGGTTCTAGTACACAACAGCTTTATAACAAATCTGGCTGTAGTGTTATTATGGTATAGACCTGGACTCTGTGCAAAATATTGAAACAAGTATAGTGTAGACTCTTTAAGAACTGTCCCCAATCCTGGTTTAAGGTAAAGGTTTCCCTTGCTTGAAAGCCATATTACTCTAGGTATGCGGTGCTCATCTCTGTTTCCAAGCCGAAGAGCCAGCACTATCCAAAGACATTTCCATGTTCATGTGGCCAGCCTGACTAGACGCCGAGGTGCACAGAACGCTGCTACCTTCCCACTGAAGTGGTACCTATTTATTTACTTGCAATTTCTTGCTTTCAAACTGCTAGGTTGGCAGGAGCTTGGACCAGAGACAGGAGCTCACTCCATCATGCAGCACTCAGGTCTCCAATGATAAAGTGGGCAATGTTAGACACAGGTGGAGAAGTAGAGTTTTGAAAGTGTGAGAAGGAATCTAGAAATCAGGAGAGCACGTTTTTCTATAGCAGCATGTTCAGGGACATGCCTGGAAGTTTTACCTTTTCCTCTTTGAACAAGCAATTAAGAAGATTCAGGAGAAGGTAAGCAATTCTTGGCAGACAGACCATGGCTTCCAAAGTTGCATTGCAACAGGATTTATTTAGGGCTGGCTTTTCCTGAGAAACCCTTCAACAAAGCACAACATTATCTGAATCAGTAAACTGGCTTACTGTACATATTTATTTTATTTAAATGTTTATACCCCTCTTTTTCCATCAGGAGGCCTCCAATGCAACATAAATAAAGGATTAAAAAGTTGCAATAAAACCCTTAGATGATAACAAAAACTACAATGCAAAGAAGAATGAATAACTCTCCAGGTTTGTTTGGCATATACCCAAGGGGTCGTAAAGAATTCAAATGTGAAACTTGGTGATTGATCACATTGAGGAATGAAGCCTACTGAGGGGAAATCATGAGCTTCTTGATGGTTTTCAGTACCATCAACCGTGGTATCCTTCTGAAAAGACTGGATAGGTTTGAAAGGGGACACTGTTCTTCATTCATTCCATTCTTCCTTGGCTTATTACTGTCTCATTAATTAAGGACTTTGGTTCAGTGGGTACATGAGAGGGTCTTTTCTGGCCACCTCACTGTGAATTTTCAGAAGGCAGTTGAAGACAGTTTTATATAGGACCATATTTGATTTAACTTTTATTATTGCCAATCCTAAGTGGAGTTGTTAAGCTGTGACTTTTATGGGTTTTATAATAGTTGTTTTTATTGTATTTTTATAATGTTTTACTTAAGTTGTAAGCCATCTTGAGTTCTGCCAGGGAAAAGGCAGCTAATAAATGTTTTAAATAAAGTTAATGTTGGGGGATTTCTGCGTGGGCTGTGGCATTTGTGCTCTGGGGTTTCATGTGAGTCTGTTGTCCTCCATACTCTTTACCATCAGCATGAAACTGCTTGGAGAGATCAGGGATTTTGAGTGAAGTGATCAGTTTGTGAATGGTACCCAGTTCTTCCCTAGTTGACTTGGTCTGTGGAACTTCTGAAGAAATTCCTGGAAAATGTAATAGGAAGCATAAGGGCCTGTAAAATGAAGCTCGGTCAATGTTAGGCTGAGGACAGACTGGCAGTCTGGCAACGCGTCCGCAACGCGTCGCGTCGCAATGCATCCGGCGCCATGCTCCTCCCGCAGCAGCCGGGCACCACTTAAAAAAAAAAAAAAAAAAAGTGGTGTCCTGGCTGCTGCGGCGCGCATTCCACCCGCTTCTGGCGGGTGTGAACGTGCGCCAGCCGGGGGAGCCGTGTGGCATTTGCATGCCGCCGCCGGAAGCCGCCCGCAGTCTGGACGCTGCGGGTGGCTTCCTTGCGGCGGCGTGCAAACGCCGTGCGGCGGGGGCAATTCCCCCCGCCTTGTTCTGCCGTGCTACGGAGGCGCAGCAAAACTTGAGTCTGTCCGCAGCCTTAGTCAATGAAAAGAACTTGAAGGGTGATGTGTCAGCCTGTTCTGGAGAGGTTTGTATTCCCCCTGAAGGAACAGTTTCATAGCTTGGGAATACTGCTGGATGCTGGTCTACAGTTGAAAGCTTGGATCTCCTCTATAGCATGTATCACATTTCATCAGCATTGGCTGATATGTCAGTTGTCAAGAAACCCAAAACCTGGGTCCCTCTGAGCCACTGCCTCCCAGACTATTAAGTAGTGCTCTAACTTGTGGGTCCCTGAAGTTAGATGTACACAAGAAAACCAAAACCTCTGTTTAAAATTACATATAGGTTTATTAGACATAGATAATTAGAAAAAATAGTAATAGGCAACACAGTCTCTAGAGTCAAAGAGCAGAAAAAACATAACTAAAGCTAACATTCCTTTCCCTGCACATTCGTACCTGGCAATAACTGGCATACCATTCAAACTCACAGAGGCCAGGTTAGAAACTTCTGAGTCTATCCCATGGGATCCAAGTTAGCATGAATCCCAATCTTATCTGAGGCCCAGTTATAATTTCTTACTCTCTGACATCAGGCGGTCTTCAAGATCCAGTCAAAGTACCCATCCACAGCAGTCCTCCAGAGCATGATGCAATTTGCTCTTGGCTTCCCCCTCCCATCTGGCTACTGAACTGAGTGCAAACTTTTTTTCTTAACCAAGTACTGCATTCTGACACCAGACCTTAAAGCAGATAAGGATAGTATCTAGGAGAAAGGTTAATTACAAACATCTGCAAACTGAAGCAGTTCAATTACTGTTATAACAGGGTTGTCTTTAACAAATTTTCAGAAACTTCAGTTGGTCTAGGATGTGGTAGCCAGGAACAGAGAACCTGTCACACCTGTGCTGTAACATCTGCACTGTCTACCTGTTTGTTTCCAGGAATAATTCAAAGACTTTCCTTTACAGTCTTAAATGGCATGGGGTCAAGTGCTTTAAGGATCACCTCTGCCAGTACTGGTCTGATTTTCTTCCCAAGCCCTGCTCCCTGTGCCTGCTTGCACAGTTGAAGTGGATGATAGCCAGAGAGAGGATTTTTGCAGTGTTGGAACTTTGCCTTTAGTGGCTTAGGCCATGGCTCAGTAGTAGAGCATCTGCTTGGCATGCAGAAGGTCTCAGATTCAATCCACAGCATCTCCAGTTGAAAAGATTAGATTGGAGGTGATGTGAAAGACCTCTGCCTGAGACCCCAGAGAGCCAATGCTAGTCTGAATAAGAATATAAGAGAAGACAATCTTGGAACACTCTGTCACACAGTTGCCAAAAATACCAGGTGCCATCAGAAGGTCCACCAGTGGGGCCAGGACACTAGAACCCCTCCCACTGTTGTCCCCCCCAAGCTCCAAGAATACAGTGCATCACTTGCCCCAGACTGAGAGTTCCTATCTATACCTTGTGGCTAATAGCCACTGATGGACCTCAGCTCCATATGCTTATCCAATTCCCTCTTGAAGCTGTCCATGCTTGTAGCTGCCGCCACCTCCTATGGCAGTGAATTCCATGTGTTAATCACTCTTTGGGTGATGTACTTCCTTTTATCCATTCTAACCCGACTGCTCAGCAATTTCATGGAGTGCCCACAAATTCTTGTATTGTAAGAAAGGGAGAAAAGTACTCCTTTCTCTACCTGCTCTATCCCATGCATAATCTTGTAAACCTCGATTATGTCACCCCTCAGTCATCATTTCTCTAAGCTAAAGAGCCCCAAGCGCTTTAACCTTTCTTCATAGGGAAAGTGTCCCAACCCTTTTATCATTCTAGTTGCCCTTTTCTGTACTTTTCCCAGTGCTATAATAGCCTTTTTGAGATGTGGTGAACAGAATTGCACACAGTATTCCAAATGAGGTTGCACCATCAATTTATACAGGGGCATTATGATACTGGCTGATTTGTTTTCAATTCCCTTCCTAATAATCCCCAGCATAGCGTTGGCCTTTTTTTATTGCAGTTGCACAGTGTCTCGACATTTTCAGTGAGTTATCTACTACCACTTCAAGATCTCTCTCTTGGTCATTCTCTGCCAGTTCAGACCCCATTATAGTTAGGATTTTTTGCCCCAATGTGCATCACTTTGCACTTGGCCACACTGAACTCCATTTACCACACTGATGCTCACTCACCCATCCCTGACAGATCTCTTTGGAGCGCCTCACAATCCCTGTGAGTGCCTCACAGTAGACAGTACTGACCTTGATGGACCAATGGTCTGATTCAATATAGGGCAGTTTCATGTGTTCAATGCTTCAGGCCTACTTAACAGTCATTAGGTAATGCAGTTCTTGTTAATTAAGACTCTTCACTTGTGTTCCATCTTTTAAGACTATTTTGATGGGCCACTTTTCACCTGAAGGATATTTTATGGATATCATTTTAGATAATTTATAGTACAATCCTAAGAATACTTTCCAGGGAATAAGCTCCGCTGAGTAGACTTCAGTAGAACTCTGAGTAGACCTGCCTAGTATTATACTGTAAATGTTGTTTTTATGACTTTTTAGTTGTCAATTTTGTGTTTGTTTATGATTTTATTGTATCATTTTTCCTTTGTGAGCTGCCTCAAGTAACTAAATGACAAATGAGACTATGTTAGTTAACTATGCACCAACATGACCATTTGAAGAAGAAGAAGAGAAGAAGAGATTGGATTTATACCCCGTCCTCCACTCCCCAAGGGAGTCTCAGAGTGGTTTACAAACTCTTTTTCCCTTCCCCTCCCCACAACAGACACCCTGTGAGGTAGGTGGGGCTGAGAGAGCTCTTTCCCAAGCTGTCCTTGAGGGAACAGCTGGTACAGAGCTATGGCTTGCCCAAGGTCAGCCAGCCAGGTGCAAGTGGAGGAGTGGGGAATCAAACCCGGTTCTCCCAGATTAGAGTCCGCGCACTTAACCACTACACCAAACTGGCTCTCTCATTTGGTTTGATCTCATGTATTTTCACTGATTTTGGTTCACCTGATTTTGTTATAATTAATAGCTTTGTTTCTGTTACACAATCTATTTCATCATAGATCATTTAGATGCAAGTGATGCAAAAATTACATTGAAAACTCACTTATTTTTAATAGGAAAAATGGATTTGAAAAATGTGATACTGGTATGAAAATAAATACTCAAAGATCTTGTTCTCAGTGGAGAAACAAAATCAAAATGGGTGTATTCAAACCAAATCAGATTCAGCCTAATCCTTAAACAAACTTTTTTAGAGAGGGTATGCCACACATCCTATCTCCAGTTGCCAATTGCCTAATCTTCAGAGGTAAAGGAGCTTGTTCTATTCGTTTATTTGTTTGTTTTATTGGTATCCTACTTTTGTCCTTATTGGGAATCCAAACCTACTTATTACATCATCCTCCCTTCCACCACCACAAAAACAACTTTGCATGGTCAGTTAGTCTGAGAAACTATGACGGGGGTCATCCCGGAAACTTTCATTGCAGATCAGGGATTTGAACTTGGTTGTCTCAGGTCCTAATCCAACACTATGCCATGCTGGTTCTCTAATTAATCTTAAATAGAGATGTTAACAGATGGACATTGGTAGGAGAGAAGACAGTTTTTAAGATACCCCTTTAAAGATCAGAAGCAGGATCTGAAGTGTGCTCAGAAACAAAGTAGAATTCAGTGAAGTTCTTTTCACTTTAGTGTATTCTATTCCATCCTGCAAATCCCAGTTAATAATGTGGCAACTGCATTTTGAACTTATTGAAGTTTCTAAATCGTATTCAAAGGCAGCCTCAATGAACAACACATTACAGTAATCCAACCTAGACATTACTAGAGGATGGTTAAAAATGGCTTAAGTCTAAGGCAATGGTTATATCCAAGTCTAATGATGCATCAGGACTTACTGTGGGTGTTCCATAATATTTAAGAGTAAATTAAAGGAATTAAAAGACCTTCAGAATGCTCAGCCACCGCCTTCACAGAAGGTAATGTACACACAGCAAGGCTTTTTGGTTTCCTTATGGGTTCCCCCATGATGCATTAGATGCTGTTTTTGGTCACCACTAATTTCAACGTGATATAGCAGAGCTGGTATTCAAAACAGACAATTAAGTGCCTTGCTGTGCTTTTGTATATTGCACGTACAGTTGTAAATGTCCATAATGCCTGAATTCTTCTGTGTTAGGTTCACTTTGAATGTTAGTGGAATAATTTAGTACTATTGCTGAAGTTTGGGGTCAAAAGTATGCTTATCTCTGTTGGGTACATAAGTAACCGAGGCATCTCAGTCTGTATCTGTCATTCCCATACTGCAATATAAATAATTGGAGTTTCTGAGGTTTGTGGTTTAGTGATGTGTGTACACACACACACTTTAGATATGTATGTGCTATCAAGTTGCAACTGACATATCAATCCCAGCAAAGGGCTTTCAGGGCACTTGAGAAGCAGAGTGGCTTGCCATTGCCTTCCTCTTCATAGCCTTCCTTGGTGGTCTCCCATCCAAGTACCAACCCTGCTTAACTTCTGAGATCTGAGCCTTCCCTCCCCACATATCATTTAATCACAGAATAATTCAAAATTTTGTGTACAATGCACTAAATAACACTCTATTTGACAACAGTGGGAGTATTTTCCCATTTATCCTTCACTGCCCACCAAGGAGAAAATGAAAATCTAACGATGCAGTCCTTGGTATAGTTATGCCCTTTGAAGTCCATTGAAGTATATAGGCTTGCCCTGGGCTTAGAAATGTGTAACTCCTCTTAGGGCTGACTATTGACTTATGGATGATTTGCAGGATATGATCAGTGAATAACACTTATTGGAATTTAATCATAAAATATCAAACCAGTGATGTTCAAAATCATATTGAATAGGAGCATTGCTGACAAGGCAAATGGAAAGCTTATCACAGTGGACAGAAGTTATCAGTGGTTCTAGAGACAAGATAGACATTTACCTATCTATCTGTCACTCACAGTACAATCCTAAACAGAATTACACCCTTCTAAATCCATTGAAGTCTGCTTAGGATCTTACTATCAGAGTTCTTTTTAAAATGATCTTCGCCACACCTAGTTGACTTAAGCACAGGTTGAGATCTTTGTGTTTCTGCTGAATACCCCTCCCGTTTATAAAGGTTTACAAGGTCACTGCAATGTTAAGTGTGGATTTCACTACTGGTGAACTTTACAGTGTGAAATATTCAGGGCCTATTCATAGTTTAAATTACCTTCGCAAGAATTATTACCTTGATATATGAAGCACTTTCCTGAAGAACATTTTTTTGTTTCCACGAGAACACAACTACCATTATACCAATATAAAAGTATTAATTGGGATGTGATTGCTTCATTTGTATAGGATATAAGAAACAATATTTCAGTGTGTTTCTTATTCAAACTAATAAGTGCTATGTTGTTACTGCAGTTCCATCCTCCCTATTTGCAAACATATCCTGGTTACAGGGTTATAATAAGTTGTTTGAGGGCTTTGCATTTTGTGAAATATTGCATAATGAGAAGCTGATTTTTATATTTAGACTACAATTGAACTTTATTATATGGTATTATAAGGACTTAATTAAATTGTTGTTACAGTTCAGGTGTTGGAGCATATATGCATGAGGGGGAGTAAGAGAGAGAGGGAAAAACACATAGACAATATTTCCTGCACCATTGGAGTATCATTACAGTTACCTTTGTTAACATTAGCATAACATGAGGAGGAATAGTAATCAGATTTTTCTTTCATGTCAGAGATTCAGCAGTTACTTCAAATGCTATCCACAGAAACTACAAGGATGCTGCTAAAATTCTTCTGAATTTCTCCCCAGATTTTGAAGCTTGTTTCTTACTCGAAATGATGCCTTGGAATGTCTCAGTTGTTGTGGTTTTTATTTCTCTAACTCATACAGAGTGCTGAGCATGTGCAGTCTGCTACATGTTTCAGTATATATGTGTTTTCTTCCCCCTTTAT
The DNA here is from genome assembly GCA_029233225.1 of Lepidodactylus listeri. Taxonomy (NCBI): domain Eukaryota; kingdom Metazoa; phylum Chordata; class Lepidosauria; order Squamata; family Gekkonidae; genus Lepidodactylus; species Lepidodactylus listeri. Next base: position 51,467,863 of record JARCFY010000012.1, read on the forward strand.
GTTCCTGATGTACACATTTGCACTGCAAAGAAAGCAGTCTTGATGTTTATATCTCTATAGTTGTACCAATATTAGCACCTTCCTAAGCACAGTTAATTCTAAATCTGCTGAAGTCAATGGATTTAAAAGAGTGTAACCTTACTTAGGAAGTATTTATGTGCAGCAGAGGTTTATCAGTGCACTGGAGACATTCTGTGCATTAGTAAAATACAGCATGAAAACAATCCTGGCAAAGTCATTTCATTGGAGAAAAATTGCTGGGTTTCTGTTCTCTGTTTGTAGGGTATCATAGTCTAAATAATGTGGGGTAAATTGTTATTCAGTTATTTAAAAGTGTTGGAATATATGTCCTCAGGCATTAAAATTTTGTGCCAGGTCTTTCATTTCTGCATGATTATGAATAGTTATAAAATTGATCATGAAAAACAGGATTTTGCTTCATTTTAGAATTACTATGTAGGTGATTTTGTCAAATAAAGGTAACATTGCCTGGAGAGTCTGTCCGAAATTCTTTACAAAAATACATCCTCAAAATGATATTCATTTTTTTAAATGTCTGTCAGCCTTGGAGAAATAACAGACCCCTAAAGCCTGCCATCTAGTGATGGAAAGAAACAATGCCTCCAAATGGGATCTAAATCAATCCAGTGAGCATAGCAGAGAGAGGAGGTCCATTTGCAAGGATTCAGGATACAAGAGATGTAGATGAATAGAATATGATGGTTAAGTATGACATAATTCTCATAAGTTTGCTTCAGCTACTTCAATAGAAATTAGTCTATTATGCCTGAACCCTTCACCCTAACCTTGATCATTGTCTGTTTGTGTGTGTGTAAAAAAATCATTGTATAGATTATAGCACTCTACAGGCAAAATACAGAGATGATGAGCAAAACACTATCAACAAGACACAGAATTTGTCCGATACTTTTACCTCTCTTTTAGAAAGCTTGAATTATTATCACTGTCGGTTGAGCCAAGAAAATTCCACAGGCTACCTATGACTCACCTCACCTTCAAAGCTGATTGGGGCTTTGAATCCAGGTTTTCCTGGTTCAAGACAAACATTCTAGTAAATCAACAGGGATTTTTGTTGTTCTTGTATGAAGCCTTATCTTGCCAGAAGTAGATTTGCTTGAGAACTGCAGGCGCCTGAATGCAGAACATGCCTTCTGAAAAGATCTGATATTTTCTCTGCAGGATGTTTTTCCAAACAATGCCTGCTAAAAAACTGTTTAGTTGTGTGAGCTGACTGTGCCTCCCCACACCTCATCCCACCCAGCAGATTGGAGCCCAACCTCTGCTAGACCCTTACTTAGATAGACAAAGTGATTGTATCATCAATTCTCCTGGACTTCTCAGTGGTTTTTGATGCCACTGTTCATGGTATATTTTTTTGGCTCAACCATAAACTTAAGAATAAGGATCATTTATTCGAAGCAGTTATCTTGTCAGGCAGGTTCCAAATGGTGGTATTAGATTACTACTACTTCCCATCAAAGTTATCCTGTAAGATGCCACATGATTTTGTTGTGTATCCTATGCTTTTTAATAACTATATTAAATCAGGAATCCTCTACCATCTAATTGCAGTTTGCTCACCTGTGATCAGCATATGCTTTGCCTTTGCTTGGTCTCACAATGCATTGCTACTACTTTCCCTCTAGGGGTGTGCATTCAACTCAAGTGAGCCGAATAATAGCCTGAATACTACTTATTCGGCAGTATTTGGGCTCCCCAAATGCTGAATCGGATTCTCTAATCCGATTCAGCATGCTGAATACAGCAGCCCCAAATAACAGTGGTAAACAGGCAGGAAGGGGGTTTAAAGTTTAAAATGCTCCCTTACCTCCTTCTGCCTTTTCCTTTTCCCGCCAATTCAGGGTTTTTCCCACGTCTTCCCTGGCTTCCATGGGCTAATGGGGGAGGGGGAAGGGGGCAGCTCACAGCCAATCACTGCCATGCATCTGCAAATTGCAGGTGCATGATGCAGTTCTTTGCAAGGCTGGTGTTGCTTGCTGCTGGTCCACCCAAGCACAGCACCACCTACCTTGATTGGGAGGGGGGAGGGAGAAACTGAAACAGCATTTAAGCAGGAGTCCTGCCTAGTGGCTAGTAGACTCCATTGCTTGCTGGCTGGCTGCTTTGCTGGAGAGACTGTGTAGCTGCTGGCCTTGTCTTGTCTTCAGCTGCTGCTCTGTGCTTGACCTGCCTGTCTCTTCCCTGCTGGACCATGGTGGACTCCTGCCTGACCTACTTGAGGACTGAAGACATCAGCCAGTATGGGAATATATATATATATATGTATGTATGTATGTATGTATGTATTTAAAAGAAAATTTAAAAGGGTTTTTAAAGTCTTCCTTTAAGCATCCTGTGTTGGGTGGGTGGGTGTGGGGGGGATTGGCTTTGCTCAGTTCAACTTTGTTTAAAGTTACAATTTAAGTGTTTTCAAAGTTTTCAAAGTTTGTTTTCATGTTTTAAAAAGTTTTATTGTGGGTTAGTTTATTCCTTTTGGGTTCCTTGGAGCGGGAGAGCTGGTGGTTCGTGGGTTGTTGTTAAAAATCAATAGTGTGCCTTGTTGTAAGTTCTGGTTTATGTTGGTTGTTGCACCTCCATTGTTGTTGGGAAGGTTGGGTTGTTCTTCACTAGTGTGCACTTTTGTTCAGTAGTTCAACTTCTCTTGTAGTTTATGTTAGTTGTTCCAGTTTTGTGAAGGTTGGGGTTAGTAAAGTTTTCCTGTTTTAAGAGTAGATTCCTTTTGGTTGATGGGTGGGAGTTGGTGGGGTGTGGGTTATTGTTCAATAGTGTGCCTTGTAAGTTCTGGTTTGTGCTAGTTGTTGCACTGTTATTGCTTTTTGATGCAGTGCCATACAGGCTGGCAGTGGCACAAGATTCTGTTGCTGGGCACTAGTGCATTCAATGCCCTCATTCTTTTTTTTTTAAATGAATTTATTTATAAGTTTTTTACCAACAAAATATACATACATAATTTACAAAACTTTAATGATTTTAAATCATAATGATAATGAATCTATAATTAGATAGCTATAAGGATGAGTCTAAATTTCTTGCTTTTTGCCTAACCAGGTTAAAACTCTAGACCATCTTTTTTATATGTTTCTTCTATAGTACCTTTCCATACTGAATTCAGTCTGTCTATTACAGCTAACTCTAATAATGTTTTTATTATATTCTCTCTTGTGGGGATTATCTCTGATTTCCAGTTTTTGGCTAACGAGATCCTGGCTGTTGTCAGTATATAGGTTAATAAATAACCATCTGAACGTTCATAATCCTTCGGTAGCATATTTAACAAAATATTTCCGGTGTTACTGATAAATTAATATTAAGTATTTCTAGTATAATCTTATGCACTTTATTCAAATATTGTCGTACTTTGCTACACCTCCACCACATGTGAAAATAAATTCCAATATTATTCTTACATTTCCAACAGGTGTTAGAGGAATTAGGGAAACATTTGTTAATCTTATTGGGGGACCAGTGCCACCTATGAAATACCTTAAAATATTTTATTTCTATGCGGTGGATCTCATATATTTCATAGCTTTCCATGTTTTAGACCACTGTTCTATTTCTATATTGTGACCTGTATCTCTCATCCATGTAATCATTGGAATCTTAATAATCTCATCTTGTACATAGTCTTCTAGCAGCCAATTATACAATTTCCTAATAAGTTTATTGTCAGATGGAAGCCCTCATTCAATGCCCTCATTCTGCTGTCCTTGCAGAAAGCCCCCCCCCCCCGTTTGTAAAACAGAGATTCTCAGGTTTGAAGTTGATCCTGTTGGGTTTTAATGTGGCACTTCCACTGCCACAGTAGCACTTGTTCTGCTGGGCACATAGCAGTGTTAGGCTCCTTGCAAACAAGCAGTGAAGGACCCAGGTTTTTCCACCCACTAGGCAAGGATACATTCTGGTGTGCGGGACGGGATGGGGGCGGGCGCCAGAGCTGCAGCAGGTGGGCCAAGGGGGCAAACTGCACATGCATGTGGGGGGCAGGATCGCTCGAGGGGAGGGGGAGGGAGCCTGTGCCAGGCTGCAAAAGAAGCTCCAAAGAGACCACGGGGGCAGGGGTGGCAGAGGGCATGCAGCACTTTCCTGTCATCCCAGGCTGTTCCCCGTGCCTGTGCCCCCCTGCCTTCTTCTCTTTCTGTCTGTGGGGCTGCAAAGAGGGGAGTCTCTTGCTGGGGATGAAGCAAGAAGACTGCAAGTGAGGCTTCCTGTGTGGGGCGAGGAGGGATGAGGGATTTGCAGAATACCCTGCAAACAAGCAACCACTCAACAGTTCACTTCCAACAAGATTCTCTGGAAGAGTCTGACTGATGGGTGCCTGCCTGCCTTGCTGTTTGCTGGGTTAGATTTTTTTTTACCACCATAGGAAATAATAGATGGAATGAGGGCAACCTCTTTGGGTGTCCATAGAATTGTACCCATTGGTCCACTGTCTTTGGAACATGGGGGTTCATGTGGGGAGAGGCTCCAGCAACTACACAGTGAATTTGGTGCCTCTCCTTCAAACCCTCTCCCGTCCAGCCCACTGAAAACATTGTGGGGAATTTGACACTCTCCCCCACGATAAGAACCAGTGGGGAATGGGGCAACCTCTTGGGGGCCTGTAGAATTGGACCCCCTGGTCCAATCTTTGGGGAGAGGCTTCAGCAGCTACACAGTGAATTTGGTGCCTCTCCCTCAAACCCCCTCTCCTCAGCTCCCAGATTATATGAGTCCTCCCTCAAAGGTCCATCCCGTCCTCAAACTCCACCCTCTTCTCCCCAGTCTCCAACCCCCAAATCACTAGGAATTTCCTAACCTGAAGTTGGCAGCCTATCTTTCCCCCGCACAACAGCCAACCTACCTTTATCTGCCACTCTGTTTTAAGCTTTCCCTTTAACCCCCCCCGCCCCCCCCAGCAGCCTCTGCCTAGGAAAACTGTGGCCAAGTTGTGTGGTGCTGACCACTGAGCCAGGCCCACTTTCATGGTATAAAATCTCCAAGAACTTGTGGAGTGGCACCTCACTTTTCTGTGTATCCCCTTCCCCACACTATTTCCTTTCCCCCTTCTCTAGGCAACCCTCATACCCTCTCCCCTTCCCCATTCTCTCCTCCTCAGCCATTCACCAGCCTACCTTTTATCTGCCTCCCATCTTCCAGTATATTTATTATTTATTTATTTTATTTATACCCCACATTTCTCTGCAGTGGTGACCAAAGCAGCTCGCATTATTCTCCTCTCCTCCTTTTCATCTACACAGCAACCCTATGAGGTAGTTCTATGACTGGTCCACAATCATCCAGTGAGCTTCCACAGCAAGATGGGGATTTGAACCTGCTCTGAAGCTCTAACTGCTACCACACTGGCTTTCATAGGATAGCTGCTGTTGAACAGTAGCAAGCAGCCACACCTATGTCCACCCTCCAAAGCAGCCAGTTCCTCCAGGGGAACTAGGACTGTCAACCTCCAAGTGGTGGTGGAGATTATTCAAAGTTACAACTGCTCTCTAGAAGACAGAGATCAGCTCCCCTGGAGAAAATGGCTGCTTTGGAGGGTGGACTCTATGGCATTATACTGCTGAGGTCGCTTCGCTCCACAAACATTACCTCATGGAAGTCAGGCAGTATCAAGTCACCCAGAGGTTGCTTTCAGGCCTAGGATTGCCAACTTCCAGGTGGGACCTGGAGATCTCACAGAATTACAACTGAACTCCAGATGACACATATCTGTCACTCTGGATTAAATGGCTGCTTTGGAGGGTGGATTCTATGGCATTATATCTGGCTGAGCCCTCTCCCCTCCCCAAACCCTGCCCTCCTCAGATTTCACCACAAAATCTACAAGAATTTCCCAACCTGGACCTGACAACCCTAGTCAGTCCTGGCCCAAATAAATCCTCCCTCAAAGGTCAAATTAGGCCTAGCAAGGGCACTGCCCTCTCCCCCTGCCTTTTTACTCACAAAACCCCAGCCTGGGATACTGTGGTTGCCTAAGAATAGCAACCGAGGGAATCCATTGCTTAAAGCTACAGGTGCTCCTTTAATCATTTTTTGGGGGTTTTAACCTACAAATGTATTTTTATATCAGATTTTTCTGTAAACTGAGGCCCTTTTCAGATTTTTAGAAAGATCTGTCTTGCCTGCTTGCAGATCCAGTCACCAGATTTAAGTATCCCAAGATTTAGCCAACTTTGCTATTAGAATATAAGGTAATCAGGAAGCCAAGGAGGGGGGGTTATGTCCTACTCTGCATAAGATTTTGCTTTCACTGAGGGCCTACAGTTTGGATTGTTCCTGGTCTGACGTTTTCTATTTCAGTCCTGGATGTGGCCCAGAAGTTCTTCCTTCCAGCTTTGCTTGGGGAACTAGCTATACTTTCCACTGAGCTACCAAAGGTTAACTATCATGATATGCTTTGGTAACCTCTAGACTAGAGACTACTGTAATATGCTGTACATGGTATAAACTTTAAAGATTGTTTGGAAATTACATCCACTCTGGAATTCAGCAGCAATGGTCTTGTGATAGGATTGCCCAAGGACTCACAAATTCATCTCAAAAAGCTGCATTAGGTACCTTGAAAGACCTAGATAGTGCAGTCTCTAGAAATCTGGATCACCTCCTGCATAGGCCTTCTTGCGCTGTCATAATTGTTGAGGCTTTGTTATGTATGCTCCCACAGGTGCAGATATGGTTGCCAACCTCGAGGTGAGGGCTGAAGATCTTTCAAAACTAATTGATCTCCATACTACAGATATCAGTTCTCCTGAAGAAAATGGCTGCTTTAGCAGGTGGACTGTTTCGCTGCTGAAGTCTCTCCCCTTCCCAAACCCCGCTCTCCCTAGGCTCTACCACCCATCTCTCCAGCTATCATCCAAGCAGGAGTTGGCAACCCCTAGGTGCAGATACCACAATAGGATACTACCTAGAGCAAAGATTCTGGAACATAGCAAGTACCGTATGTAATCCTGAGACCTCGACATTGCAATGTACAGTTCTGGGGCTACTTTTGTGGATTGTTACTGGATCTGCAACAGCTATAGAGATCCACTAAAATCAGAGAACAGCCCAAAATTATACTTTTTTTGGACAGTTATGCAGTGGCTAAGAATGGTATGTTTTATAAAGTTTCATTTCCAGCTTCTAAATTGTTTGTACATATCCAGAGCCTTGGGTATAAAAATTAAAATTCTGAATTAAGTAATTAATTGCATTTTTTCAGACTGCATGAAAGCCCTAGTTATAGCTTTTATACTAGCTGTTGCTCTGTTATGCTCGGCATAACCAATTTAAAGGCTCTTTGATCTCTAGTTCCTGAATTATAATAAGATGCACAATGATGGACTCTTAAACCCACACAAAGATTCAGTGATGTCAGCAGGATTAACAAGTTGCAGAAGGTCCTCTATCAGGAAGAGACATAATAGGTAAATTTAGGGTATGGGGGTGAGGAAAGATAAGAGTGACAGTATTAGGAACACAAGTTTGCATATATTAAAGAAGCATACCATCTGGAGGCTTTATATAGTATTTTGGGTTTAATATGATTGATTTGGCCTTTAAATCTTTAATATATCTTCAAGATATACATGAATAAATTTGGGGCTGTTTCTACATAACTACTAAGGCATTTTGTATCTTTTCCCTTGATTTTATTCATATGAATATACAAACAGTAGTGTGGAAAATTAGATCTAAAAGCCAAGAACTATGACTAGTCAAGAAATCCTACCATAACCTTCAACCAGGGCTGTAGAGCCATAAACCTCAAAAAATATTTAATGGCATTTTGAATGCTCATCATTGCATTAAACACGTCCCATGCACATGTGTGTGTTCTCACACTTCCCCCTTCTCTGTCCCTCAGCCATCATTTTTCTTACAAACTCTGTTAATAAAGGAGGTGTTTCAGTTCTATAAAGGGAAAGAAAGGAGCTTGGGGATTGTCACTCTGTTCTTCTAGCCTTGCTCATTTTGCTTGGGTCTGGCTCATCTCCTTGGCTATCTCAGTCCTGTGTGAGGGGGAAAGCAAGCTGCATGACTTGTGTCTGCCATGGTCCACCCTTGTGCATTTCTGCCTCCTGGCCTGACTCCCAAAACTGTATTCATGTTCAATGGTGTTCACTGGATGTACATGTTCTTGCACTAGTGCCTGGGAACTGTAGTTCAAACCAGTCAGTTCTGTGTATATATCAGCATAAGCTACCTGGCCAGGTGCCATGCAGAATACATCACTAAACGACATGCCACGGACCGGTCAATGCTACTGGCTATGCAGGTGTAAAAGCAGCACATAGAACTGGAATGATGGCAGCTCAAAGGGTTGCTGCATGGGAGAAAGCACCTTGCAGAATTCAGGACTTTCGGGAACAATGAGAAATGTATATCCCACGATTACTGGCGTTTCTATGAGCCCTGCTACTAGAAGTTAAAGAAAGGGGGGGGGGGCAGTGGCAGTTGAAAGAATCACAATGGAGCAGACGCACTGAAAACCAGTGGCCATGCTCTGAAGGGATCTGAAGCTCGTTTGTAGGTGGAATATTTCACAATTTCCCCTATAAGCTTTTGGCTGCAATTAAAGGTGCTAACTGTATCCACATCAACCTATGTGAGAACGGCCAGTCACTGAAAATCAGCTGACAAGGCCCTGGTCAAAGAACTCTAGTATATTATTGGTGTTTTATTAAAATCTAGTTAATTTAATAGAAATTCCAGTGTGTGGGGGGTTATTCTATAAAAGTAGTTTTTGCTAATTTTCAGTGGTGCCTATTTCTACACAGTAGTGCTCAGGATGACATATGCTTAATATTTCAGTGTTGTGCACCAAAACTCAACTATCACCTTCAGTCAACTCCAAGGTGAGATTTATGTGTGTTTACAGTATTCTTTAAAGGTCCTGCCTTTCTTATTGTCATTGTTAATGATAATTCATAATTTTGTATACACTGTTGTTATGCTGAGATTCCTCTTCCCATTTTATTAAGGCTGTTAACTATTTACCCGTTTTATTTGAGTTATCATAGAAAAATTTATTTGCTCCATAAAAATAATTGTCTCCTTTAACAGCAATATTATTCAATAGTGCCTTAATCTATAACACTTCTACATAAGCTTTTTAGAGTGGGATTTTGATGTTCTAATTTTTTTATTGTTAGCTTTGTTAATAGCTCCAATTTTTCTTGCCTTCGGCATTTCCTAAAAAAATCCAGCTTCTCAAAGTCACTATAAAAGCTCATAGTATATTATATGATACAAAGCCAAAATGAAAATTTATATGCTTCTTGATTCTCGTTTTAATGGCTATTAGAAATTCTTTATCCTTAAGTAATAGAGCATTGAATCTCCATGACAAACCTCTCTTATTTACCCTCTCATCATGTTATCTCTATTATTCCTTTGGTATATGAGCAAATAAAAAAAAACCTCCCAGCACTTTAATTTGTGGATGGATGTAGCACTTTTATTACTTTTGGTGCAATGTATATCACACAAATGCATGTACTATTGTTGCAATTATAATCCAAATGTGTCACTTATTACTAAGGTATAGATTTTTAGCTATAAATTGGTGTCCCTGTGGTGAGTGTCCTCCCACACTATGGGGAATTTCTCATTGGTGAATGCCATTATGGTAGGTAGCCAGTTGTCTCTGACTCTTGCAGTGAGTTGCTCTAAATGATACAGCTGGAAGGTGGCAAACTCATAGAATGCAGTCTGTTAAAACAACTCACAGTCACTGGGGATAGATTCATCATGCAATAACTGTCCACTCCCACATTCCTGTAATGCAGACATCTAATTCACACCTCCAACTCAATCGTGCTGTTCTTGACATTTTTTTACTTATGTCTGTATTTATGAATTCATACACATCAGTAACAATGGGGTAAAGTTTCAGAACCTGCAACATATTAATCCCATTCCAAGTAGAAAAAAATGAGGACTGAATTCTCGGGCTGCTTAATATAATTTCAGTTGATGACACTGCAATCCTAGATTCAGGCAGAGTTACTCTAGCCTAAGCCCATTGAAATCAATGGAAATAGAATGAGGTAGCAGTAGTTTGCGTTCAGATCTACCCGAGTCAAATACCTTATAGGTATTTTGGAGGTATATTTCAGCTTCCCAAATGTATCTGGCTTTTCTCGGGAAAACCAGGAAAAAATCCTGAGAAAATCCAGGATATTTTTGGGAATTTCAGGTAGATCTGAAAACAGAGAGGCAGGAGCTGGAGCTTCAGCTGGGATTGGCTTCTCTTGCAGCCCCGTTGAAACTGGGCTGGAAGAGAAGCCAGCCCAAGATCAGTTGGGTCAGTGGGGAGTTGAGAACTCCCTGTCGGCACAGCTCTGTGCTGCCTTCTCATGCCGCCCAGTTTAAACTGGGCAACAGGAGAGGGCAGCCCTGCTGTGCCTGTGGGGAGCTCATAGCTCCCTGCAGATGTGGCTCTATGCTGCCTTCTCCTGCTGCCTGGTTTGAACTGGGGGGCAGAAGAGGGCAGCCCAGCTGGGGTTGCTGTGCCTGTGGGGAAACCATTGCTCCCTGCAGGTGCATCTCTGAGCTGCCTTCTCCTTCCTGATTTAAACTGGGGGGCAGAAGAGGGCAGCCCAGCCAGGAACGCTGTGCCTGTGGGGAGCCAGTAGCTCCCTGCAGGCACAGCTCTGCACTGCCTTCTCCTACAGCTCACTTTAAACTGGACTGCAGGAAAAGCCAAGCCAGCCCCAGAATCAGGGTGGGGTTTTTTATTGGCATTTTTAGTACCAGGTCAATTGGACCCCCCCAATTCAGGATTTACGGAAAATCTTGGATCAGAATACCATACCCACATTTAAATTCAGGATTTTTTTGGGAATCCCAATTTTTTTTGGGACCAATAGACCCAACTCAAAAAATAAAAAAAATTGTGCAACCCTAGTCCAAACCTTAAGTGACATTTTCCCTAGTTAATATCATTTTTGTTGTTTCTAGTTTTATTCAGACTGATGCCTGTGTTGATGAGTGAAGCGTATGATACTTTAATATGCTCTCAAGACCTACTTGCCAGGATTATGTGTGCTTCCATGATATTATCCTTACAATATATCTCTGGATAAGAGGATTCTTGCAGGACTTAGGTTTTCAGTGTGCTTCTGCTCTGTAGCACAGGCCTGCCCTTTAAAAATCACTTGTCATTGAGTGCAATAGCTCCAGATGTTAACAACTGCCCTCTCACAATGTATCATCAACTATATGTCTGTTATGCAAAATCCAAAGACTCTCAGAACTATACTGGGTTCCCACCATTTTAAGAAAAAGAATTGTAGAATTTATTTATTCATTTATAGCCTCCCTTTCTCACTGAGATTTGCTTTAATTTACTTCTCAATGGAAGTGCTGTCACCTGAAAACATGCAAAAGATGTTCCTGTGATCATAGTGGAAATTACCAAAATGTGCACCAGTATGGCCCTGTTGGCTGAGCATAGAACAAAGTATAGCTTGTGAACTAGATGCATATGAAAGAAGCCTCTCTTAGTGTTAGCAACAGCCCGCTCTTCCAGAAGCAAGGCTGGGTCCAGGAGACACTCCCCCCCCCAAGTTCTTTATATGGTCAGTTAGGGGTTCCTTCCAGAGCACTGGCTTCCCCACTCAGCTTCATCTAAGTCTTGTACGAATTTAATTAAGCTTATTCTCCTTCTTTCCTTTAACCACTGCATCCGAACAGTGTTTTAGGATAGTGGCAGCTGCATCAGAAAGTTCAGTAACAGTAATATACAGCTGGATGTCATCCAAGTTCATGACACCCGACTCAAAAACTACAGATGATCTTATTTAAAGGCTCAGCATAAGTATTAAAGTGCATGGGTGAGAGCACATTAATGCAATGAAATTAAATAAATGAAACAATTGGCAATTTGCTGTCCTTCCACGCCAAAATCTGATGTCTGCAGCTGACCATCTCATCCCGAGTAACATTACAGCCAGGCCTAGACTGAATTTATGGGTACCCTTTCCCTTCTTGTGGACTTAGGAACCAGGGAAACAGTTATGTACTGCATAACATGTGTAAAAGTTAAGTAGTCCTGAAAGGTAAATATTTTGAGGCCATTTATTTGCATCAAATGTAACATGCTTATATTGGGACAAGGTAAATATTGGGAAAAGTAAATATTTTGAGGCCATTTATTTGCATCAAATGTAACATGCTTATATTGGGACAACGGGGCAAAAACCCTGGGAATTCAATAGTTCTTCTTTTGAAAAAGATTTTGTTCAATTAACCTTCAAAATTGTAGAGGATTACAATGAAGTATTCAGTGATGTAGTATACGATGACAGACATAACTTTTGAAATGTTATTTATATTAAATAATATTCAGATCAGTCTTTAATAAAATGTTCTTTAAATGGTCATCTCTATTTCAGCTGGCTACTTTTTCTATATGATTTGTGAATAACATTTTCTTTGCTTCCTGTCTTTGCTTAATATAATTGGATTATTTGAAATTAGTTCTTATAGATCTGGTTACGTACTCTTGGGTTCTTGGCTTTAAATGGTATGAAAACCAGGACTTCAGTGGGCATATTAATGCAGCTCAGCAAAATTTAAAACAACATTGCTAATGTTTTATGCTCACCAAGGCGTTCTGAAAATGGTTCTTGGGAAAGGTTCTTGGGAAAGAATGGGGCCATTTTAATACACTTTTTAATGCTACAAGACAATGTGTGATTAAAAATAAGTTAATTTTATTTTAATCTGTCTTTCTTTCAAGGATATTAAAGCAGGTTATGTCACTTAATCCTCATAAGAAAGGTTAGACTCAGTGACTAGTCCAAAGTATCATACAGAAATTCACAGCTGAACAGAATTTGAATGCAGTATCTCTGTCCGGATTAACTAATACACCACACTGACTACACTGCATACGGCCCAGCGTGTTTTTGCATTGTCTGTTTCCCTGTCTTCTCGGTACTGTGTTGTGCAGCTATCATGCCTTCAATATGATTGTGTGGTACTCTACAACTAGGTTTTCTTTGCAGAGCTCTGCACTAACATAGTCATTAAAAACGGTATGAATGTAACACAGAGAAATGCAACTAGAAGATAAAGCCAAGCTGGTTTCCTTAACACTAGGAAAACATACGATTTCAACATTTGGCAAGGAGAGGATAAAATTCAGGAAGCAACATTTCTGTTCCCAATCTTTCCAATGTATGCCTTAATAAATATTCAAATGTTTTTACTGTTGCATATTTTCTTGATTATTTTTACTGTATATTTGTCTGCATTAAACAGAGATTGTGTGTTTATGTGAATATGTATCAGCCTTTGACACTCACATTGCAATACTGCAGTGCTGGCATTGTGTCATGTTTTGTGATGCTGTGCTGATATAGCTGCTGGTACACCTGATGCTCTGTTGAGCTAGTGCCGTGTAAACTAGGGTCTAATTAAAACCAATAAAGATAAGGATAAATAATCCTCCAGTTATTAAATTGGAATACCAGGGAAGACTGGGAGGCAGAAATTAAATTTAAAAGTTTTATTTATGCAAACAGCAACAGTGCAAAATAACACTACAAACTTCAGAATTTTAAAAGTCCAATATAGAATAGAAGGGTTCTTCTTATTAGTTTCATGCCGTTTCCTCCCTTGGCTACTTTTTCTTTCTTCCTAGATCATTCAGCCAACTTGGAATCATATATGGAACAAGATGATATGATAATTCTACTGAGCCAATCAGACTGGGATATGTGATGTCTTCATTGAGTACAAATGCAATCGTTGAGGGAGACAGTAAGACAGGACACTAGATATGGAGGACATCTTTGCAAGGAGTGCCTAAAGGTTGTTGGAAAAGGGAAGTGTTCTTCAGCGTTGCAAAGTATGTTTCAAAAATGTATTTCAGCTCAGTCCTAGTTAGAGGAGGTTTGCAATACTTAAAGGCTGAGGACAGATTGCCAATGTGGGCTGCTATGCCTCCGCTTTAAAAGTGGAGAAAGCAGGGCTGTGCACATTGCTGCAGCTGTCCCCCGTCGGCAGTGTGGACTCACCCATCTGCGAGGCGCCGTCGTGCCGCTTCAGCCGGAGACCCCTTGAAATAGGTCTCTGGCCATCTGGGTGCGCGCTCCTCTTGCTTCTGGGTGGTGTGAATGCACCTGGAAGCACACAGTCGTGCACCGCCACGCCGCTGCCACCCGGAGCTGCCCGTAGTGTGGACACTGCAGGCTGCCTCCTCCCAGAATGCTTGTGCCACAATGTGAACGGCAAGCTCCGGGATGCTTCGCCCCCGGCTTGCTCCGCCTCCGCTTCTGTGGCGCGGCAGAGCTCCAGTCTGTCTTTGGCCTTAGTATACTTTATCGCTGCCACCAGGGGGAGAGCCTTTTCAGTGGGGGCCCCTTCCTGGTGGAATGAGCTCCTGGAAGAGACCAGGGCCCTGCGGGACCTGATGCAGTTCCGCAGGGCCTGTAAGATGGAGCTCTTCCGCCAGGCTTTTGAATAGGGGCCACCCCCTATCTTTTCCCTCATGTTATTACCATCAACAGGGGACCAGTGAATACCATCTGGCTCCTTGACAATGTTATTGTCATTGGGGCCGCAAAGCGTTGGGGCAGACAGTTCGCCATTTAACTTAACTGTACTGTACTGTACTGAACATTTTATGTTTATAATGTTTTAATTTGTTTTAAGTCTTATTGTATTTATTGTTTTATGAATCTTGGCATGTCCAAGTCTTGTAAGCTGCTCTGGGCCCGCAACAGCGGGAAGAGCGGCCTAGAAATCTAACAAACAAATAAATAAATAAATTTAGGGTTTTAATAAAATGGAGAACTTCTTCATTGGGTTTACTTTTTCTTAATGCCAGCATTACTAGGAATCCAAAATAATACTTTTATCATTTCTGTTAGGTAAAGGCCATCGTAAATTTAAAGGCTAGGGAACAGATGGCAAATTTCAGTCATTAGTCCCACCTGCTTCACACCTGCATTTACTATACCCACGCCATTGTCTGTAGCTCTTCTTTCTGGCACTCAAGCCCCCCCCCCCAAGCCCCCTGCTAGGAAATCTCAGGCTATTTTCAGAAGTGGGAGGGTGGAAGTATATAGCTCATGGATTTTCATTTTAGAGCCATCATCAACACAGGCAATAATATGCAAATGCCTTTATACTTATAATTTCCACGTTTATGTGTATCAGAATTATGTGCAAATTTCTTTTAGTGCTTACGAAAGTGATGGTTGGTTCTCCCAGGGTCTATAGAAAATATTTCAAGCATTTAAATGCTACACATTCTTTCTAAACTATCCTGTTTTTACCATATGAATTTATAGCTGTTAAAATCTAGGCTGAGCTTCAGACAGGAAAATTTATCTTAGAAATGAGGATCCAACAAACAGTCACCTAAGCTAAGCCAATAACATGAAATTACTTACAATTATCTTTGTATCAAAGGAATGTAAAATGGGGTAGCTATTTTTAAACATGTAAATAGTTCCTGGTAAACTTGTTTTCTTGTATACTTGTTTTCTGTAGTTCTGTTGGCTAGTTGTCTGACAAAGGATCACTCTCTTTGGCCTGAATTTTCAGAAATGGTTCCCTGACATTCTTTCAGTTCCATTCCTTCATACTACAAAACCATTGCCTGGGGGACCCATCTTGTCATCGTTCCACACACAGCTCTTTCACTGAAGTCTGGAACAAGAAAACTGCAAATCACACTGCATAAATAGATATATTCAATTTCATTTGGCAGTGTTAAGATGCAAGACCATTAAAGACCATAGAAGAAACTATTGTATCATTCTGGCTGGTAAGAGTACCGTGAAATCTGATAAGAATTTAGTAAAAACATTAGGGTCAAGTGGTAGTGCATTATACATTAATAAACTCTGGACTTATCTGATCTAGGCTCGCCAGCATCCAGGTGGGGCCTGAAGATCTCCTGGAATTACAACTGACCTCCAGACCACAGAGATCAGTTCCCCTGGAGAAAATGGCTGCTTTGGAGGGTGGATTCTAGGGCATTATACCCCACTGAGGTCCCTCCCCTCTCTATACCCTGCCTTCCCCAAGCTCCACTCACCAAATTGTCAGGTTTTCCCAACCCAGAGTTGGCAATCCTTTGATCAGTAAAGTAATGACTGGAGTTACACTTGTATTCTTTTTTTTTTAAATTAATTTTATTGAAGTTTTCTTTTACACTTGTATTCTTGACTGAAGCATATGATGAAACTGGTTCATGACATAAAGTAATACTTTAATTGCTTCATCCTCCCTTAAGCCTCCCATTAGAGAGTATAAAATATAGCAAGTTATGTTTTATTTTTAATTTGGGCACAGTTTTGTGTTGTGTTTACTTTTGCAGACAATTACCTTTGAGATAATTTTCTAATAGCCAAATACATTGATCAATAACATTTCAGCTGGCTGAGAAAACTGAAGAGTCATAAATAATTTATTCCTCATCTAAGGACTGCTTCAAGGATTACTTTTTCCAATGTGAAGATTAATCTGTTACAGGTCAATGCTAGCCATGTTCATTTAGAAGGAACTCTCAGTGATTTCAGTGGAATGTGCTTCCAAACAGGGATACTTTGGATCACAACATTTGTTAGAAAAATGTCTATACTGAAATGTGTGGCCTTGGAAACTTTTGAATCATGGTTGTTGACAGAACAAAGGTTATTGTATAAACTGAACAGAATGAAAGCACAAAGGTAGTTGCTTGCAGTACATGGACAAATCCCAAGCAGCTCTACTTGGAAGTAAGTTCCATTTTATTCAATGGGTCTTACTCCCAGGAAACTATTTTTCGAACTTGATCCACAATATTAGTTTTAGGAACTGTTGCACCATAAAATCTGTTTACCACCACTATGTTGATCAGCTTTCTGATGTTCCCAAGTTGTGGTGGGGAAAGATACATTGTAATTCATGTATTACTCGATGGCATTATATCCCATGGAAGAAGTCCCCCCTCCCCAAACTCCCCCCTCCTTAGGCTCCACCCCCAAAATATCCAGGTATTTCCCAACATGGAACTGGCAATCCTAATTACAGATCACTTTTTTCTGACAGGGAAATCAAGCTAAGCAAAGATACATGTAGTATGAGGCACATCATAATCTAAGAAGTCAAAGATGGGGTCAGAAGCATGATGAGACTCCCTAAATCCACATTCTATGCAACAAAAAAATTGTGAATGTGGAACTGAAAACAAGGAAGTCACAATCCTAGGGATGAATGGAAAATCAGAATCCATATCCTTAACCTTGTTCTGATGCAAAACATGAGACTATTTCACTATGGACTGCATTTGAAGTTGCAGATACTACTGGGAATGTCAAAATAGGGCCGAGTCAGACTTATTAGATTTTGGCTACTACTTGGATTCATTACCTTGCACAAACATATGTCTTAGGTCTACCTCAAACTTTTATAGCAAGGGAAAACATTTATAGCAAGGGAAGACCCAACACAGAAAATTAAAAGCAATATGGGGAAAAGCTCATCAACAACGCCCTCTAAAGTTTCCCAGGAATCATTACTGCTAACAGTTTGTGCAAGTCCATGTAAAATTAATGGGCTTCTGAAACCCTCACAACAGTATGAACAATTCCTTGGCAACTCTTGTGATCCTCCATCAAATAGTCTTGAGGAAATAAAACGTAGGCAGCAACTTCATCCCTCCAGCCCCCTAAGTGCCTTCTTCGTGCTCGAGTCTTTTAACTTTTTCATGACTTTAATCTTAAAAAATAAGACTTTTAATTAAATTCAGGACTATTATTCCCCTTTAGGGGAGGTGGGAGAAAAACAAATGCAACTTGGATGCAGGACCTCTGAGCATAACACTATCCCTCTCTTTACAGTTTGTTTTTGGCATTTTTATATATCACCGGCTAATAAAATGTAATGATTTTCATCTTTTACTTTGACATCTGAGACTCTATCTTTTATCTGTTGTTTACAGTGTTTCAGCCCATAAATAAATCATATGACAAAATAAATTACTTAATCTTGTGTTTTATTTGGAAACACATTAAAGCTAAGCTCTGTAAGAAAAAAAATCACTTTACACCTTAGAATTGCTTATATACTTTATGACTTTTGTGTCACGTTCAAAGAATATCAAGGTATCGTATCAATAACAAGTGTTCACAAGAGCCACATTTTAAACCTTTTAAATTTTCTGGTGGTGTTTGAGAGGCATGTTTTAAAATGAAAGTACATCTGTCTTTGGCGAAGTGCATTTTCAATTATTTTTATTTTTTAATATAGCATCATGTTGTATTAGGGAAACAATATTAATTCCCAGAAACTTCTCAAAAAAGTTAGGCTTGTTTATTTCTCTACAGTACTTTAATCTGCACAATCCTATGACTGGGCCTTTTCACAGTCTAAAAATAAGTTTCTACCATAAATACTTATTTAAAATCATTTTTGAAAGCCCTGGCTAACAATGAAGCCTTGGGGGTAAGTTCCAGTCTGAATTATCATTTTGGTGATGTCTTCTGGACACATTCAGGTTCTTGGCTATGGACTAAGCAATTGTTTTCTCTGTAGGTGTGAACAAATGTGATCTTAAGCATTTGCTTCATTGGGGGAAAAAGAGGAAAATCAGAAATACATTTGGTGAGTAAAATGTGTTTCCCCTGATGCTTCTTTTCTTTCTCAGATGGCTCTGTCATAGCAAATGTACCTCTTTTCTTAGGTTAATTGCTGAAATATGATGTGGTATGGCTGCATTCTTAGTCATTTCTAGATTCTATTCCAGGACATTTGGGATACAGCCCAAGAGCTTAGCATGTTTTCCTTTTTTCATGGTAAAATTGTGCAAATATGCATTAGAGTGTGAAAACAAACAGTCTAATACATTTTTGCAAAGCTCTTTATGTTTACTGTTTATTGCAGATACCAGATCCTAATTAAAAATGCGCTAACAAAAGCCAAGATACAAAGAACAAAGATATAATGAAGCCTCTTTTTTTTTTTTTTTTTTAAATTGTGATTAATCCCAGAGGACTTTCCATTATGCATCATTCCTGTAAAATTAAAGTTCATATGGCAATGAAGAGAATGATGTAACATTTAATATTATTATTATGGACCTATCTATGTAAAAAATTGACCATATCATGATTATATTTTTGCAAATTAAGCCTCTTTCCAAATAGCAGAGCTGAATACAGCCCTCTTCTTCCATTTTATTTATGGCAACTTGCCCTTACTACTTAAACATTTCTTTCTTTTTCTTTTTTTAGTAGCACCTGCTGTAGTTGTGCTCATTTCAATGGGGAAATGATCAAACTTTCAACCTCTATATGTCACGCCTCCTCCTCCAACCCCGGGCCAGTCCCTCCTCCTCCTGTTGCCGGGGTCTTGGCCTTGCTCTTCTCCCCACTTTTGGGGGTAGCCTGTGCCTCTGAAATTGTCAGGGAGGAGGTTCCTTCACCAGCCCTCCTCTCTAACCTGCTGGTGCTCCATCCCCTTTCTTTGGCTGCTTCAGAGCCTCCAGCCATCTCCTTCCCAGCCTGTCAGCCTCACTCCCCTGTCACCCCACCCCTTGTACCTCCTCCACCCATCTCCTGGCTTGCCTCACCCCTGGGTATGTCCCAATGCTTAGCACTGGGCCAGGGTGGAGCTGTTATGGACCCTGTAGTAGCCTCTTATCCACTGGCTGTTTTGCCAATCCAGTGTAGCCCGGATCCCACCACCCAGCCCTGATAGTTCTTGCGGCCAGGGTCTTGCTCACCCATTTGTGTTGCTGCCTCCTCTTCAGCCCCCTGGCCCACCTGGGTAAGTCAGGGATGCTTCATGGCTAGTGCCTGTGATACAGCCATCAATCTTCCCACGCCAAGGTGGGCAGCCTGGGGAGGGTTGCTGTAGGAACAATAAAACTGAATCTGTATACACTGTCAGGAGCTTATTTACTCTCTACTAAACACATCCACAAAACAAGCTGCAATTCAACACCACCCTCTGGGCTCACTTGACCCAGTTTAACAAGAGAGAGACCCATTATTGTGGTCATACATGCCCTATTGAAATGAGTGATTGCTTCTTTTGGATATTAATGTCTGACATCTGACATGACTAGGTGTTGTGCCCATCACTAGATCCATAATGTGAACACTAGCAGTGCAATTATATGCCTATTTATTCAGACATAAATCTCACTATGTTATTTGGTGCTTACTTCTATGTAAATATTGGCAGGAATGCAGCCTAAAAAACAAAGGTTTGGATGCCATCTAAATTCCATGCATGGAAGCACCACTTCCTAGGTTCCCCTTTCTGAAGTAGTCCAAAATGTCCTCTGGAGGATGGGGGACTCCCAGAAGCAACATGATGGGGGAAATGGAGGCTTGGTGCAGTAGTTGGGGATTGTCTCGCTGTTGCACATGCAGATCTTTTCAACAGGATTGAACAGTAATTTTTCTTCGTGCATTCTGCACAAGGCTTGTTCTTGTAATTGGTTAATTATTCCAGTATTTTCTGTGAGGGATCTATAAGTCATTTCCTATTAGATTTTGCAAACAATGTACATTTGGGAAAATAGACCATAATTAAAAATATACATTTCTGGCACCATTATCCAGAAACTAATCCTCCTTTTCATAGTTCTATCAGAGCAACTACTAGGAAAGCTTACTCCTTAAGGAACAGGTAAAGAGTGTTTCATTTCAAAATCTTTGCCTTGGATTTTCCCCCTCATTCTGAGACCAAGTTCATAGTTCTCACATAGCCATGTTTGTTCAGTACTGAGCCTCACAAAAGAAATGTGCTATTTCCGCAAGAATGCTGGAAAATACTATGCTTGTGTTCTTAAAGAATTAGTGAGACCCCCTACTAAGGGTATATATTTTCTTAACAAGATGTAGAGGCATAGATATGAAACAGAGATATTGGATGACAGAAGTCCTCTACAGGAATAGGGTTTTTATACACACGCATAAAAGTGGGAATCTGCAAGGACTTCCCCCTCGCTCACTATTTCCCTTTCCTGAAAGCCCCAATAAGCTCAACCCTTTTTTTGCTTCCTTCTCTTTTCCCTACCCAACAGCCAGCCTACATTTATCTGCCCCTCTGTCTTCAGCTTTTCCTCTCCCACTCCCCAGCAGCCTTTACCTGGAAAAACTATGGGCCAGTTGTGTGGTGCTGGCTACTGGGCTGGGCCACTTGCATGGCAGGGAACCCTCAAAAATTTGTGTGTGGGGGCACCTCCCTTTCCCCTGTATCCCCCTGCCCACACTATTTCCTCTTTCCCTCCTCTTGGCAACCTCATATCCTCCCCCAGTTTCTCTGCCTCATTTACTCCTTCTCAGCCATTTACCAACCTACTGTGTATCTGCCTCTCACCTTCATCTATACTTATTATTTATTTACTTCATTTGTACCCCACCAGTGGGGACCAAAGCAGCTCACATTATTCTCCTCTTCTCTTTTTTATCTTACAACAACCCTGTGATGTGGTTAGACTGAAAATATATGACTGGCCCCAAAGGCCAGTGAAGGCCTGGAAATTTTCTAGGAAGTTATGTCTCTAGGTGTGTGTAGATGAACAGCTGTTTTTTATGCCCCACTTTTCTCTATCCTAAGAAATCTCAAAGTGGCTTACAATTGCCTTTGCTTCCTCTTCCCACAACAGGCACCTTGTGAGGTAAGTGTGGCTCAGAGAGTTCTGAGAGAACTGTGATTGGCCCAAGATCACTCAGAAGGCTTCATGTGGAGAAGTTGGGAATCAAACCCAGTTCTACAAATTAAGAGTCCTCTGCTCTTAACTACTACACTACGCTGGCTTTCAAGTGTAATCAAAATCCTTTTCACTTTGTTCAGCTTGCTGAAGCGCCTGTCAACTGATGCAACTGAAACAGGAATTGTCAGCAACTACTGCAAAGCCACAACTTTATTTGGGAATGTGGGGCTCAGTGAACAAGGTATGATGTAGTGCAAAGTCTTTACAAGGCATCATTCTACAAAGAACCAGATTTTCCCTTCCTTTATTTACACATGATGAGCATGAAGATTTCCCACTGCATTATTTGTCCCCCTTCCACTTTCCTGGGTTGCAGTGTGCCAAATGGGAAATCCCCCGCCCCACTCACCATTAAAGTGTCTGTTTTTTCCTCTGAGCATGAAATGAGGCTGTGATCACAGAACTCACAGAAGTGTGTATATTTTCTTGGATGGATGGTTCCTTTGATTCACAACACTATCTTCCACTAAACTTAACTAGTGTTGCCAGCCTCCAGGTGGGGCCTAGGGATCTCCCGCTTTTACAACTAATCTCCAGCTGAAAGAGATCAGCTCCCCTGGAGAAAATGGCTGCTTTAAATGGTGGACTCCATAGCACTGTACCATGCTGAGGCCCAGGGGTCCGTTGGAGCGGAAGCGCACAGGAGCGCAGCTCCGGGAGTGAGGAGCCCAGGGGGCGGGCACATGACCAAGCCCCACCCCCTCCTCGGCTTCCCCAAGCAGTGCAGAGGCGCAGCGCCCCGGGAAAAGCCCTGCTAGGGTCTTTATTGTTTTTAATGTTTTGTTTTAATATTGATAATTTTATCATTGTTCCTTTTATGACTGTGTGCTGCTTTTCCAGAGACTTGCTCAAGGTGGCATATAAATTTTCTAAGTATACCATTTTTTATCTGGGCACATGGCACAAGTACTGGAGAAATTTCACCAACCTTCAGCAGCTTCCACCCCATCAGTTGGGTGTAGTGGTCAGGAGTTGGACTCTAATCTGGGAGAACTGGGTTTGATTCCCCACTCCTCCACATGCAGCTGCTGGTGTAACCTTGGGCCAGTCACAAGTTCTCTTAGAGCTGTTCTCTCATGAGCAGTTCTCAAAAGACCTCTCTCAGCCCCACCTACCTCACAGGGTGTCTTGTTGTGGGGAGGGGAAGGGAAAGGGATGGGTGGTGCACATGTCCTGGGTATCTCAAGTCTACTTGAAACCTGGTGGCTTCAAGGGAGCAGGAAGAGAATGAGGGTGTGTTCTTTACGCTTATTTTTATTGCACAAAGTATTGGATGGGGAAGGGAATGGAGGAAGAGCAGGTCAGTTTCACTCACCTGTGGAGTGGAGCCTGTGGGGTGGGTGTTGCCTTCTGACACACTTCCGGTATGTTAGGGGGTGTGGTATATGCAAATGAGTTATGCTAATGAGCTCCTGCACCTCTTTTTCTATGAAATGACCCCTGCTGAGGCCCCTCCCCTCCCCAAACCCCACCTTTTCCAGGATCCACCCCCAAAGTCTCCAGATATTTTCCAACCCAGACCTGGCAACCCTAAACTTAACTCCACCCACCCCAAGCCCTGTTCTGGTTTGGCTCCACATTACTTGCTTTAGGATAGCTACAGGCACTCAGGCTGGAACACAATAAGATTGCCAACCTCCAGGTGGGGCTTGGAGATCTCCCAGAATTACAAGTGATCTTCAGACTACAGTGATCTCTTTCCCTACAGAAAATGGCTGCTTCAGAAAATACTCTGCGGCATTATGCCCAAGCAGGGCTTTTTTTCTGGGTTAATGTGCTAGAACAGAGTTCTGGAACCTCTTCAACAAAATTCTTTTAAAAATGTTTAAAAGTTCATGAGTTTTCAGTATACAGTATTTCAGTATTCAGAGAGCCAGTTTGGTGTAGTGGTTAAGTGCGTGGACTCTAATCTGGGAGAATGGGGTTTGATTCCCCACTCCTCCACTTTCACCTGCTGAATGACCTTGGGCAAGCCATTGTTCTGGCACAGCTGTTCTTGAAAAAGAACAGTTTCTGTCAGAGCTCTCTCAGCCCCACCTACCTCACAAGGTGTCTGTTATGGGGAGGGGAAGGGAAAGGAGTTTGTAAGCCGCTCTGAGACTCCCTTGGGTAGTGAAGGGTGGGGCATAAATCCAATCTCTCCTTCTTCTTCTGTACAGATTGAAAGCTTCATTTCCCTCTTGAGATTTCCAGCACCTCTTTTTTTAAAAAAAAGCTCTATACCCAAGTGATGTCCTTCTCCCAGGTTCCATCCCCCAAATCTCTAGGAATTTCCCAACATTCATCACCACCATTTTACAGTGATTTTAAAATGCTGCAACATCTCAATCCCCTGAGGGCTTGTGGTGCAGAGCTCTCCCCCCATCAGCATTTTTGAGGGCCAAAACAGCTTCAAGGGCACCTGCACACACTGTAAAATGGTCACAAGTTCACTTGTGAATGGCAGAATACAGATGCTGCTGCCACTGCCCACTCCCTCTATTTTCTCTATTTGCACCCACTCCCCCCCAATAAAGTCAAAAAAGCTCCTACCTTATGTGCTGTTCATGAGAGGAATGGCTGGCATGAGCTAGTGGGCTAAAGCACAAAAAGGACTGTGTCACGTGCTTCAGAGCATGCAGGAGCTTGGTGCAGGAAGCAAACTGCAAAGGGAAAGCCAGAGAGGGAGGTGGGAGGAGTGAGGGAGATTCATAACCTCACTGGCAAAGCTGGGGAGGGAGGCAGTATGAGGGAGGGAGACTCCCTTCCTCATTGTCAGAAGCTGCAATTGGGACTGGGCCCACCCAGCAGCTCTCATTGGTTGGCAACTGACTGAATAAGCCATGTTTTGACACTGGGCCTGCTCACAGACTGGAAATGCTCAATATGCATTCTTAATTCCAAAAAAATAAGATGTCAAAGACTGCAGCAACTATTGGTCCATAGCATTAATTTCCTCATCTGAGTAAAGTGATTCTCAAAATCTTTCAGCAAAGACTGTAACCATATATGGAACAAGAAATGCCAGATGTTCAAGGTAGGTTCGAAAAAGAAGAGGAACTAGAGATCATACTGCAAATTTGCATTGGTTACCTGAGCATATGAGAATTTCAGAAGAAAATCAGCTTGTGTTTCATAGATTACAGCAAAGATTCTGATTGTGTGAATCATAAAAAGTTATGGTTGGTTCTAAAAGAAATGGGTTGTGTCACAACATCTGATTGTTTGATGCACAACCTGTACTCTGGACGAGATGCTACTGTTATGGCAGAATATAGAGAAACAGAAAGGTTTCCAATTGGCAAAGGTGTCAGATAAGTATGCACTTTATCTTCCTATTTCTTCAATCTATATGCAGAACATATGGTAAGAAAACCTGGATTAGATTTAGATGAAGGTGGAGTGAAAACTGGTGGAAGGAACATATATACATACATAAGCCTTATTGCATTAGCTCATAGTCTTAGCAAATAACACCAAAAATACCAAAAACAACATCAAAACTTATTTTAGTCAGAGGGGTGCTGGTGTGATCAACTACTTACTAGTATCACTGGATTTTTTGAGTGAAAAATCACTGTTTTTAGTGGGGTGTTTCCCATAAAGTAACCATTAGCCACTTATGTTTTACATTTGTATCTCTGATACTTTTCCAATACTTCATATTGAAATCACTGATGATATTCAACTAAAGTGGCCCCCCACACTTCATTCTCAAATACAACAGGTAGAACGAACATTAAAAACTTGAGATATGCAGATGACACCACATTACTGGCAGAAAATGGTGAAGATACAGAACTACTGCTAAAGGTTAAAGAATAAAGTACCAGAGCAGGATTACAGCTGGACATCAAGAAGACAAAAGTAATGACTAGTGGGGAATTATACAACTTTAAAGTTGACAATGAAAAAACTGAAATTGTTCAAGATTTTCTATTCCTCGGCACCATCATCAACCAAAAGGGAGTCTGCAACCAAGTAACCAGGAGGAGATTTGGGGGTGGAGCTGGGGGAAGGGCCTCAGTGGGGTGTGATTCCATACAGTTCATACTCCAAAGTTGCCACTGATCTCTGTAGTCTGGAGATCAGCTGCAATTCTCGGAGAACTCCATACCTCACTGGAAGATGGCCAACCTCTGCCTTGACCACATTTTCTCTGCTTTCCATGGCAGTCATGAATAATACCTCTAGGGTTGCCAAGTCCAACTCTGGAAATATTTGATGACTTTGGGGGTGGAGCCAGGAGACTTTTGTGATGTCACTTCCTGTGGTGTCACTTCCAGGTCAAATGGCAGGTATTATCACTTCCCCATCAGATGATGTCACTTCCAGTACACTGCACCAAAACCCCACCTCTTCCTGTGATGTCACTTTCCAGGCACTCCCCCAAACCCACCTCTCCCTTTCAAAAATTAAAATTTAAATTCAATGTCATATATCAATTTCTATCCCCACCTGCCCCCTATTTTACATTACCTCTAGGCTTTTAAGCCTCCTTCCAGTGCAAATACAACAAAAAGCTTTAAGAAACACAAAATGCTTTAATTTAAACATTTAACAATCAGAAGGAAAAAAATAAGGCTGAACTCTCTGCCAGAAACCAGAACTACACCTTCGTGCAGCAGAGTCACAACCATCTTTTTAAAAAATCATGACTAGGATCCAGAGAGCTAAGTTATATTTGAATACATGTATTGTGCATAATCACAGCTGCCCAGGGGCTGCTTTAAATGAGGAAAGGACAATTTAATCTTTTTTTTCTCTTCCCCCTCTTATATGAGGGGGAAAGAATGGAGCACAGCAAAACTAGGCTCTGACTCTTGGGCTGCCTCCCCAAGTGATGCAAGTAGCCCTTTCTGCTTTGCAAACCATGAAAGCAAATACTCTGCCTGTACTCCGTACATATACCTTGCCTTCTTCAAGTGGGTACAAGCCAGCTTTGCCTGTTGTTGTGAGCAAGATAATTCCCAGGGCTTTTTTTCTTCAACAAATTTCTTTTAAAAATGTTATAAAGTTCATGATTTTTCAGTATACATATTGAAAACTTCATTTCCATCTTGAGAGTTCTGGCACCTCCCCCCCCCTCCCCAAAGCCCTGAAAATTCCAAATAGCTGTATTGGCTTATGCAGGGAGTACTGCAGCTTATGAAGTACTAGGAATAAGGCCCATTGTGGGAATAAATACAACGGGCTCTAGAAAGAGGCTCTTGGAGAGTGTCAAGGTCTTGGGCACTCAGCGTTAATTTGCTGTGGCAGCCTCAGCAGGGTATAATGACACAGAGTCCACCAATTTCTCCAGGGGAACTGATCTCTGCTACCTGAAGAGCAATTGTAATTCTGAGTGATCTCCTGCCCTCACCTGGAGATTGGCAGCAGTGGTTCCCCAAGAGGGAATAGGTGGTTTGGAGGGCAGAGTCTATGGCACTGTACCTGTCTGAGGCCCCACCCCTCCTCAAATCTCACCCTCGCCAGGCTCTACCTCTCAAATCTCCAGGAATTCCCCAACTGGAGTTGGCAACCCCATCTCCTTCCCAGCCAAGCATCAACCTACCTTGCTCTGAAGCCCCTCTTATAAACATAGGTAACTGCCATTTCATTTCACCTACTAACAGCCACTGAGGTAACAGTTGAACCTTATGGGGGAACATTTTAAACAAACCACGGGCAGCAGCCATCTTATAAATACAGGTAACTGTCATTTCGTTTCACCTACCAACAGCCGCTGAGGTAACAGTTAATCCCCCTACAGGAAGGAAGCTGGAGAAGTGTCTTTGTCAAGAGCAAAAAACTGTCTGCCAGGAATTCTGACAGGGCACAGATGCTGAAGGAGTGGGTGGGGAAGAGGAGCACACCCAGCCAATGGCATGCAAGTATTCACAGCCAGTGGATAGGGACAGCTTCTGATTGACAGGCCAGGGGACCAAATGCTGGGGTGGCGTTTGGAATGTTCTAGAGAGTGCCACCGCCATCAGAGATTATATAGGCTGAGGACAGACTGGCAGTCTGGCCCGCTATGCCTCCGCTTTAAAAGCAGAGGCAGAGCAGCAGTCCAGACTGCCACATCTGCCTGGAGGAGGCAGGCCGGATGCAATGCGTCCGGCGCCGTGCTCCTCCCGCAGCAGCTGGGCACCACTTAAAAGTGGTGTCCCAGCTGCTGTGCGCGTGTTCCACCTGCTTCCGGCAGGTGTGAACGTGTGCCAGCCGGGGGAGCCACGTGGCGTTCGCACGCCGCCGGCGGAAGCCGCCCGCAGTCTGGATGCTGCAGGAGGCTTCCTTGCGGTGGCGTGTGAACGCTGTGTGGTGGGGGCAATTCCCCCCGCCTTGTTCTGCCGCGCCACAGAGGCGTGGGAGAACACGAGTCTGTCCTCAGCCATAGAGAGATAAGGATCCCTCCCAAGCCAGTAAGCCAGCAATATGTTTACAGAACGTAAGAACATCAGAGAAGCCAATTTTGGATCAGGCCAGTGGCCCATCCAGTCTAACACTCTGTCACACAGTGGCCAGAAATACCAGGTGCCATCAGGAGGTCCACCAGTGGGGCCAGGACACTAGAAGCTCTCCCACTGTTTGCCCCCCCAAGACAGAGAGAAAGACAGAGAGAGATAAAGAAAGGAAGGGAGAGGTAGAAAAAAGACAGGGAGAGAGGAGTAAAAGTCAGAAAAATGAAAGGAAAGGAAAGAAAGAAGAAAAACAGACTGTCACAGACAGAAAGAAAGACAATAGGAAGGAAGGCAGTCAGAAAGACAGGCAGTCAGAAGTCTCCCCTTTGTTCCCTCCTGCTTCTTTTTTTCTGAGGGGGAGTGAAGGGGCGCCCTGAAATAACTGCGCACCCTTTAAAGCGCTCAGTCACTGTAAGCCGCAAGAGTGGGACGGGTGGAAAAGAGCCCCCCAAAACGAGGTCAGAAAGAGGGCTCTAAATGGGGAGGGGAAGGACAGCCAGAGAGTCCGCACTGACGAGAAAGGAGGGGTGGGGAGGGCAGCCAAGATAAACAGATTCTGATGGGGGCAGATTCCAGAATCCAGATGGGGGATGTGTGCAGGAAAAGCCTGACAAGGGGAAGAAGGCAGGCTGGCTGCAGGAATGAACGGGGAGGGGGCTATCTTCATTGCATACTGTCATGATCACAAAGGGCATGTTCGAATGCTCTGGAGTTTAGAGGCTAGAGCTTTTAAGAGTGTCAGTGAAGGGGAAAGTTTCACTGAGTACTGGAAAAGTCTGCTGAAGTTCTGAAAATCCACCCACCAACCCCCAACTCAAAAAACAAGCTTCCAAGGACGAGGGGCGCCTCAAACAGCACACGAGGGATGGCGGAGCAGAGACCGAAGCGGGCAGGAGGGCAGTGGAATGAACGAGATTTTTTTTGGGGGGGGGGGTTAATAAGGAGCTAGTGACAGTCTTAAGGAAGGGGGGGTGGGGAACGGCAGACGAGGGACAGGGACGGCGGAGCAGAGACCGAAGGGGGCGGGAGGGCAGTGGAACGAATGAGATTTTGGGGAGGGTTTAATAAGGAGCTAGTCTTAAGGAAGGGGGGGCAGGAGACACCAATGGCAAGCTTCTGTGCACGTGTGGAGAGCAGTGGGGCCGGGTGTGAGCGAGGCGAAGGGGACGAAGAAGGCACCTCAGTCGGCTGCTTTCCCTTTTCCCTCCTGCACCGTGCTGACCGTTTCCTTTGTTTTTTTCTTTTTTTGCTCTTTTAAAGATTTTTTTAAAATTTTAAATAATTTTTAAGGTGCTTTTTTGTCCCCCTTCCTTCCTACCTTTCCTCCTCTGAGGCCACGAGCAGCAGAGAGCGCCCTCATCTCTATGGCTTTCATAGCCATAGAGACTTGGAGGACTAAAATGGTGGAGCATCACTTTTTCCGGCCGCCATTTTGTCCCCCAGGGCCCAATTTTTTAAAAGCAGGGAATGGGGTTGTAAATTGGGGGTTCCCCCGGCCCCAGCGGGGGCTTGGCAGGCCTACACACCTCTGAGAAAATGAAAGACTCATAAGACCTGATTCATCTTCTTCCAGGATGCGGACAGCAATATGGTGTAGTTAGGCTCAACTCCATTTTGTTTTTAAAGATCACCCAGTTCAGTCTGAGCTGTTGAACAACAGTGGTGATCTTTAAAGCTGTGCTATGTTCATGGTCTGTGTATGACAGGCAACTTCAGTTAAGGCTGCAATCAATTGCCCTTCCAGCAGTTCTGACAATTAGCCTGTCCTCTAAATCCCATCACCACCCACCATGCACACATAATTAAATAACCTTAACAGATTAACCTCCAAATTTCACATTTCTTTGGGGTGTAATTATTATAAGCAGTAATATTATTGAAGAAGAGCTAGAATAGATAACCTTCAGGTATTTTCCCAATTATATTGCTTTTCAGCCAAAGGATATAATCTCATGATTAATCAATTCTTACAAATAAATATAGATTACTCAATAGTAGTATCAAATCATCCATTCCTTTTCCACTCAACAGAAGTGATTGAATTCATTCCCTTAAAATGGTTAACACACACTTTTAAACCATATGGAAAGCATCTATGGGAACTGTATGGAAGCAAGAGCATGTTTACCATTTTCTGATACCACTGATCAGTCTATCACAGAGGTGGCCAGATTTGCTCAGTGTAAGAGCCACATAGAATAAACGTCAGATGTTTGAGAGCTGCAAGACATGAACAAATATTACACACATTTTTATTTTAAAAATATGCACATTTGCTTTTTATTAACATTAAATGAGGCTGCCAAAATAAAAAAGGGGTAAAAACAGATATTGATAATGATATTTATTTGCCCAATGATATTTATTTGTTTGCTAATGATATTTATTTGTCTAAGAGAAAGAGAGAGAGAAGTGAGAAGAAAGAAGGAAAGAAGTGGAGAGAGAGAGAGAGAGAGAGAGAGAGAGAGAGAATAGATGGGAGGAAAGGCATGGCTCCCCTTCGCTTCCCCAGCTGCCCTGCCGGGAGCTGCACAATGTGTGTAAAAAAGCTGCATGTGGCTCCCGAGCCACAGTTTGGCCACCCCTGGTCTAGCACATCCAATTCCAATTTGTATGATCACCTTGTCACTATCTCATGGGAACTGTGCTTAGATACCTAGACAGTCCAGTTGGATTAAGGTGGGTTTGGAGAGGGCAGGTTAAAAAACCACACAGTTGTTTTCTCTCCATTTTCTTTTGGAAAGCCCAGAGACTCTGTTCATAATACAGTGGTTGAGACAACATCATATGACAACTCATTCGTATGAAACAAATGGACTAGTTTTTAAAGACTGACCTTAAAGGCAAGCAGTGCAAGATTATTGCTTGACAACTACTGTCTCAGTAGATAATGTAAGCTACCAAGACTGAATTTTTTTTAAAGGAAACATGCCTTTTGGACTAGTTCAGCCACTGATGATACAACCTGCCAACTCATTCATCCTGTTTCTTACAAAGATTCAGATAGGATCCTTATTTGAATAGAACAAGAAGGGGGGGAAATGCCAGGTGATAGATGACTAATTTATTATACAAAGTCCCTACGTGTTTCACTGTGCAGGCTTCATTGGGGGGAATCTATTAAAACATAATTTTATATTTAATAGACTTGTATAATAAATCAGTCATCTATCACCTGGCATTTTTTCCCCTTTTTGTTCTGCTGGCACATTGCTGGGTGCAACCCAGTTTTTCTTTATCCTTATTTGAATAGCCATGTCGTTTAAATTTATACCCTTTGTCACTGGCTTAACTTAAAGCCACTGATCAGTGGCCTGAGCCTACTCCTGACCTCACAGAAAGGCATCTTCTTGTAATATATCATATTCCTTTAAAATAAACTACCCACAACATCTTGCTTTAGGAAACGTTTACATATACTGTTTCTACCACTTTAACATTCATTTCCTTATTGTTTTAGAAAGTATACAAACAACCCTTATATAAAGAAAGCATCTGTACAATCAATTTTTTTTTCTTTAGTACTACTATGCTATGATATGTAAGGGCATGATGTAAAGATGAACCAACAAGTATTCTGTTTGCAAGAAAACCTGCCTTCTCCAATTCTTTTTGTTTTGTGGGGACTAATAATGCGGGGGGAGGGTTGAATACCACAGTTATGATAAACTTCTCTAAACTATGAGTATCTAGTTGAGGACAGCTGGAAGTAAACAAGACTTTTCAATGACAAAAATATCCCTCCTAGAAGTGTGTTGATTGTCCAAGAGAACATTTTGTTTGAATGAAAAAATTCAAGATGTTGGGAAGAAAAATATAATTTAGTGGCTTTATGGAACTGCCAGTGGGAAATGCCAACAATTTTATTTGGGGTAGGTAGCTTTTTAAGAGATTTCTGGTTTTTGTTCTGGTTTTGGTTATGTTGTAGAAGGAAACAGAAACTGTAAATACTGAATGACTGACCTGAAACAGGCATAGTTTGTACAGAGTAACTCTGGGGCACCATGAAGATTTGAACCTAGAGCCTTGGGGGGTAGCAGTTCCACAACTTTATTTTGTCTTCCACTGGAGCTGCCTGCTTTCAACTGTTGGCCTAATTTCCTTGATACCGCAGTGTTTTCCTTAAGATGGCCAGTAGAAGCAGCACAGCTTTCCTGGGGGGGATACAATGGGAGCTGCAGAGTTCAACAACATTTAGCCAGGAGGTATGAAGCTGCTGACTCAAGGTTACTTGCAATGTGAAGACTGCTAATTCTGCTGATCCTGGTTGTTAGACTCTTTGAACTTGATCCCTGGATTCATTAACAACATCAGAGCTGAACTTTGGAGTGGAATCTCAAGAGTGGTCCCAGAAGGAAGCTTCTCAAAAGTACTGTTGCTTTGCCATTAAATTTACAGGGAGAATCCCATGAGACCAATCATGGCCAGAATATAAAATTACATAATTGCATTACTGTCTGGACTGCCTTGTACATGGGCTACTTTATGGATTCCTGACTTCTGGCTTAACTGTTACCATCCCCTATGGATTTGTTACCTCTTTTTGACTCTCTGGCTTGCTGACCCTCATCTTGACTTTTACATCCTGC
This sequence comes from Lepidodactylus listeri, assembly GCA_029233225.1. Taxonomy (NCBI): domain Eukaryota; kingdom Metazoa; phylum Chordata; class Lepidosauria; order Squamata; family Gekkonidae; genus Lepidodactylus; species Lepidodactylus listeri. The sequence goes on from JARCFY010000012.1 coordinate 51,500,628, forward strand.
CTGGGGTGCCAGCCCAGCACGGGCAACCTCCAGCAGACACAGAGGGGTGGAATTGTAATGAACAGCATTGTACAGATACCATTATGTCACTTCCAGTGCAAACCCAGAAGTGATGTCACCATAGTGCTGTAGGATTCAACTGAAACTCTATGGTGAAACCATAGAGTTTCTGGTGAATCCTAGAGCATCTTGCTGATGCACTGACCAGTTCTGATCTCATGGAGGATCTCTACAGAAGTGCAGAAGCTACCAAAAACATTAGGCACTGAAAGAAGCTGTGAATTTTCTCCTCAGTCCAGGGACAATTATTTGCAAGCAAATCCTGTTGAAATCAATGTGGTTTAAGTTAGTCACAACTAAGTTGTCCCATTGATTTAAACAGACCTGACACATGATTAACTTTGTCTGTCATGGGACCTTTCCTGGAACCAAAATTAGTGTTTTATATTAGCATATAACAAATTTAGAGATTTGTGGAATATGTATTTGATTACACTTCATCTAACACTTTGATTGTTTCCCCACAAGTTAGCAACCAGAGTACAATCCTATGTACTCTTTCTTGGAAGTTAAGCCCATTTAAATCTTTGGACTAAATACTTATGATTGTGATGCAGGGCAAGATATATATACATAAAATATTCTTAGTTTTCTGCACAGTATACATTCACCTCTCTTGAAGCATAAAAAGAAAAGGAATCTCTCTTTTTCCAGCACTGATCACAATGTCCTTGTGCTTGATATTCCCCCCTTTCCCCATTAAAATAGCCTTGAAATGATCTTGCAAAGACCTTTGTTTCCCTCCTGTTTCTCTGAACATCCTATAGCCGATTGGTTACTATGCAGCAGGCTGTGATCACCTTGTCAGAGCACATTTTATACCCCAAAGTGGCTGCCAGTTTCTGCCCTATACATCAACTCTTTCCTGATTTTGGCTGGCAGTTGCTGATGCTGCATGGCAATTTCCAGTTATTTATTCAGCTTTAACCCTATTGTAAACAGCCTTGCCATGAATGCACAGTAATTCCATTGGGGAGAGCCATTTTGCTGAAATAACCTGAGAGTGGAGGGATATTGGCAGTAGTTAATAGAGAAAAGACTTCATGTTGCATTCAGCCCCCATTTTTTTATTGTGGAAGCTTCACCTTTCATATTCTTTCATCCTTTGTTGTGCTTATTTTTAGTATTTTCCTTCAGGATTTTAAAATCACAGCCATTGGTTTTTTATTTCCCACCATTGGATCTTAGCCCACTCTCAGAGATAATGTATGTATCACTATCTACCTGTGATTTTTGGTACACTAAATTAAACATAATACCATATTTGATTATATTCATATTATTTAAATGTACCTTCTAAGAATCTACAATCAAAACAAATTTGTTTAGGATTTTTATAAACTGCTCCCCACAGTAGGTTCATTATCTAGAATGCTCACATTTCTTCAATAAGTATTTTATCCCCTTTTGCAATACAATGGAATCAACGAAGTCTAATTGTAGAATAAGGCAGATGGAGGATGCCTGTAAACATGCTGGTCTGTAACAAAACTCTCATCTGATAAAAGAGGGCTTAACTTCAAATTCCAGTCAAGCTTTTTAGTGGGGGGTAGAGGTATACACTTTCAGCCGAGATGGGAAAGTCCTTGGGGCAGTTCTACCACAACAGAGTTAGATTACTAGGATAGATGGATTAGGCAATGGAGAGAGAAAGAGAACAAAATATCTTCCCTTGGCTTGACAGGCTGTCACCTGGCTTCTCCTCTTCCTGATACTAAGAACATAGGAGAAGCCAATGTTGGATCAAGCCAATGGCCCATCCAGTCCAACACTCTTGTCACACAGTGGTCAAAAATACCAGGTTCCATCAGGAGGTCCACCAGTGGGGCCAGGACACTAGAAGCCCTCTCACTGTTGCCCTCCCAAGCACCAAGAATACAGAGCATCACTTGCCCCAGACCAAGAGTTCCTATCTATACCTTGTGGGTAATAGCCACTGATGGACCTCTGCTCCATATATTTATCCAATTCCCTCTTGGAGCCATCCATGCCTCCTGTGGCAGTGAATTCCATGTGTTAATCACTCTTTGGGTGAAGAAGTACTTCCTTTTATCCATTCTAACCCGACTTCTTCTATCATTCTGCCCAACTAACTTTCATCTGGCTTCTCCTCTGACTGATTCCATTAGGGGACTGTCATCCTTCAGAGGTAGAGAGAACCAAACCTCAATCATTGAGAGACAGCCAGATATTTCCATATTTCTCCTGCATCTTTTAAGATCATTTATTCTTTTATTGCTGTAGCATGAAAGCAATATCAAGGAAATAACTAAATAAAGGCCAGGCTCAGTATGCTGGAGCTTCATATGTTCGTATATTGGTTAGTGCATCAGATTCTAAAGAGTATAAAATTCACAGTTCAGACCCATATAGTTATGCTCTGAATGCACTATGTGATTATATGGGTTGAAGGGAATGTGAGCAAGCAATTGAATATAGGTTATGACAAAGAGCTAAGTGAATCTTTGGGAAGTGGCACTGGCCTTTTCTGCACTGACAGCTTGCTCCAGAGAATCCAGGGAGTCAAGCCTTAAGGGTTGACATCACAGTTGCACGAATTCCCTCTGCACTGTTTTTTTCACCTCCAGTTTATTTATGTGTAGTCTGTACGCATTCTGCATCTATAAGCAAACCCCACATTTTGGAGCTAACTGGCTGTCAGCCCCTCCCTCCCTCCCTCCCTTCCTCCCTCCCTCCATGATTCGTCAAAAAGAAAGGGAAGGGAGGGGAAAATCCAGGCCCACATATACAAGACTGACACATTTGGTAGTAGGGAATCCCCTAGTCTTTTATATCTACTGATTCCTTCTTATGCACTCTCTGGCTTTTTTAAAGTGTGCCCGAATGGGAGAACACGTCCTCCCCATAATGGGGACGGAATATCAACCTAAAGAGAGAGAGGCAAAACAGGGGAGGGCAGTGGGCAGCACTTAAATACCCACAGAAACAATTCTACTTTAGAAAAGATTAGAGATTGGAAAACAGATGAGAAAAAAGAATCACAGCAAAAGGAATTTTGGTGGCTGCGGGGCAACAGTGTGCTGGAAGTGGTCTGAATGCAGATTCCTGTAAAACAAATGGAGAAACATGAGAAAGCCCCAGCACAAACTGGAAATGAAAGCAGGAGGAAATGTGAACAGAAGAATAGGATGCGCTCAGAAACCAAAGCAAAATATGGGTGCAGAAAGGGTCATCGATGAGCAAAGCAAAGACAAAGAAAAGGAAAAGGAAACAGGGAAGGTGTTCTAGATTCCAATAGGTTGATCTCAAGGCTAGAAATTATAAATTTTTCCAGGTTCGGCTGTGAAAAAGCAATCAGCTCCAGGAACATTGTATTATTATTTTTCTATATTTTTAAATTAATCACAGGAATTCAATAGGGAGAAGTTACTCTGGACTGATTCATCACTCTGAGCAAGGCATGACTATGACCAAATCTTTACTATCAAGGAAAATATGTACTGGGGGAAACAACCAAAGTTGGTTAAAGGCATCATTCACCACAGGTCATCCAGGAAGAGCAGCAGGCCCAGCAGCACCCCCCCCCCCAGCTACAACTGTGCATTTTTAAGGGAAGTGCAACCCCGTCCAACAAAGGCAAAGCACCTGTTCCTATCACAGTTATATTTGCAGCTAAGAGTATCTCCACCTTTTCTGCATTAAGTTTCAGTTTGTAAACTTTCATCCAGCCCATAATTGCCCTCAAATCTCTTTTCAGAACTTCAACTGCTCCCCAGAATTAGGATGGATTTGGTGATGTGTATCAGGAAGATGAACACATTCAAAAGAATTGGTACAATGCAGAGGGTCCCCTCCAATCCCCACCCTGTGGCAGAAGGAGGAATAAGAACCCAAGATGCTAGAATACATCTAAAAAATGCTTGTGACTCATTAGAAAAGGAGAAACATATAGCAGCTCTTGAGTACAGTTATCTTTTTGGACATACAGTTGGGAAGGGGAAAAGGAGAAAGGACAGTTCCAATAGAGAAGAAATCTGGTAAGATAATTACCTTCTTCTCTCTCATAATAGAAAAGCAAGGTACTGGAGTGAGGATGAACTGGCAGTTCTACAGTCACTTACAGCTACCTGTAGTGTTGTTGGCCTGTGAGTTTTTAGGTCAATAACAGTGTCTTCCTAAGCAGTTCCACCTTTCTTCACTGAAGGGTTTAGAAGGGTGTTTAGCACCCTTCTAAGCACATTGCCTTCAATGGACTTGGAAGGATATGTGCAGTATAGTTGTTATGGAATAAATTTTGTTAGTATTGAAGGTGCCACAGGACTCCTGTTTTATTTTGCTGCAGGAGATTAACAAGGCTACCCATCTGGAATTTCTAGTGAAAGAAAATACAGTCATGCTAGTACTGACTGTGGGAGGCCAAACAGAGCTTTAATGATAGTCAGGACAAGAGAACACATTGTAGGACATAGACAAGATGAGAATGTGTCCAAATGTGCACCTCTGAGTAACCGAAGTTAGTATTTGGATTAGCAACAAGGACCTCCAGGTCAGAGAACATGCGTTATAGTCTTGCGTAATTCCTGGCAGACCTTATTTTCTAAATTAAGCACTGTGACAAAACAAAGTTCTCAACAAGTTAGTTTGGTGAGCCATCCTGTTGTGGTTCATGATATATTCTTGTTTTTAGTAATCCTTCAGTGAAAGTCAAACTAAACCCCTACTGTCTGCTGTGTTTTAGACTGCTCAAGATGCTGTAGTGCCAGTTTTCATTATTATTGATGCTAAACACTTCAAGAATATTTCTTGCTTACACAAAGGTCTTGAAGAGCTTCAATGATTTATGAAGCAAATACGTTTCCTGGATGTCTGTGAAACGCTACTGATGGATTTGGCAAACGCAGTAGTAAGTACCCATTATGGCACCTAGAACACAGTATGTAACCTGTGTTTTTTTTTATTCCATTAACAAATTGTGAAAATGATGGTGCTTTTAGCTGTAAAACATTTTAGAGTGTAATCTGTTTTTAGAAGATTAATTCTATCCCAAATACTGTGGCAAACAACTTAAAGGAGGCAGAGGGTCTATCAGCATTTCTCTTTAAAGGAGACAAGCAACATACAGGATGTTACAAACTCACAACAAGAACATTGTTTTACCATTGGAAAAGAATAACAAGAAGACAGTTTCCTCCAGCAAAACCTTGGTCTTGGCACAGTTGTACAGTGTCTAATTTATCCTGTGATGTGTTACATCATTCTGCACCCAAACGTCAGTTGGTGTACTCTGCTTAGGATGGTAGTGTTAATCGATTTGGTCTAGCTGAGGTCTAGTTCCAGAACTGAAATGAGCCCTTTATACTGTTCTTCATTACATCTGGACCTGGAGAACCATACCACAGCAAAGCTGTGCAGAGAACAGGATGGTTTTGCAACTCACCTTAGATCTCTCCAGATCTCTCCATTGCTTTACTTTTTAAAGCTTCAACTGTATTTATTTAGTTAATTGTTCATCCCACCCTTTCTCTAAGGAGCTCAGGGCAGTGTTTATTGTTGTGTTTCTTTTGAATAGGGTGAACTGCCTGGAGGGGAAAAAAGTCCACTTTAATAGAGACTTAAGGTGCTATTTACCAGGTGATGTTATTTACCTCCATGCCATGAAAAGCTTCAGCTGCCCATTTCCACAAATTAAAGGTGCAGATTCCCCCCCCCCCCCGACTTCTTGGCAGCCCCACCAGTGAGGTAGGTTAAGATATGTGAGAGTGACCAGCCCAATATCACCCAATAAGCTTCAAGACAGTGGAAATGTGAACCTGGTTCTCCCAGATCGTTGTTCAATACTTTGTCCATCAATTAATTATCATATGGTATTGTGTGCAGAATAGCCATAAGATCCTAAGATTGTCTGGCAGCCAGAAGTTCCAGCACTTTAGCATTATGCATCACTAGGTGGTGAGCTGACTTGTTTTTAAGTGTGAGACTGTTCAGAGCTGAATTGGCTATAAGTGCAGTATCATTAAAGTAATGTAAGGCAAGAGATGTTTTAGAGGTGGTTTGCCATCGCCTGCCTCTGTGTTATGACCCTGGTATTCCACGGAGGTCATGCTTCCAAATACTAGCCAAGGTCGACCCTGCTTAGCTTCTGAGATCTGATGGGATTGTGCTAGCTTGGGTTATCCAGGTCAGGGCACTTTGTCCACTATACCACACCGGCAAGTTGGGAGATGTTAATACTATGACCCCCTCCCCCTCCCCTTTTAAATCTTTTAAATCCACCTGTGTTCCTTTGGGGAGAGAAGGTGGCATTGTACATAGTACAATGGCAAACCACCTCTCCTTCTCACTTGCCTTGAAAATCCCTCACTGGCATCGTGATAAGTTGATTGCAACTTGATGGCATTTCACATAGACACACATGTTCCTATGTCTCCAAAACCAGTTTGATCAGGATACGTGTGGAGATGCTAATCAATACCTTGATACACTTTTCATACTAGTTTCCAAATACAAAGCTGCTACCGCATGTAGGCTATGATATTTCCCCCTAGTCTATTGGCCATCAGTGACAGTGTATAGGAGAAATTTTGCCCTGCACAGCATATTCAGAGGTCTGTTTCTGAATGAGTATGAGAACTTATCAAAATGTCTGCCTGAATGTACCTAATGATTTTCCTTCTGATGCTCATCACTCATCTCCTGAATAAAGGACACAAATGCACACAAGGAGAAAACTGGGGGAAAGACGACAACAGAGGCTGTACATTCTCTTAATTGTGTAAGGAAACAAGATGACAACTCTAAGGCTTGAAGCGTCTTTGTTCTGTTGAAAATGTTTTTAGTGATCTATGGAGGACTTAATACCTTTCATGTATATTTAATATTCCATCATGAAGCACAGTACTTCATACACTTGGAAGCGTACACAGTTTTCAAACCTCAGCACACATGCATAACTTGAGATGAATTTACGTATAAGATAAAACAATCTGTTTCCTACTTTTTCTCTTTTATAACTGAGGGCTCTGCCTTCCAGGATTCAAATTAATTGTCCAGATAAAATGTGACAGTTGTTATTGTCCAGTCTTCTGAGATGTTAACAAGGTAAAATGGAACAAATATATGTGCATGGCTGTTTAGAAGTCAGATCAAGGTCATGTTGATTAGAAGACCACCTTCCACTGATTTTAGGGAAGCCTTCTAGGGAATTTGAGCAAAGCATACCAACCAGTAGTCACATGAACAACCCACACTCAAGATAACAAAGTACAATGATGGATAGACCATATTTGCTGACTTTTGCTTTTCCATCTAAAAATGATTAATCTACACAGTAAATTGAAATCTAACAAAAAAATTAAACTTGTACATTCATTCTTTTTTACAAAATGAATTTTTTACAAAAAGAAACTTTACAAAAAGAAATTTTCTAAAATAGGCATTATCGTTCAATTAACTACTCCCTTCCTCCAGGAATTGGCAGGAAGGATATTAGACATCCAATGAAGTTTGTAAAAAGTAGAATAGGGATGGACAAAAAAAAGATAATAATGTGTTCATACATTGCATACCTTATGGAATTTACTGCCGTGGGATATAGTTACAAGTACTTGTCTATATGGCTTTAAAAGTATACCATTTGCTGTGAAGCCTCTGTGTCCTACTTACTAGCATTCTGGAGGGATCTTTGCAACTAAGTGAAACAAAATATGAGACTAGATGGACCTTTTGTCAGGTATGTAGCTAAAAATTCTATGGTGAATGGAGGGTAAGAACATATTGAGAGAGTAGAGTTGCCTGGTTCCCACTGACACTCATGGGATGTGGCCTTATGATGTCATGGGATGGGACCTGGCAATGTCACATTGAGAAGGTGAAGAAGAAGAAGAAGAAGAAGAAGAAGCGGAGGAGGAGGAGATTGAATTTATACCCCAACCTTCACTACCCAAAGGAGTCTCAGAGCGGTTTTACAATCTCCTTTCCCCTCCACTCCCCACAACAGACACCCTGTGTGGTAAGCGGGGCTGGGAGAGCTCCTTTGAGGACTGCTCTTGAGAGAACAGCTCTGAGAGAACTTGTGACTGACCCAAGGTTACACCAGCAGCTGCATGTGGAGGAGTGGGGAACCAAACCCGGTTCTCCCAGATTAGAGTCCGTGTTCCTAACCACTACAACAAACTGGTATGCCTAGAAGTATTAGAAGAAGCCCTCAAGTGTGTAGGCTAGCTGATGACCCTGAGATTCAACCTGGTGCTCTGGGAATGAGCTCCCAAACCTGAATCTTAAGACTAAATCTAGATACATGACAATCCAGGACAGAAGGGCTATCAGAAATCAATTTGAAATAGCAAGAACATAAGTCTGATATGCTGAAAGATTACTTACAGTGCAATCCTAAACAGAATTATATGCTTCTAAGTCCAATCGCCCTTCTAAATCCAATGATCCTTCTACATCTTTCTAAGTCCACTTAAAAGAACTGGACTTTAAACCCCAAGTGCTTGAGCATACCCCACATAGGCATAGATAAAGATGGGTAGCCGTATTAGTCTGTCTGTAGCAGTAGAAAAGAGCAAGAGTCCAGGAGTACCTTAAAGACTAACAGAATATGTGGCAGGGTATGAGCTTTTGTGAGTCAGTGCTCACTAATTCAGATACACATAGGTACACATAGGCATAGTATTATAGGGTGATCATTAACTGATATAATGTTCACAACAATTGTTCCTATAGACTTACCTGAGTAAATAAATGTTGCAATTCATGAAGTACAAAAGCTTCATAAAGCTACAACCTCATTACTAATAATGTCTTAAATGATGGACCTCTAAACAGTTGGAGGAATGACAATGATGTAGAAGTAGAAATGCATAACCACGAACTCCTTCACAAATAGAGCTGTATGAGAAGAGCTGAAGTTTCACTGAAGGGAAGGAAGAGGAAAAGATAGTAGGATTGAGATCAGTGTGGTACCATCTTTACCTTATTCAGTCTGTAAAATATTGTACATTTTCTTGGCAAACTTTATCTCACGTTTTGCTAATTATTACTTATTTTAAAAACTCTTAACAAAAAGATTAGCTTTTGTATAGGCATGCAGAGCTATGAAGTCAGAGAGAGTACAATCGTAAAACATCTGAAATGTACAAATGTGCTTTTGGGGTTTGTGAATGACAGATGACATCAGCTATCCAGGAAAAAGTGACAGCTTATATGGCAAGCAGTTTGACAGTTCAACTTATGTACCTATATTCTTTTTTCAGGAGATGCTGCAGAGAATACGTCTGTGGCCTTATGTATTGAAACCTTATGTACTGGAAAGTGAGGGGTGAGAGAGATGGATATTAATCAGTGATTTAATTACTGAAATGGGAGATTCCAGAGTTACACTGCCTGCAAGTCACTCCTCCCAACTAGAAAATCATCCCTGAGTGGGGTGCGGTTAATTTGTAAGGAATGAAAAGCACTCTGCAAATGCTCACAGTCAGTGTTCCCTCTAAGCTGAATTAGTGTGAGAGAGTTCACAGTTTTTTAGCCTCCAGCTCATACATTTTTGTCTTAGCTAAGGAAGGATGGCTCCAGAGCAAACTAATTTATGCAGTATCCAATCACTGGCTCACAACTTTAATGCCAGTAGCTCACAAAGTAGAATTTTTGCTCATAAGATTCCATAGTTTAGAGGAGCACTGCTCACAATACTCTCTGACTGTTTGCTGTTTTGGCATTCAGTGCAGGGATGATTCTTGTTTCGGATTGTTTGGACATTATATATTATAATATTATATCCTCACAGCCATCTGATCTTCCACTGTGAAATTCTTATTTTTCTATGATGAGAGGTTATGTCCAATAATTATGACTCTTTTAACTCTAATTCCAGATCTGGGGTGAAGTGAGGTGAGAAGTTTGATATTAGTTATTTATTAACAAATTAAGGGCATTCGACACATCCTCAGAGGCACACGTTATTTTACAGAGGCAAGCTGCAGCAAAAGTACTTGCAACTGAGAATTAAATAAGTCCAGTTATTAGTCTGAGTGAAATTGGGCCCTGTTTTTTCTTTTTCTGCCATGTTGCTGTGGCACTGCCTATTCCTGAGGTAAATTCCCCAAAGAGGAAGTAACATAAACATTCAGATTTTTCAGTATTCTCACTGGTCTCTGCTTGCATTAAAGAGGAGAGAAACAAATAAGTAAAAGAATTAAGGGACCCAAGAGACACATCCTAGGTAGAATTCTACCTTTCTGATCTTATTGGCTTCAATGGAGTTAGGAGGGTGTATCTTGGCTTAGAATGTCACTATCAGCCCCAAAGCTGTTTCTCAGGTTTCCCTATTCAGACAAAACCTGTCTGTACTTTTTTATTGTTCTGTAATAAAAAGACCTCGAAATTTACTTTAAAAATTGAAGCTGAGAATTACAAATGGTACATGGTGTTATTTGTGAAATGACAGTGTTCCCACATTCTTGGAAAGCTATTGACCTGACCCCTGGTTGGATATAGCAAGGCTCTTCCTATGTTCTTAAACTAGAGAAGTAATTCATATGGTTTATATGTTCAGTAGTCCAGCTGTCAATGCATTTATTTCTGATCCTCATTTCACTACATATGCAGTTGCAAAACCTATCCAATGCCCACTTTTGTGTTTTCATCCCCACATCTATGCATGAACACACACACACAGAGTTAACATAGAATAAACCCCCAATCTATCCTATGCATTATTCCTTGCTATCGTACAGTTTAATTTTTTTTCCTTTTAGAACTAATGGTTTAGAACTAATGCTTTGCAAAATGAGACTTCTTTAACAACACAATGTTATGCTTCAAATGAGCCATAGATCACAAAAATAAGCAACACGTTTACAAAAATAAGTGCCAAATACACTTTGAGCTCACTTTACAAAAAGACAGACTAAAATAGAGTTAAATTAGTCCTACATTTTACCTTCTTGTAAATCATCAGTGCAGCTTGCAGTGAGGGAAGGGCATCTGACAAGGTACAGGTGGTATCAGATCTCTAGTTTTCAAGTTCCTAGTTTTTAAAAGGGTGTCACTTCGTGAAGTCCCCCCAAATTCAAGCCAATCATTGCTTTCAAGAAGCACTGCAAACCCTTATTATTTGACTACAGTTAAGATGCAATAAGTACAATTACACATTTGGGTGCAATGTGTTAGCTGCAATCCAACAGAGCTGACCTATAAGGAAGACAGTCTTTCCCATTACAGTCTCTGAACGGGGAAGGACTTGTGTGTGCTGGTGGAAGCAGCAATAGGAACAGCACTAATACAAATGTCTCTGAATGAAAAGGGCTCTTTTATACTGTAACCTGATGTTCATGGGTATTTATACCGTGTGGCAGGGCAGTATACAGCATAAACAATCAAACCATTTTAAAATTGCTATTAAAATAACATTTAAAAATTCAATCTCCAAACCACCCCTACTGTCATAAAATACATACCAGCAACAAACAGATAAAATACTTTAATTTGAACTTCAGTGGTGGGCTTCAGCCCCTGAATGTTTGCTAACTAAAAAATACTGTTACAATTTCCAGAGGTTAAGGACAGTTGGCTCAGAGGTCTGCCTCAGGAGCAGGGTTCCAAAGAAAGGGCACCATTGTTAAAAGGCCCTGATCCTAGTCTCTCCCAGTCTAACTTCTTAAAGCCTAGCCTCAACCAGGACCGGGGCCTTTTCTGCCCTGCCCTGGTGGAACACGTTCCCAATAGAAATCAGGCCCCTGCAGGACTTGTTACAGTTCCACAGGGCCTGTAAAATAGAGCTGTTCTGCCAGCCTTTCGGTGAGGCAGTGGGTGTCTTCACCATCTCAGCCTTCCCTGCTCATAGTAAGCTACAGATGCTTACTATCCTGTCAATGTTAAATAAATATTTGGAAGTCATCTGAAAAAGCCCAGTGTGCAGTTGGACAAAGGACAAAAAGGACAAAGACATTCTCTGAAGTACCCTTTAACTTTTGAAGCCTGTTCAGTGATTTATAGTGGTTTCAATGGACTTAGATGGGTGTCAGTCTGCTTAGGATAGCACTGTCGAAGAACACAAAATACTTTACATAGTGCCCAGAAACAAACTGGGAGCTAGGATTGCTGGGTCCCCCCTGGCTACTGGTGGGGAATGCCGGGGGGGGGGGTAGGGTTGCCAGCTTCTGGTTGGGGAACTCCTGGAGATTTGGGGATGGAGCCTGGGGAGGACAGGGACCTCAGTGGGTTGTGATGCCAAAACATCAATTTTCTCCAGGGGAACTGATCTTTGAAGTCTGCAGATAAGCTGTAATTCCCAGAGATCCCAGGTCCCACTTGGAGGCTAGAATCCCTATTGGGAGCCCTTGGGAGCACTACTATCTGCGCAAATGCTATGCACCTATTGCAGCTCTCCTAAAGGAGGCACACATTGTCCTGGGGCCTACCAATGTGTTTCCTGGTTCCAGCATACTTCTTGAGTTTGGGGGTGGGGAACATTTAAAGAGTCTTGAATGGAATTGGGGGTGGTGGTGGAAGCAACAGAAAGCTTTGTCTTACTTCTTACCAGCAGACTTACCAGCTCATTCCACTCAGGCACATCAGAACCTTCGTCTTGATCATGGATATGGATGTCCTTATGTCTCTGAGCTTGGACACCTCTCTTTATGGTTGCACAGGGAGCTCTCTCCCCCCTCTCTTTTAAAGCTGAAAGCAAACAGCACTCCTTCCTGGAAGTGAAGAGCTGATGCCAGAATTCTGATGCTTTCTTGGTGCAGGAGGTGCTTCAGAAGAGCCCAAGTATTGCAAAGCCGCAGGGGAAATCGGGCGAGCTGCAGGTCAAAATGCGGTGCGCGGCAAATAGTGGGAAATTGACACACGCAGTCAGGGGAAAGGGAAGAGTGCTGGCGGAGCAGCGCCTCATGGGAAATCGGTCCCTGTGCTGTTGGTTTGCTCCTCTGCTTCAGTGGTTTGCTGCACAGTAGACTAACTGAAATTTTTGAAGAGTCCTCATAGGAAACTTCACGTTACAATAGTCCAGCCTGGAATTTATCTAGACATGAGTAATTTATTCTCTAAGATCAGTTACTAACCTCAGTTTTATAAAAAGCATTCTTGGCCATCAGTATCTTCTGAAACAAAAGTATCTGATCCTTTGAGGGAAGTTTGATCCCATATGATAGGGAATGGGTAGCTTCCAGATTAACTCATATCCCACTGGCTAAATCAAAATGGCTATATAAGCTCCCCCTACCAGTGGGTGATGCTATTTCATATCTGAGTATTTGGATTGGTTCTATATTATTAATTATTCTATGCTGGGGGCAGTGGCAGATCTACTATGAAACTAATGAAGCTTAAGCTTCCAGGGTCCCTAATCCTGGAGAGGCCCTGAAGCAACTTTTAAAAAAAAATGAGTGATTTTTTCAACAAAATTGATGGATTTTTTAAAAGTGTTTGTTATTAAATAAGGCTATTTTAGTGACCAAATCATAAGCCAATGTGTTGAAGTTCTTAATATTGACCTTAGAACATGCTCAAATACCTGTTTCATATGGCCTCAAAATGTTCCTGTAATTGGTCAAATTTCAAAATTTTCTCAGGGGCTTCCAGCACCTAAACCCCCAGCTGTATGGGCTCGCTGAGCTCACCAGAACCTATTCATAGCCTACATTTTGGCAGCTTGATCCTCAAATCCTTCATTGGTGCATGGCTAAGGGCTGTCCTTAGCCAATCAGAACCATAAAAAAGTCATCTGAATTCTCAGTTCAGGCCCTTTGAACCTTGACAGATGTTGCCATATTGTTGCTGGTTGAGAAGTGGGCCCCATAACAGTTCAAGTTCCAGGGTCCCAAAAATGTAGGTCTGCCACTGGCTGGGGGGCGGGGGGGGAGTAGATTGTTTAACTGTCACTAAATTCTGAGCTGGAGGCTGTGCAGTAATCCACTTAAAAACCTTTACTGAAATTGGTTCCTTGAATAACTCCTTTACATTATATTTCAGGGGAATTTAGTGCACACAGATGCAAACAGCAGAGTAGCTGCAAGTTGGTCTTGAGACCTCACCTTTCTGGGATTTTCCTGATCCAAGTGGGAGTGCATTTGTAGGTTGTTATGACATCCTGGCCATTGTGTGCGTCCTCAGTGTTCAGCTCTCTCAACCTCAGAGAGTTGTGATATGGGCCTTGTTTTTGTTCCTGCAGCATAACATTCTATTCAATGGTAGACCACGTGACTGAGCTGGATAGTGGCATACCTGATGCCTTACCTCATTTTTAGGTACAGATTTTCCAGCTAGCAGGCAAAGCATGGATGGAGGTGGATAAGATGACTCAGGTGCTGTGAAGCCTTGGCTTAGAAAAAAAGAACCATAAAGATGTCCCTGGCTCTAACCACCAGGGCCAGCTATGCCAGGAACATCAGCGAATTTAAAGCATTTGGGAATAGACAATGTAGCACAAACACAAGTCAGGTACTTCAAGCACTTTACAGTACAGCTAAAGAACAAAAGTTGGCTGATCAAAACAATTGCAAGTTGTTTGGCAGAAGTGACCTTCCAAGCAGGAAATTCCCAGGGAATTTCATGGCCCATAACCAACATCACCGTCTTTTCCAGACTAAGCTTCAGTTTAGTCACTGACATGATTGATTCTGTAGTTGTTCAGAATGTCAATCAGAATATTTTGTGTCATTTTGGTTGGCCCCGATAAAAAGGTATTACATGGATTTGTTTTCTTCTGTATTTTCTGTAGACCAATATGTCAGTTTGAAACTTTTCCCTAACTTCTTTTAACAAAACAACAATTAAATGTATTGTCTATTCCAAAGAAGTGTTAAAAGGCTTATTTTGGTTGGCAAGTAAAATGGTAAAAGTATATCTCTTTTTAGTTCCCTTAAGAATAGTTATAGTGACACCCACACCCACAGGGTTACAGAACTGACAGGCTATTTCTCCTGCTGAGAAAGCTGGATTGCTTTCATCTGGGAAGGGTTCACTAAACCCTGGGATATCTGGACCCTTCACTGCTGACTTTACTACACTAATAGAAATACTTGAAGTGTGGACTTTACCTATTCAGCCCCCACACCTGGAGGGCAGAACTGGAAACTGTACATCACACAACCTTCTAAGCCTATTGACTTTAATGGACTTTGCTTAGGATTTTACTGTAAAGGCACATTTTGGGATGTAATGTTCCTCCTTCCAGCCAATTAGTATTAACTGTCTAGGAATTGTACCCTATCATTCCTGCAAATTTAGAGGCATATAGGGAGAAGCATCCACATTCTGTAGAGCAGAGGTGTAGAACCCATTTGTTACAAGGGCCGGATCTGACATAAATGTCACTTTGTCGGGCCGGGCCATGTGTGCCATAAAACAAATGCTAGGTACTGGAGAAATAAACTGTATGAAGGACAGCAGCTGGTAAGCTCCAAGTTGTTGTATCCTCACTGCAAGGTCCGATGGGCTGGGAGGGGGTGCAAGTACAAGAAAACTGTCTTTTGTCATCTGATGCGTCTCAGGGCTGGTTTTAACATCTCACCCTCCCCCCCCAGTGTGGAAGATACTGAAAAAACATTTCCACACAGCAGAGGTCAAGATGGCAGGTGCAATGTCAGAAACTAGGGTAATATTAAAAATCTAAAATGAACTACATTATAGTGATATAACATTATAACAGTGTAGCAGATTCCCAGCTTTCTTTTTTTTAAGTAAGTCTTTAGCCTGTTTTGTTGCAGAGATATGTCTTTCCTCTTATATCTCTGTAATGAAAGATGCTTGAGACGTAAAAAAAGAAGGCTGGGAATTCAGAAAACTTGTTACATAGATTGTTATAATGTTACATCATTATAATGATATTTGGTTTCTGAAAAAAACTGAAAAGGGTCTGGTGGCCTGTGGCAGGGAAGGAGGAATGTGCCACTGCCAGGGAACCATGGCAGGGAAAAAGTGGTTGAAACCTGCTATGTAAGTGCTCTGTTGCTGCTGCGCTGTATTGCAGCGCTACACTACACATACTTGTCCCCATGTGGAAAACCAGAGAGAAAACTGTGCACCCCGAGTGAATTCATATTTTCTATTAGCTCTTCCCCTTAAATCTTTGCTCTGCCTTTTGACCCTTAGCTCTGTCCCTGGACACATTCATGGAGGCCATGTCTCCTGCTATAGATGGAGACTTCCCAGAGCTGACACCTGTTCCTCACCAACGCTCAAAAAGTCAGTGTCTCTCTGTGTGGGGAAATGGAAGTGATTTGGCATAACAATGACACACAACATCATTTATGGCATAAAACTGGAAGTGATATCATTGTGTCAGAATGACTCTCTGGGATTTGCTCAAAATGCTGAGTAAGCATGATGTTGGATCCCTTTTCCCACCTCCTTGATTTTTTCTGCCTCTGTACCATCTAAGGCTGACAACCCTAGCTCCATGTCTTGACCCCACTGAGTTCCACCCTTTGACTCCACTGATCACACTCCTGTGCAGATAGGCCCTGAGACAGACTCTGCCCTGGGGTGGTATTTTCCAAGAATTGGCAAGAGAAGTTGAAATTGGTACCGGGGTGAGTTTGCTGCAGAGCAGACAATAAAGTTTTGTAGGCCATGGTTTTAAGATCTTGATGCTCTTGAGCATGCTAAGGAACATTCTTTTCAGGCAGCATACTGGATAATGTGGTTTCATCTGTTTTCCAGACAGGAACCCAAACTGAAGGTGGGATTTCTGAACCATGAATTCTAGATTTACCGCTGTTTACTATAATATACCAATAAAATTTCTGTGTAGTGCTGCAAAGCTTTCCATTCACATTACATGTTGATAGTGTAAGATCAGTCACAACAGGCTAATCTTCACAACAAATGTCCTTGAAGACACAGAGGGCTATGAAGTAGTCTCCTGCACTCTCTCTATGCTTATGAATTTGAAAAGATGTTTGACCCTAAGTAGCAAATCTATCTAGGACTTGTTACTTTTGAAGCTGTGCATTGTTGCTCATTCCCCAGAGCTCTAGTGATCCTCCCCATTTTCTGCTATTTGTTGGCTTTTATTTCCACACTCTACAACTGCTACACTGTGAAGCATGCTTCGTGTTCATCCTCTTCAAAGGACCTTACATGACATCACCATTCATGATGAACATGATAGAGACTGGAGTTTTAACTGTCAGGTAACAAAAAGAAAAACAAGTGGAAATGAAACAGGACTTCATTTCCATGGTATATTTAAGAAAACAATTAATTTACCTGAATGAAGCTATGAGTTATGGTCGGAGTATTGTAACAGAATGCCTAGAAGAAAGAAATTTAGTTATACTTGTAAAATTAAATGTGGAAAGACAGTAAAATATTGATTGCTTACCATAACAGTTGTTTTCACTTGTTTTCTGTAATGCAATAACGAATCTATCACCTGGTTTTATTTGGGTGCTTTCACGCATTACAAATTCCAACCAATAGGATTTAATTTGTGAGCTGTACAGGCAGTTAACATGAGGCAGTGATGGTGTTGAGTGGATGGAGGGTGGGCATTCACAGTTTGCTCTGAAAATATTGAATTGGAAGCAACCACCACCATGTTACTGGAACACACCACTGGGACCTGATTATTGATTTGGTACACCATAAAACGGTCAAGGAAACTTGCCTTTGTGGCTTCATCCTCATGGATGAAGGTAAGCTTTCTATGCAGTCCTTACCAGAGCGTAAAACATACTCATTTAGTGCTAATTCAGATCTACATTTGAGTTCTGATATATCATTTTATTCACAAATCTGTTGATGTTTCCATCTACAACCCTTATCAAAACGTGCAATTTGTTCATCTCGCCTCAATTTGTACAAAGTGAAATAGAAACATGTATACAAAGCACAGCACTAGTATTTCTGATAGCTAGTGACAAATTGTCTGACCTCCTAAACTGCATTTACTGTTCTCCAATGATTATGTCATTAGGAATGAATTAGACAGTCAATGAGGGGAATCTCTAAAACCAGGCTGCCACAATGAAATTTTCAATTATCTCACTTGTAGGAATATACTAGGATTTTTTTAAAAAGGACTTCTTTATTGCTATCATTTGCTATCTGGAAAATAAATATTATAAATTGCACTTTGTAACAGTGTAATATATATCCATCTGAATTCAGATTTCAGGTTGAGTAATCATCTCCCTGATTCAATAATACAGGGTTTCTCACAAAGACCATAGTGTGATAAGAACATAGGACATGCTGTCTTTGCCAAAAGATGGCCACACTGGTAGTGCAATTCTGTGCAGAGTCTAAATTAGTGTATTTCAATGGGCTTAGACTGGAGTATCTCTCCGTAGGACTGCAATGAATACAGTTCCCTTTTCCTGTTTAATGCTTGTTGTGCATGATGTGGGGTTTCTCAGTCTGACAGAACTGCACATATTTGGCACAATCCAGCTGAAGTTCTTTTCAAGTAGGTCCAAATGAAAGCGGCTGAGTTATACCCTTCAAAGTTAATGCGCTTCAAAAGGTACAACTCTGCTTAGGATTTCACTGTCAGTCATAAAGAAGCCCATTCTATTGCTTTAAATAGAATGTAAATCATGTAAGTAACCCCATAACAACATGGCTATCTAGGGCTGCAGACAGACTCGTGTTCTGCCGCGCCTCCACAGCCTCCACAGCGCGGCAGAACAAGGTGGGGGGAATTGCCCTCGCCACACGGCCTTCGCACGCCGCCGCAAGGAAGCCACCTGCAGCCAGAAGCAGGTGGGACGCGTGCCGCAGCAGCCAGGACACCACTTTTAAGTGGTACCTGGCTGCTGCGGGAGGAGTGTGGCGCTGGACATGTTGCGTCCGGCCCGCCTCCTCTAGGCAGATGTGGCAGTCTGGACTGCCGCTCTGCCTCCACTTTTAAAGTGGAGGCAGAGCGGGCCAGACTGCCAGTCTGTCCTCAGCCTTGGAGCATCAGAAGGAATTATGATTGTTCTGGGCTGGATCAATCACCAATTGAAAGAGTATAGCAATGGGCCTCATATAAGTATATCTTGCTACCATTTTCATCATTAAAATTATTGAAATCTGATGTTTGTTTTTAAGCTGTTTGGGTCTGCTTCACACATTTCCAGATTCCTACATGGAAAGTCCTTCTATCTGCAAACTGACACAAAACCTTTGAGAAAAAAAAGTCCTGTGGCCCCTTAAAGACTAAAAAATGTGTTCTGGCATAAACTTCTATGAACCAAAACAATGAAAACTTTGTCACAATACAAATGGTTTCATGCCTATGGTTGATAGTACAATCCAGTGCGGAGTTACTCCAGGCTAACCTCCTTTACTTCAATGAACTCAGTCCAGAGTTAACTCTACACACTATTTCAATTCTAAAATGGCTCCACACACCTCCCCCTCCCCCGGAATCTGTCACCATGACAGGCTTCTCATTGTGTGTATATCTGATAGGAAACCCATGACCAGCTGTGGGTTAAAGCAAATGCATTTGCCATGACAAACCCTTGCCTAAGAGTGTCCCATATGCACTGGATTTTAAGTCACATTTCTACTCAAAAGTGCCTCCTGTGTGAGAATTCAGTAATGTATGACACACCCTGGCACGCTACAAGGAATAAATAAAGAATTTAAGTAACTCCATTTGTGATTGCTTTGAATGCTTTCCTAGCCTCCATTTTCCAAGCTGGTGAGAACAGAAAAGAACACAACACTCTTCAATACTCACCAGTTTCTTAGTCAGATTGTGAAAGAACTGATGCAAAAAGCCATGACATCTGAGCACCTCCTCCTGTGCTACTGATGAACTGGATCCAGGAGATGATATCCATCACCTTCTACATGGCCAATGGCTGAGAGACAGCCAAATCCCTGCAGGGCATTGCCACCCCCTTCCTTCACTGTGTCATCCCAAGCCATTGCTTGGTTCTTTTGCTGTAAAATTGGTCTTTCTGGTAGCAACAACTGAAAATGGAGAAGAATTTCAGTGGACTATGACATATCACATATAAAGCCACCTGAGAAATCTTTGGATGAGTGTCAATCTATATTTTTTTGGAATAAATACAGTAAATAACAGTTCCAGATATCTTTACTGTTGTTTGGTTGGAGGACATATAATAACTTGGTGAAGCTAAGCAGGATTTGCTCTAGTCCAGGGGTGGCCAACCTGTGGCTCGGGAGCCACATGCGGCTCTTTCACATATATTGTGCGGCTCCTGGCAGGGCGGCTGGGGAAGCAAAGGGGAGGCATGCGTTTTCTCTCTTCCTTCCTTCCTTCCCTCCTCCCTCCCATCTATTTGCTTTCCTAGTTTCTCTCTCTCTCTTTCTTTCCACTTCTTTAATTCTTTCTTTCCATCTCTCTCAATATCATTAGCAAACAAGTAATATCATTATCAATAACTGGTTTTCCTCGTTTGTTTTTATTTTTGGCAGTCCCATTTAACATTAATAAAAAGCAAATTTGCATATTTTTAAAAATAAAAATGTGTGTGTGATATTTGTTCCTGTCTTGCGGCTCTCAGACATCTGACGTTTATTCTGTGTGGCTCTTACGTTAAGCAAGGTTGGCCACCCCTGCTCTAGTCAATCCCTGCATCAGAGACGTCTTTGGTACTCTAAGGAATCATCTTTGAGTTCCTTAATGGAAAAAAGACAGGGTATAACTAATAAATAATAAATAATTTCCAATTTCCAGCTATCAAACTGTAAAATTTATCCCTGCCTTCTTGAATTCAAGCAGCTTCCTGTTGACCCTCTGTCTCTTCCTCTATGCTGGAGAAGTGTCCCTTCTCCAAAATCTTGTAGGCATGGCTTTCCAAAAGCTGAAGAATGTCGGTCCTGCACCAAGAACAGGAGACTATCTCCTGTCATTAGCTGCTGCTTGTGAAACACCTTGAAGCAACCAATCAGCTTTACAGTTGGTGGTCTTTCATCAGTGAGCCAGCAGCCTTAACAATATGTTCAAATAAAGATTTGAGAGAAAACATCTAAGATCTAGCTATAAAATTAGAGCTCAGTTTGAAACTGGCATGTTATGTTTCTCCCTGGAACCTTAAAGGTAATTCAAATGTGCCGAAGACTACAGTTTTGCCATCACAATATTCTCACTGGTATTTTTCGTGTAGAGAGGGATTTCACTGAGGTAGCACATTCAAACAAGCAAGCAGTCAGATGCAGGACTGTTTTGTGAGTGGACTGTGTTACTTTGAACATTTTAACCATCTCTTCTGAGGGATTTCAAGCGATGAGGATAGGATAATACAAAGGCTTCTGATTCTTTAGGAAGCTGCATCCATTTTGCAGCCCTTTGTGGAAGTGTTAAGATGATAATGCTTTGTGTCATGCACTAGTTATTAGGTTCATAATGAGTATAATGCTGTCTTTGTAATATTTGCTAATACAGTAAAAAATACAGTATGCTAATTCGTTGAAGATTAGCTATGGCAAGCAAAAGTCTGATTCAGTGGTAATGTGGTAACAATCTATTAAAGCCACAGCCTTTGAATATGAAGAAGAATTGTTTTAATAGATTTATACCACTAATAGTTATCTGTTTGAAAGGGCTCCTTGAATAGATAATTCTCTTTCTACATACTCAAAACAGTTTGTTTGATGTAGTGGTTCAGAGTAGCAGACTCTAATCTGGAGAACCGGGTTTGATTCCCCACTCCTCCACATGCAGCCAGCTGGGTGATCTTGGGTCAGTCACAGTTGCTCAGAGCTGTTTTCTCACGAGCAGTTCTCTCAGAGCTCTCTCAGCCCCACCTACCTCACAGGGTGTCTATTATGGGGAGAGAAAGAAAAGGGGATTGTAAGCCACTCTGAGACTCCGAGTGAAGGGTGGGGTATAGATCCAACTCTTCTTCTTTGTTCCACAACTACATCTACATCTTTGACACATTACTAAATGCTGGAAAGGACAATTTTCCTGATACAGTAAAGTGCATTTGCTTGGAGAATGTTTTCACCACGAGATATATTTTCTTATGTAAACATATTGTGTGTCAGCTACCAAAGAGCTGTTCAGGCACATCTCTGAATAGTTCATGATTATGTTTTTCTGTCACAACACAGGCCTATATCTGCCATGGTTTCCAAGAGGTTTGGTCAACGTGGCATTACAACTTCCATTTCAAGGAAGTAAGGAGACTTCCTTATTGGCTGAAAGGCTTACAGGGCCAGCAGCCTCACGTGGATTCACTGTCTGCCTCTAGATAACCAAGGCTTTCTTGTCACCAACTTTTTACATCCTGCTAATTAATTATTACCCCATCATCTTTAACTACCTGGAATTCCTCAAAAGGAACTACCCCATTTCTCTGAGATTAGCCTCCTGGGGCAATAATTGACGTCCCTCTGCTCATAGGTACTTAAGCCTGGGCCAGCCAGAGGTGTGAGCTGACTGCCTCCTGTGGCCCTTGGCTCTTGATCCATGACTCCCAGCCTAGGGTCCTGCATAAGCCTTGCAGTATGTGTTTTTTGTTCTGTTTGACTTTGTTCACAATATTTTTGTTCACATTATTTATTTGTTCAAAAAATAGAACATTTAAAATTGTAATGGTTAAATTATATTTTTGTATTTTTATGTGAACTGCTTTGAGTCTTTTGGGAGAGCAAAGTGGCATGCCAATGTCTTCAATTAAATAGATAGCTAAATAAAATTAATGACTGGTATATATGTGATGGCTTTAGGTATCAGCCATTACACTACATGCATTTGAGAAACCCACACTTTTTCCTGGACTAAATATGCAAAGGCCTTCTTTTGAAAAGACTGATTCCTGTTCAGTTGCAGCACAGTTCATCATCTCCTTTACATGGAATGAATGGACAGTCATCTCTTTCTCATCCCAGCAATTGTAAAGCTGTATTTGGCTAGTAGCAGGGCTTGCTGGAAGAAGCATGACAGCTTCACATTCAGTTCCTTTGTTAGCACCAGCAAACAATATAGTGAATGATGTTAAGTAGTATTCTCCCCTGTCCCCCAATATACAAGAATAAACATCAGTAGATGCAGAAAAAGACTATGCAAAAAGAAGTTTGCCTCAGAAAATGGAATGATATTTTAAATTATCCCAATTACAAAGTTTATGCCAGAACACAGAAAATTTTAAAATCAAATATGAAAAAGTACAAGGCACCAGGCCCAGACAGGCTGACAGCAATGCATGATAAACATTTTGAAGAAATTTTAATGATACCACTACAAAAAGTTAATGAGATAAAAGAAGAAAAGACAATACCTCAAATGTTGCAAGAGGTGTATGTAACATTAATATACAGAGAAGGCAGTGACACAATGCTCCCACAGCCATATAGACCTATCTCTCTATTGCATGGAGATTATAAAATCTTTGCCACAATAATGGCAGAAAGATTAAGAAAATGGATACCAAATTTAATACATACTGATCAAATAGGCTTTGTACCAAGGAGATACATGAAGGACAATATATGATTTATAATAAATGCAATTGAATTTGTGAATTAAAAAGAAAGAAAACAGTGTTTCTATTTCTGGATGCAGAGAAAGCGTTTGATAATATAACATGGCCTTTCCTACTAAATGTGCTTCAAAATATGGATTAAAGCTTGGAATTCAGGAACCGGATGCTAGGTATATATTTGAACCCACAAGCAAAGATTTTAGTAAATGGTAAACTAGCAGAAGGAATCTTGATTGAAAAAGGAAAACCCAGGTCTGTCCCTTATCACCTCTATTATCTATTCTAGCAACAGAGATTTTAGCTACAAAGATCAGACAAGATACAAGGATCAAAGGAATAAAAGTGGATGATACAGAATTTAAACTGAAAAGTTACACAGACTGTGGTTTTAACAGTCTTGAATCTTCAAAAACCACCATAGCATGTAATGGAACATATTGAAGGATTCGAATTCTTTTCAGGATATAAAATCAACAGGAAGAAGACAAAAATGATAATGAAATTCTTAATGCAACAACAAGAAGATATTATAAAGTGTACAGAATGCACAGTAGCCACTGATCCAATTAAATATCTGGGGATAAATTGACTGGACAAAATTGTAAGCTTTTAAAAAACAACTATCAGAAGACTTGGAAATAGATACAAGTAGATTTATCTCGTGGCTGGCTAGAATTTCAGCAATTAAAAAGGAATATATTGCCAAAACTAATTTTTTTAATTCCAAATGTTACCTATATACACTGAAGAAAAAACACTGATGGAGTGCCAAAGACAGATAAATAACTCTATTTGGAATGGCAGAAAACCAAGAATAAGTTTTAAAATACCACAAGATGAGGAAAAAAAGAGGAGGGTTAGCAGTTCCAGATGTAAAATTATATTATCAAGTGGCAGGCCAGGTCTGGGTTGCAGATTAGATTAAAAGCCCAAGACAAAGAATAGTAAAACTTAAATCAGCAGATCAGGATGAAGATTTACATAATTACTTATGGATAAAGAAATCAACCAAAATGATTATTATACAAGAAAAATACAAGTTATATCATTAGAAATGAACTTCTAAAAATATGGTTTACATGCTGAAATTTAATTTTTTAATCAACATAAAAACAACTACAATTTTACAAATAATATTAACAATTACATTATATATAAGCTTAAGCATAAACAATCATAAATAATCTTCTACAACTGCATCATCTATAATAGCTAATCTTAAATATGTACAAAGACAAAAACTACAAATACCAATAAAAATTGCCCTAGAGTATTTGTTAATCAGGATTAATCGATTAGAAACTTATATATACACTTATATATACACTTATATATATACATATATATATATGTATATATAAACTTATATATACATATAAAATTTAGTTCTGTTTGAGTTTATTCCATTTCCCCCAATTACATCATACCTAGCATGCCTTTTTTACACATATATTGCCTGACTCTATTTTTAGTATCATTTTGTGCTTTAAAAGTTTAGTGTTAGTTTTCAGCTATAAATTAAAAAATACTTTCAATTTTTCCTGGAATTTTGAAATCAGTCTATTATGTACATGATTGAGGCCAGCGATGGTTCCATCCTGGCAGGCACTCTTCCTGTTCCCTGTTGTTTACATCTGTTTTGCCCTCCCACCCCTGTCCATGAAGTAGCCAGCAGTGGGAGTTGGAATGAGGATTGGTTATTCACCATCTGATTGTCTTTAATACTGTACTAATGGTTTAATTAATTTCATCTTGTTTTATTTTTGGTTGTACATCACCTAGAGCCCTGCAGTAGCAGGGGTGGGGTGATTCATAAATATTATTAATAATAATAATAATAATGAGGATGATGAAGTTAATTTGCCACTGTATTTGTTTAATTTATTTTTCCATTCCTTCAGTTCTGGACATTTTCCTGCCTTCCATCTTGCCTCCAATAGTATCCTTGCTGCTGTCACCATATAATTAAATATTTCTCTATGGCTGAGGACAGATTGACAGTCTCGGCCGCTCTGCCTCCACTTCAAAAGTGGAGGCAGAGCGGCCGTTCAGACGGCCGCATCTGCCCTGAGGAGGCGGCCCGGATGCATCGCGTCCGGCGCCACGCTCCTCCCGCAGCAGCCAAACACCACTTCAAAGTGGTGCTCGGCTGCTGTGGCACGCGTTCCACCCGCCGGAGTGGGTGTGAACATGCGTGGGCAGGGGGAGCCGCGTGGCGTCCGCCCACCGCCGTAGGAAGCCGCCCGCAGTCTGAATGCTGTGGGCGGCTTCCTTCTGGTGGCGTGCGAACGCCGCGCCGCAGGGGAAACTCCCCCCACCCTAGTCTGCTGCGCCGCAGAGGCGCAGCAGACTTTAAGTCTGTCCAGGGCCTATATATTCTTGTAATGTAATATTGCTTGGAATTATATTTAATAACATACTTTTATACAGAAATTTATTGAGCCCTCCAAACTCTCCACTTATGTCCCCAGTAGAAGTTCATTACAAACTTCAATTGAATCCAATTTAAAATGTGTTAAAAACTATAAAACTATAAAGAGAATGTTGGGTAAAAATATTTACTTTTTCTGTTCTATATATCTTGCAGTATATAATAATCTTGATATATATAATTTGTTATATAATTCCTTATTCTTTTATATACCCTTTATATTATACTTTGCTTTCTAAAATTGTGTGTGTGTGTGTGAAAAAAGAATAAACATCAGTAGCATCGATCCAAAATATGGGCATAATGGACATCCTCACACAAAAAAGTCTATAAGATCTTTACATTTTGAACAAAACATACAGAGAATTAGTTTGAGCCAATGTTTTTAATATATTTTATTACAACTAGATTTTGCCTAGTATACCATTGCCCCAATCACACGCAGAATTAGCCGCGTGATAGGCACGACTCCCAGCCAGATTTTAAGGGTTCAATCACAAGATCACATCTGTCAAGCATCCCACACCCATCGGCAAGCTGTTTTGCTCTGCCGGAGAAGCAGAGTAAAAAAACACTAGGGAAACTCCAGTATCAAAAGGGTTGCTGCAGGCCACAGATGGACTTTCCCTGTGCAATCACTCCAACATGGACTTGTGGCATCGGGGATAGTCTGATTATGCTATCCCAACACCATGCCGTTGTTTTTTTCACCTTCTCAGTATGCGCATCATCGCATACTGCCATTGGAAGCCCTCAGGGTGGAGATGTGATTCATCGATCCCCCGTTTAAGCAAATTGGTAACAAATGACAAAAACAAACAAACAAACAACCCCAACTCGCCCATGGTTGCGTCTGATCATGCAGTGGTGAGTTGCGCCCACAGCTTCACAGAACTGTGTGATCATGCAACTGCAGGTCAAATTGCTCCGGCGCAAATAGCCTTGCTTCCCCCCCACTTTATCACGCGTGTGTGGCCGCAGCCTTTATATAACTGTAGACAATGCTTCAAATTGTCATCATGGCATTGTATTTGGTGTAATAGTGGCTGGGGTGGTGCAGGACTGTATATGTGCTACAGCTGAAACATCTTGACATGGGATATATGACCTCTCACAGTATTGCCATGTGATGTTATTTATTTATCATAAGAATTGGATAAAGCTCCTTTTTTCATACTATAACAAAGTACAACACATCTGACTACAGGCCAAAATTAAACTGCAGTGACCTGAATTCAGATTTCCAGTGGCATTTGGGTAGAGATTGTCATCTCTCCTTGTTAGTGTTTTGAAAACCCATACATAGAAGAAACCAGAGGGCTGCTGTTGTATATCTTTGTAACCTCAGATCAGTCACATGTTCATGTTCATGTGAACCTTACCAACCTTCATTGCCCACCATCTGGATACTGAATAAATGTGCCCTTTTGTCCATTTGTCATTTATTTCTATAGATGTCTGTAAAATAATGTCTGAAGAAAACATTGATGATGTAACATTGTTTAGAATTGCATTCTATAGATGTCTGTAAAATAATGTCTGAAGAAAACATTGATGATGTAACATTGTTTAGAATTGCATTATGTAGAATTGCATCTCTTCCTTTCAGGAGATAAATAATGTTTTGGCTAAATGTTAAAATTTCCTCCTTTACCTATACGTTCTAACTCATGGTAGGCATAAACATTAACATAGTAGCTCACTGTCTAATATTGATTTTGAGTGGCTGTTTTTATTGACAAATCCTGATTGGGTGAATGTGTGAAATGCGGACTCTCAAAAAAATCCCATTTTAAAATCCACTAAATAGCAATTCTTCTTTCAGTGCAACAAAAATTCTATGACATGCATGAAGGAGTTAATATTTACCAAGGCATAGCAGACAGAGGGAAAATAAAATGTTATAGCTGAAAGTATCTAATGTGCCTCTTTCATAGACGAGTAATTTAAATATGTTTGGAACTGCCAGCATTTCCAAGAAGTCTGGAAAATTCCTTCTGTCAAGTATGTGAACCTCTAAGTTACTGCTGCCTACACATCTCTCTCTAAATTTTCTAGTGTTCCAGTTTTTTTATTCAGTTGATAAAATAGCTCAAGATCTATATTTTATTCTGGGCAATGGAAAACTAGTCTGTGTTAAAGTAGTGGAAATGAACTCTGAAAGTATTAAATATTAATACTGTATAAATTGCACAGCACAGGAAATATATGAAATGCCATTTTGAAGATTCCCAGTTTCTAGTTGTGTTTTCCAAAGTAATGGAACAATAAGCTTTGTTCTTTTAGCACTGCAGGAAAAGTCCATTAAAGTATTAGAAACTCCGCTGTAGAGGGATATCAGTTCACATGTTTATCTGACCTCTAGATTCCCATACAAAATGCAGTTTGTATCCATGTAGTTACTCTGCTATTTAAGGGAACGTAATGTATTTGTCATTGCCTCTATGGGAAAAAAGTGCTTGATAACCTACTCATAAACAGAACCTACTCATATACAGATCCCAATAACAAACTCACAGAGACATTATGAAAATCAAATCTCATTTATTTGCAATTCCCCAATCTTCCCTATCAACAAAGCAAAACAATAGATGCAAATAATTTTTTCCACTAGACCATCTTAAGCTAGTTTTATTCTGTATTTTTAAGGAACAGAAAATTACATAAGTGACAATGCCAGAAACTGTAGATTTATTACTTTTTTTAATTTTCTGTTTATGCTGGCAATGAGTGAAAAAATAAAATTTTGTAATTTTGAGGAGAGAATAATGTACTTTTTTATTAAAATAGAAATGACACACTGCTGCATATCTAACGTGATTTAGTGTTTTTATTAGTTATAACTGTTTTAATACCTCACTAACTATTGTGTTCTCCCTTAAGGCTTTCATTGTTCTCATACGCTAGAAACAAATTGATAATTCAGAAAAAAATAAAGTATTTCTTGGTTGTTTGCTAACAGCAGAATGGCAATCAGTCACCACAGGGTTACCACAATGGGCATCATTATATCTGGAACCTTATCAATTTCACTATATGGGTAAGTATTATTGCTGCATGCCGGAACTCCTTTGGTGTTATTGCTTAATTTTAATTGTGATTGTAAAATGTGAAAAATGTGGATATTTAAACAACAATTAAACACCTGCTATACTTGTTGTGCATTGGCATTTAAAGATATATTGAGTGTTTAAAATCTGCTGATTCAGATATGATCCTGAGCAAAATAAGGGGGAGGGGAGCAGATGGAAAACCAATGTTTGCTCAAGGTAGCTGCGATAGGGAAATTTAATTGTGTCAGTGTCTGCCCTGAGTTCTACAGCAGGCATTTCCAAAGGCACATTTTTACACCATGCTGTTTCTCTGAACAGCTTCAGACATGGTGCCAGTTCCTCATGGCTCCCAATCTCATCTGTGTTTGTCCCACTGACATCGTGTTAATGGAAAACCTTGCACTGGGAAACACCTGCCCAGCATTAACAAGATGTTAATGGGAAAAACATTGGAAAGTCAAGTTATTGAGAAGCAGAAAATGTGTAAACCATAGAGAGGTAGTAAATTCCAATCGATTCCATGTCAAAGCTTTACCTTTCTAGAGTCTGAATAAAATTTTAATGTTACAAGAATAACACATTTCCTAGTATATACTGAAAGTCTATAAACAATAATCTTATAGATGAGAAGAGTAAATTAGATATGACAGATTTGGCAGGAAAAAAGGATGGAGCTTGATACTGCCATTTTTTTTCACCATCTAATATTGTAATAGCAACTTAAGACTCTCACAGAGCAGAGGAAAACATACCTATACTGGACCATAATCATTGGGTCAGAACCCATAACGAAACCAATTACATTTCATAAACATGCTCACAATTAGTAAATTCTCCAATAAAATGTTATCCAACGTCTACTGTGATTCTCTTCTAGATCTGCTAAAACAAACAAATTTTTTAAAAAGAATGATAGCAAGGTGTTAAAACTGGCAACAAAGCAATAGAAGTACAATGCTCCGACTGTGTAACTGCTTATAATGGAAACTCCGTAATAACAACTAATGGCAAGGTAAAGTGCCACAGGCAATTCTGTAGCACTGTTGATGGTCTTGAGGGATTGATTTCATTGCGCACTTGTCAGCCTGCATCATAGCTGTTGCTCTGGACAAGCCTGAACAGACCAGAATACATGAAATCTGCTGGTGAATATTGCCCAGGTGTCAAGGTACGAGTTTACTGTACTCTAGGTCAAAATATTTATTGTTGTAGCCATAGGCCATAACTCCTCTAGGGCTCTGAACTACTCTAAGGCAGAGTAGAAATTCTTCAAGGTAGGCCTAATGTTGGAGCTTGAATTAATTCATGTAAGAGGCAACTGCTACATTCAGGAGATCTCTTCCCTTTGAGAGTCTTTACAATGCTTTGCTGTCCCTCTGGTTGGCAGTATGGAGTCAAAGAGGACTTATTTATTTACTTTATTTGTAGTCCACCTTTCTCACTGAAACTCAAGGTGGATCACACAATGTAAGTCAATGCAATTAATAGGATGAGACATCTATAAGCAATACAATAGGTCTAGGATAGCAGAAATCTGAAACAAGCAGACATCTGAAACAAAGTGTAAGTAATATACACGACATGTTAAGCAGTGCAGTGCAGAAAATTGTATTACATCTGTAGAAATACAATGCAGTGAGAACAAGACAATTCATACCGTAACTGATACACAATAGTATAGTCCACAGTTCCATTCTGTTTATTAAAGCATCTTCCTGAACCATTCCATTATAATATAGCCCTATTGCCTTTATAAAAAAGCCTTCCTGAGCAACTCCATTTTACATGCCCCTGAGCATTTCCCTCTGTTCTAATCAAGCTTATTACAATATGCATTTTACCTTTGCAACTTTACAGGCATTCTTTGCATCCCTCCCACCTTCTGACTGGAATATAAAGACTTAGATCTCAATTTCTACTTGTATCTGATGAAGGGAACTTTGACTGCTGAAAGCCATACCCTGAAAGTCTTGTTGGTCTCTGGAGTGCTACTGGACTAAAATCTAACTGTTTGTGAATGCCAGAAGCCTGGGAGTCTTTCTGATATCTGCAGGCAGGCCTGTTCCACAAGGTAGGGTCACTACAAAGAGCACCTGTGTAAAGGCAGTTGTTGACCTTGCCCATTTGCAGGGTGGCACCTGTGGAAGGCCCTGTAGTATCATAGGATCAGACTTGATGGCCTTCTCTCCTTGGTCACCTAAGGCTGCTCCCAAAATACAATATATCTATGTTCTTCATTCATTGGCGCTGCGAATGCAGAGACATTTTTGGAGGTAGCA
Organism: Lepidodactylus listeri; assembly: GCA_029233225.1. NCBI lineage: Eukaryota > Metazoa > Chordata > Lepidosauria > Squamata > Gekkonidae > Lepidodactylus > Lepidodactylus listeri. The sequence continues at coordinate 51,531,814 of JARCFY010000012.1, forward strand.
GGAGTTTCCTCCTCACTTGCCCCACATAGGACTTTCCTCCTCACTTGCCCCAATGTTGCTTTTCCCCTACACACAAGAAGGCACTCTAACTTTTTTATTATAGCAGAAGCAGAAGAAAAGTTGGATGTATACCCCGCCTTTCACTCAGAGTCTCAGAGCGGCTTACAATCTCTGTCCCTGTGAATAGAGGGACATCCTGTGAAGTAGCTGGGCTGAGAGAACTCTGAGAGAACTGCTCTTGAGAGAACAGCTCTGAGAGAATTGTGACTGATCCAAGGTCACCCAGCTGGCTGCATGTGGAGGAGTGGGGAATCAAACCTGGTTCTCCAGATAAGAATTCACCACTCTTAACCACTACACCAAACTGGCTTGGAAGAAGCAGCAGAAGTGGATTTTTTGGGTAGGTGGTAGTGTTCAGAGTAAGACTGCACCCCAGTGGAGAAACATTCTCAGTAGGGAATCCAAGGTGTCACAGAACTAGATGTCCTACAGTGGGGTGAAACAGCCCCTTTTTGCACTGAAGACTTCCTTTCCCTCCACATACCTTGTTTGTCAGAGATGGGCCTGATGAGTCTCTCTCAGAAGACAAGGAGGATGTGGTGACTGATCCTGCAGAGATCAAGACCCTAGGAGTCCTCATACTTCCTGGGTCCTCAGACACCCAAGCCTCAGATAGGCCATCTGCTGAAACCACAGGACCAGAATCCCAGCGGGCTCATGAACAGGAGCAACACATAGTGGCCACAGAAGACTGTCAGTGAACCTTGGCTTTTTGCCTGGGATCTCACAGTTACCCCAAGAGCCCCTTGAGCAGAAGAGACACAGAATCCAGGTAGAAGTTCAGCTCTGGTGATAGAATGCATGATTGGCCACCCAGGACCTCTCCTCCGTTCATGAGCCTTAAGATGATCAAGATCCATCATGAGGTTTTACAGGATGCTGGACTAAATACAGCCATAAGTGCCTGCAGGATTTTGGCCTTGGAGATAGCTGCTTGCATTCACCTCCACAAATAGCCTCCCTGGGCTATCATGGGATCAACAGCTCTACTGGAGCTTGCTATTGCCCACCTTGCCTGACCACCTTAACTCTGGTCTGCCTGTGCTCAAAGAACCCTGACCTGCTCAGAGAGCAACCAGGACACCCTTTCTGCATCCTTCCCATCTGCCCTGCTGGGGTGGAGATTTGGTAGACCACTGCCACCAAACTGGTTTTTTGGTTTTTGAGGCTTTGCCTTTACATAAAAGGGGCCCTCTTCCATTGAATTCCCATGACAGAGCCTTTTTTATTACACGGGAAGCTGTCTGGATTAGTCTGAGGCATACGAAGAACTCCGGCAACATTCTAAAAGATTTTACTGAAAGATATTCAAAATAGAAAGAGTCAAAAGAGATAAAAACAAGCACTCAAGGAGGCTGAAAGTTAACACAACCTATATGCCCCTTAGTCCTTTCCTAGAACAGGTTGGTGTAGGCCACGTTTCCCCAGCATGAGGGCACACATCCCATCACTAGCAGCAGTCAACTGAAATGGAAATGCCTTGGAGAGGGGTGGTTTTATCTGTTCCTCACAGATCCCTGCACCTTTTCTCACTATCAGTTACCCCTTTCCCTCCAAAATGGGCAAGGACCATTCCCAACTCCTGAATTTCCATAGAGCTCTATGTAGGAAGAGGAGGCCTAGTCACTTTCTTTCCTAGGGGGAAAAAAATCCTCCATTAAGCCAAAACAAAAAGGCTACAGGGGCAGAAAACCTAACAAAATGAGAAAAATATAATGAACATGTAAACAGAAAGGTCAGGCTGTGACTCTGGAATTTGTGTCCTCATCCAGTCCCATTGCTCACGTGCCTGGTACACAGTTGGCCACACATTCCTGTTAACATGGTGCCTGTCCAATGGTGCTTTGTTTATTATTTGTGCTCACTTTGCCACACTACCTGATTTTTTTGAGTACCAAATGCCTTGTGGACTATGAGTAGTGTAGTACCAGCCAGGTACCTGGCAGCCACCCCCCACCTGTGATATGGCTTCCATTCCTTTAAATATTACCTTCCCTTGATTTCTATTCTTTGTTTCTTCTGACTTCCAATTAATTAAAAAATAGGAACTTACTACTCTGGCAGTATCGTTGCTTTGAATTCTTAGGGGCCACATATATAGCAATACCAACCCATGGTTTTTTTCTCAAACTTCCTGTGTAACCCCCATTGCACCCCCACCAAAAAATCTCAGCAACTGAGGGTAGTGATAACAAGAGGACTCATAAAGGTGGTCTGGAAAGATAGGTACAGCTAGGTAGCTGTTTATTCAAAATCTCCTGATGCACACTTTCATTTGTTTAAAAGACTTGGAGGATCCCAACAATCAGCTGATGAGCAGGGCATGGCAGCATTTTTCTATGGGATTTGGAGTTGCTGTCCTTGGTCCTTGCATGGTCCTCAGTTCTAGGCAGACTGGGTTCTAGTCAGGCATATGTCCTGCTTTTGTCTTTGGTCTTTCTGTTTATGATCATCTTAGGTCAAATCTACATCTGACTTTCAAAAAATGTCTATACCTGTTTCTAGTTTCAAACCATACTTGTTCTAGTTTAAAAATTACTGTTTACATTCATTAATTGCCCTCCTGTGGTCAAGCTAGCATTATGCTGCTTTAAACAGATCCTGTTGCTTAGTACTCTTCAGAGCCAGGGAGTGAAATTTGAAACCAGCATGAAATGAGCCAGGAAAAGGCAGCAGTCAAACTACTTCAGAGGGGAGGTGTAAATTGGGCCTAAGTAACAGTGTTGGACATCTGGTAATGAACTCTGTTTTCCCCTGACAGTCACTAGGACAGTCCCCTTATCTCTTCACTGCCTTCCCTTTCTTATCCTCAGATCCTGTCTATGAGGATTCATCTTCAGTGTTTTCTGCTGTCTCCCACCTGTGGTACTTCATAACCCTGGGACTCTGTAGCTGGGCTTCAACTTGGCATGCTTGCATGTGCTCATTTTGCTACAGCTATAAAATGCAGTTCTGACCTCAGTCTTTGTGACCTTGATGAAGTTAACATCATGTCCACACTGAAACTTGCAGTTTGGTGTTTGTATACAATCAGTTTTCTAGCAATAGATGTAAATTTCAAAGTGATTAATAATATTAAATATAGAAGCTTGTTTCAGAATTTGATATCCTTTAGCCAGAGACTGAACAACATCGGATATTGTAATCAAATCTAGTACAGGGCCACCATATTCTAATATGCATACTGCCTTTTGTGAGTAGGATCTCTGGCACACACTCACACATCCTTGAGACCCAATTTTATATATCATATGCTTTGACAAACAGAAACTATTTTTTCAGTCTTCAGTAATGGCTTGTGTCATACTGGAATCAACTGGGAAAGATGGGGGCATCTTTAAAACTTTGAGATCATGTCAAATGTGTGCCACAGAACTGACCAAATTCAGAATACATGACAGACAAGTGAATTAAGTCCTATCGTTGCCACCAACAGATTCCTTAAAAAAAAAAAAAGTGCTTATGAAAGCTTGCCAGATGGACAACTCTGGAATTGGAGGTACTCAGTGAATACACACAAAGGGCTCAGTGCCCGCATAAATGGTACAGGTTTTCTTCTTTTCTTCTTTCCTTTTAATTTTCATACGTATAGTGGGAGGGGGGGGGAGTTTGAATATCCATAACAATTAGCAATTTAATAGTTGCCTTAATTACTCAATTGATGGATTTTATATCCTTAATATTCTGTTATAATTCATTATTACTATTGTTCACTCTTTAACTGCATGACAGTCTAATCTAATTCCAATAGAAGCACTTCTGTGAGTTTCAAAATATTATAAATCTGTAGTCTTTAACCTCTGCCGAGCTGGAGGCTCTCCTTCACCCCAGTTCTATGGGAACCACATTTTTGCCATGTGTATTGTAGGGGTGTGCAAGAAAAAGTCAAATTTAGGTTGTTGTTTTCATTACTAGCCCATATATAAACAGTGCTAATAATGAATTTAACAACCCAAATCTTACTTTTTCTTGTACACTCCTACAACACTTGGTAAAAAGTGGCCAATGATCAGTCTCCTGAAATCCTGTGAAGCTTGGCTGCTCATAGCAAATAATGGTCCCATTATTTTCTAGAGGTAGACCTGTCCTCTCTGGTGCCTTCAGGTCATAAAGAGCCATTACTTCCTATGGGTGGATCTGGTTGATCTGTCTCCAAGCCCAACTGTCTAGAACCATGTGAGGAGTGGAACCATGTGAGGAGTGGAATGGGACAACTGACATGATTCATATTGGGGAGATAGAGAAAAGCAGCAGTGATAGGTAGGGATGAGTATGAACTGGGTCACGAACTAAAGTCTGGGATGAATTATGGCTGGTTCATGGTTTGTGAACTGAAGTTCATGGCAGATCAACCAGCATGAACTTTCCATGAACTTTCAAGCAGTTTGTGGAGGTTCATGCTGGTTCATGAATGGATACACTTCCAGACAGACTGTCTTTGCTCAAACAAAATGTTCACCAAACTTCCAAGCAATGAGGTGTGGGGGATGGAATTCTCCAGCCTTGGAAACACTCTCATCAGTTTTAAATTAGTCATGTCAGTTTCAAGAGCCCCCCCCCCCTTTCTGCCGGCCTTCCTTTGCGTTCCCTTCCCATTTTTCTTGCACAGAGCTTGTAAAATCGCACCTCCGCTGTTGGATTTGTGACTCTGTACTTTGACATCAGTCCTTTTAAGCTTGCAATGCTAGTGGCACTGGGCTCTACTGGGCATTCTGCACATTGTAACTGGTTGTGCTGGGCTTGTGAAATTTCGCCTTGACTGGATTTCTTGCGATTGTGCTTTGAGATCAGTCCTTTTAAGGTTGCAGTGCCAGGGGCCCTGGGCTCTGCTGGGATTCTGCACATTGTAACTGGTTGTTCTGGGCTTGCAACCTCCTGATTGGATCATTATTCTGTACTTCACGTCAGTTCTGTTGAGCTGGCACTGGTTCTGCTGGGCTTGCAACCCTCCACTTGTTTGGAGTGTGATTCTGTGCTAGACATCAGTCCTGTTGATCTGGCATTGCCACAATGGCACTGGATTCTGCTGGAAACTTTTTGATTGCACTGGTACTGCTGGTCACTCTGTACATTGCACTGGTTCTGCTGGGCTTGCAAAAATGCCCCTCACCTTCAGTTTTTGCTGCAGAGATTCTCTGGGACATTGATTCTATTCTTCTGGGCTTCTATTTACCTTGCTTTTTTTGCTGGTTTTCCTCCTTCCATTGGAAACAATGGGCATCTTCTTTGGGGGGGGGGCTGTAACTTGGACCCTGTATATACAATCCTCACCAAACTTGGATGGCAGGTATAGGAGAGTCATCCAAAGATCCCCTGTGTTGTTGGTGATTCTGGCTTACACAGGATCCATTATATGCACTCATGAACCTCCTGAATCTGTGCCTGTCAAATGACTGCCGGTCAGCTGTCATTTTCCCAGAAAGCACTTTCGGGGGGAGGGGGATAACTTGGACTCCATAAATATAATCCTCACCAAATCATTCTACCACACCACAAACCTCATGAAGCGAACTGGTTCTTTCAACTCTTAAAAGTCTGTGATAGTTTGTGATTTGTGAACTGGACATACTGCAAACCACAAACCGAACTGCATTTTCCCAGTTCATGCCCATCTTTAGTGATAGGCTGAATTAATGATGGCAGTGGAATGAAAGGAAAAGAAATCCTCACCATCTGATTTCACACACATTATCAGTCAATCAACACACACTTGCAGTTCAGTTAGTATCCATTGTTTTGAGCAAAGCAAACTCCAGATTCTGGAACTCTTACTAAATGAACACATTGGAAGAGTAAACCAATTGTATCAGTAATAGAAAGAAAAATCACATTGCCACTATAGCCACTGTAATTTTAACTTCAACATCTCTCACATAGTATAAATATGCGGCAGAAAATGCTGAGTACAAAAATGGCACCACTTAGAACAATGATGTCTGACAAGAATGCCTCCAGATGGATGACAGTCTGTTGATTCTTCCCTTGCTGCCTGTCTGTGATTGGTGAGATTGGACCTTCTCCTGACCCCTGTGCCATCCCCATGCTCACCCTGGCTGCAGTGGGTTGCTGACCATCCCAACATGCCACCTTTGGGTTGCTGACCATCCCAACAGACACCCTCTCTCCCTGCAAAATAATTAATAATTATTGTATGGCATTGTGTGTGGAGATCCGCTGGTGCCTGGAGATCTGCTGGTTGTCTGGCAGCCTTTAGTTTTGACTCTTTTAGCATTATGCACCACTAGGTAGCGAGCTAGATTGACTTGGGGGTGGGGGTTGAGAGAGCTGTGACTGACCCAAGCTGGCTTCATGTGGAGAAGTGCAGAATCAAACCTGGTTCGCCAGATTAGAGTCCACTGCTCTTACCACTACACCATGCTGGCTGTCTTTCTCCCTGCTGGCCACCACCAAACAACAGCAGAACCCTTTCACCAAGTGGCCAGATTGGCCAGGTCATCAGGCAAAAGAGGGATGGGGTGAGAGGGCAGACTGAGCTGTTGGGCTTGTGTATGTATAAACACAGTCCATATATGGGGTCCAATGGCAGGCCAGGGATGAAGCTCCAGTTTCTCTCCAAACTGTGGAGGAGAGGAGGGAGAGGCTTGGGAAGGAGGAGGAGGAGGAGGAGGAGGAACAATGTAGAGTCAACATGTCTTCCTTCTCAACACTTGGGGTCTTGAAACAAACCCCAAGATCTCAGCTGGGACTGCAGAGGCAGGGGTGGAGTACAAGTGAACACTGACACCCTAGATCCCTGCAGTGCCATAGTTCATCTTCCCACTGTAAAAGAAAATGAAACTGGACATCAAGGTACTGGAATAAATAGACTATTAAAAAAAAGACTAAAAAAAATCCAGTTGCTCCTGAATGTCAGCAATGATCAGTTCTGATATGAAATAGGTTATATTTATATGCTATATATATTTCTAAATGGAAATACTCATATTTATAAATGGACATTGTTTAGGTTATGGTAGTAGTACCAATTGCATGACTTACATTCCATCACTCAGTTGCTGGCCCAACCACTGAAGATAAATATAAATAATGTTTGTGTGTGTGTGTGTGTGGTGATAGTGATGATAATTAAAATATTTCTTTTGAAAGAATATATTAAGACAAGACATCAATGCAGACAGAATACTATCTGACTGAACAAGGGTAAAGAAATTAGAAGTGTCCTGAAGGAGTGTGTGGCCCTAAGTGCCTCCTATTTACAAATTTCCATCATTCCATTTTACTGTGAAATTAATGTATCAAATTCTCAGTGTGGCCCCTTCTGTGGATACTTAAATATGGAGACTGGGGCCATGGATAGACAAGACAGATCTCCCTACAAACCAGAGAAAAGCTTCAAGGTTTTTTTTAGATATCGGATTTTTTGTAAATAAAACAAAAACATTGGCAGGGTTAAAAAACAAACTGATATAAGGAGCACCTGTAGCTTTAAAAGGTGGATGCTCTCAGGGGCTGTTGCTAGGCATTCACAACAGCATCAACAGCCTTCAAGCCTTGATTTCAGTCAGAAAAAGGCCGGGGAGGGAGCAGGGCCCTTTCCAGAGCTGTTTTGTCCTTTGAGAGAGAACTCATCAGGGGCAGGTCCAGCAGCAAACACCAGGTGACTTGCTACCACAGGACTTGTATGACTCACCAGAACTGGCTGCTTGCTATGGTTCAACAGCAACCACTTCATGAAAGCCAGTGTGGTGCAGTGGTTAGAGCTTCAGCGTATGATCTACGAGACACAGCTTTGAATCCCCAATCTGCCATGGTGCTCACTGAGTAACCTTGGGCCAGTCACACACTATTGCCTAATTTACCTCATAGGGTCTTTTGTATCTTCTGTTTTTCAAACCTGATGCTGACCTCTGCACATTTTGATTTAAGTATATACCTGTGGTAACCTTACATTTCTTGATGGATGAAAACCCATCAAGATCAACAAGGAAAAAATCTATCTTTTGTAAACTTCCATTTGAATACTAGAAAAAGCTAAATATAAAGTAGTATGCTCACACACGTCTGTGTATACACACAGACAACTGTTCATATTCACAACTACTTGCTGAGTTGTCCAATTCCAGCCTGAATCAGAATGCTGAATAAGAATGCTGAGTTCCCATCAGTCCTACTAAGAAATGAAAGAAGACTGATAGATGTATTTGCAAGTTTAATTTTCCCTCCATCACTACTGGTTACTTCCCTTCACGAAGTTAGGGTTTGTTGAAATGGAAGTCAGGGAACTGACAGCATGGTTTGGTAGCAGTTAGAGAAGAATTCAGGTCATATCTTGCCCTGCCCTGGTTAACCCAGACAAGTCCAATCTTGTCAGATCTCAGAAGCTAAGCAGGGCTGACCTGGGCAAATACTTGGAAGGGAGACCTCTAAGAAATACCAGGTAAGCCACCTCTCTGAAACATCCAAGCCCCACTAGGGGTCGCCAGGAGTCAACCGTGACTTCCTGGTACACACATACAAAAAGAAATTGATACAGGTCAACCAAAAATGTTGCGAAACGTTTTGAGTTGTTTTTTTTAAATTACAAGTCTCCCACTAAATATTAGTTGACATAATTGATTATATTTCCTTTTGAGGCTTAAATCTTTATAGCAGCAAATCCTTAAATCTTTTTAGTGGCATATTGTTTGTTCTATTTCTTTATCTGCTATGGGTGGTGACATTGTAAGTTGGAAAAAAGGAATAGAGATCAAAAGTATTTTCTTTGCTTAATTATACATTGATGTATAGGTATGATGAAGAGGCATCGCTACAGACCCTCTCCAAATCTGTTTCTAAAGGTTTTTTTGCTCATTATACATATTCCCAAATCAAATCTTTATTGAGCATATTTGCTGTGTTATTTATATGTCTTTCTTCCAAATGCCAACTTAACTCATGCCTGTAAAGCAGGGCTTATGTAGAGATGCTACCAGAAGTAATGTCTTCACACTCATGATGACAGTGAGTTTTTTAAAAACTCCCTCCACTGCTGCTTAAATTGTCAGTAGAAGCTTGGGGCAGGCCATCCATCGCCCTGGTTGGCTAGGCATCACAGGATGATTCTCTGCTAGTGTATGTTTTCTATTTACTGCTGCCCTTCATATACTTCCAGTTATGTTAGCAGATATACAACCTTCTATCCAGTCCTATAGTTAAAGGTGCAGCAAATGATGATGGTGGCAACATTTAATCTAATATGCTGATTCTTTATTTTAAGGATCAAGTTATGACTTAACGTGTAAGATGGAGGAAGGAGGAGTTCCAGGACAAAAGCAGGAAAGGGTGGTATTAGGGGAAAATGCAGGTTGAGAGAGAGAGAGAGAGAGAGAGAGAGAGAGAGAGAGAGTTCAGCTGTCCCCTCATGGCTCTCATTGTTATACTTGAAATCACTCCAGCTCCTCCCGCTTTACAGGGAGTCAAAAGCAGATCCTGTTCTGCCACCTTAGCATCAAGTGTGGCCTTTAACAATCTCTGCAAATTTTACAAGTTGATTTACAATGCAGGAAAGAAAGTCTTGGGGAGTGTAATTCTGCTCTCCTTCACTATACCGTCTAAGGTTCTGCATGTGGGTGGCCCCTTCTTTTCCTTTGTGGCAATGCAATTTTCCCTAAGTTGTACCTGACATGTCTTTTTCTTACCCTTAGATTTTTTTTGTTCGGATTCCATTCAATTCAAAATATTATTACCATAGCAAACAAGGAAAATGTGTTTATCAGAAACTGCAAACTCCTTGAGGGCCTCATAGGATTAATCACGGTTATAAAGTTTTATTAAACACAATTTTTGTTTAATGACAAGCTCCACCAGTCCTTCCCATTCCAAACCAATCCTGTCCTAAGGGGGTATCTAGCATAGCAGATTGTTTTCAACAGACTCTCAAGACAATCCCTATTACTTTGTCATGCACAGAGATATTTTTCTTCCTGGATAATTTGAACTTCCTTAAAAATCACATCTGTTTCATACTTTATTTATTTGTAATTTAAATCCTTAAATTGAATCTTTCATTACTAACATCTGGGCTTGAAATGCAGCCCACTTGAAAAAAATACAAATTTTATTTTATTTGTAGTCAGACCCCTCCCTTCACTCGGTAGCACTGGTACAAACATTCCCTGGCCAGAGGCAAAACAGCCGGGTATCTTAAAGCTGTGATGCCATATCACGTGTATTATGGCTCACTTGAACGTCCCTGAAGTGACTGGCAATTTGCCCAGAATTAGACTGAATGCAAGTAATAAGCTGTAGAAATTCCACAATATTGACAATTAGATATCTCTATACAGCAGCAGCTGTGTATTGTTCTCATGGTATATTCCTCTCAAAGCACCTCCTAAAAAGAAAGAAAAAAATCCTGGCAGAAGGTTGTAGGCAGCAGAAAGGTAATATACATTGCAGGAAATATCGCAAATTCAGATTAATAGGGATGTTTCTATTAGTACAGTTTTCTACAAGGGAAATAATGGCTGAAAGAAAATGCCAGAGAATCTTGCGTTTATTGCAGCACATCTGTACAAGGATAATTACAATATTTTTAGCATTTTTAGAGGAAGGTATCTCACTCTGATTTTCATTAATTGGGAAGTCAGGAAATTTTAATAGGAGTGCCTTCAGATGCTCTTCTGGGGAAAAAGGGTTTCCCAGGCCTTTTGAAAATGTGCATGGAAAACGCTCTCCCCCCCCAAAGGATCCATCGCCCCCTGTGCTTACATAGCTCTGAGAAATAAGTAGTCCATCACAACTGGAGAGGGATTCTTTGCTGAGAACAGGTTCAGTTTCTCACCTGTTACTAGACTACCCTTGTTAGTGTCAAAGGAATCATTAAAATAAAATGTAAAAAGCTGCCATTCATGCAGCCTCCTTGCCTCAAAGTCTGTTTGCCAGCTTCTTGTACAGAAAAAGAATTAATTGAGCATATATTTCCCTCACAAGACAGAGCAGCCCACAATGAATATGTCCTAATATTATTTTTTTTTAAAAAACAACAGTATTGAAGTTTGCATTATGAACTACTAATCTTTGATATTTTGCCCAGAGAATATAAGTGGAGCTTGTTTTTCCTCTAGTCTCCAGCATGTCAAACTTTGGTTTTTCTATCTATTATATTATATGCGAAATGATAATTTTATTATCAAGTAGGCTGCAAATTTTTTTTTTGCAGAGTTACCATAAAGCGGAGGCAACAATGAGATGTCAAGTTTTATATTGCAGATGCTAATTTATCAAGCTAATTACTAACAAAATGCAGCTAAATTGCTGATAATCGTGAGACTGATTAATTCAGCAACTGAGATATTGGTGAGTATTTAAAGGTTATGAATAGCCATATGGATTCCTTGTCTCTTTCTGTTCTTGCGATGCCATTAATACACTCTGTATTGTGCAGTCTGTGCAAAATTTTTACAAATGGTAAAATGGTGAGCCATGTGTTTTAGAAATAATTGGAGTCAGAGGGGTTGCCGCTTCACATCAATGAAAAGAATGCTACTTTTGGATACAGTCATTAAACCAAATATTTTTAAAATGTTTCAAAACGCTCTCTGTTATCATTCTACTAATCTTCTTGCTTCCACTGTGCGTGTTTCCCAGTTGATGCATCCCCAGTTCTCCATTGGTAGCTATCCTGAAGCTCTGCTCAGTTCTCACCAGGCATGTAGTTAGTCCAGACTGTGTTATAGTTACTGATGAAATCTTTGTTCAAGTTTCCACTACAACTCCCCCTAAAAGAAATTTATAATTCCCTAATCGTAAATGAAAAAAAAATGACAGTGCCATCTTAAGCAGAGTTGCTTTGAAACTTACTCAGTTTAATGGATTCAGGACAGCATAACTCTGCTTAGGATGGCACTGATAGTTATACGGATGCTAATAAATGGAACAAACATTTCATTCTTCACAACACTGAAAAAAGAAATAAAAATTCCACCTAGCTGAGAAAAATACAACCCGGGGGGGGGGGGGGGGATATACAGGGATGGGCAGCAGCTGTCTGTACTCCATTCCATCTTGGGTAACAACTGGAAGACCCTCCAGCCTCTGTTCCTATAAAACAGCATGTTGAGAGGGTATACTTCAGACCTGAAAACAAAAATGTATCCCGTTTGGTAAGCAGGGCCTGTGATGAGAATTTGTGGTCGTCCTTGCTCTCTTATCTATCCAGCAGTCTTGTCATGTAGAAGTGAGGCTGCTGAGTCAGTGCCTAATGAGGCCAGATCATGATGTGTTATTTCTGTGAACTAAAGACAAGGCTGAGGCTGCATGAAATTGCATCACTTGGGTCCTGCTACTGCCAGCAGCATCACAGTTGGTCCCCATGGTGCCAAATGTACTCCAATAAAAGAGGTTAAAGAGCCAGTACATTAATTGACTCTGGTGCCAAGTCCCTTTTGTAACCTGTGTTATCAGCAGAAGTACAAGTGTGGCGTGGTAAAGAATATCATTATGAAACAGATTTCCTGGGAGAGGAATTAGCCAGGCTCAGGTAGCGATCCTGGTTGTAATGAACACGCTGCCCTGTTTATGAACCCAGCTATAGATGTTCTGTCTCTCTCCCCCCCCAGCTGTAAGAGAGAGAGAGAGAGAGAGAGAGAGAGAGAGAGACTGATCTCTTTGTGGGGAGCTTGAATAGTTTTGTGCAGGTTCTCAAAGGGTTAATGTGCAGTTTACTATTGAATAACACAAAATGAGCTGTAAATAATGTAATGATATGTATTGTTAAGCTACATATACTGTACCAGGTGCAAGTACTCCCACTCCTCACTTAGATATAATCTGGGGCAGTCAACAAACACAGATGTATTTTAACAAAGGAAAAAGAGAAAGAGAGAGAGAGAGAGAGAGAGAGATTATGATAAAGAAAGAACAAGTGGTTTTTTTTTTTTAAAATGTAATGTAATTTAATCAAGATAAGAACCCAGGTAAAACTTGGCCGCTTTTCCAGAGTACCTTTAACTATGCTTGGGAAAATATAACAACACTTTGACTTGTTTTTGGAACACGTATGAGCCAAACACGTGTGAAACACCTTGACAGGCCTTTTGTATAACTACAAGAAAACTGATAATCCTAAATCAATTACATGGGGAAAAATATGAATCTTTGAATACTGGTAATTATAATGGTTATCTTTCACCATTGTAGCACCTGCAAATGATGTATCGTATATATAACAATGATTCAAAAAGCCCCTAATTAACTGTTTAATTTTTTTTCTTGTTTGCTGGCTGTAAGTGGTGTGCATTAATTGACAATTTATACATATATTTTTTCCCATCAAATATTTGCCGTTACCTTAGAGGGCTGGGGGGAAAAAATTACATATGATTGATTTTTCTTTCTTTCTTACTGCTAGGCTTGATTTCTAAAGCCTTATCAGGCACATTTGTGTGTGTGTGTGTGTGTGTGTGTGTGTGTGTGTGTGTGTGTTTGTTTGGAATTCTGTGGATGGCAAGAGAGGGGCAGAAAATTCGGGACTTATCCTCCCTAGTAGAGACAACGACCCCTTCTGCGGCAGGCTGATGCGACTCTGTCCTAATAGAGCCAGTCAGAATTCCTAACTGTCCCTACCAAAATGTGAAAGAGCAGTGCTGGAAGGCCTCCAGCCATGGCTTTGCACTGCTGACAGATTACTCTAGGCTATTCATGGAGTAAGATTAGCCTGACCACCATGAATAAAATCCTTTTGTTCTGTGTTGTTAGCTAGGATGGGCTTGAACCATACTGAGGGAGAGCTGCGCTGGTGAGCTGAAATCACAGAGAAATTTGGATTGGTGATTATTCAGAAAGAACACTGTTACGGTTCATGGAGAGGAGGGAAAAGCAGATTTGTTAAGGTTCTAGATGGGGAGAGTGTAAAATAAAGCACAGCTTTTGTTGTCCAGGGGAGTGGGTGGTTGTGACAAGCCATATTCGGATTTTGAACATCAATGGCAATAGGCAGTTGTTCCCAAAAGACAACTGGGTTATGCATCTGTTTATTTCAAGAAACTCAGAGCAGTGAACAAGGGATTCGACACCGTAGTCCCTCAGTGTGTTTTTTTCCAATACAGTTGTGCTGCGGCAATTCTGAAGGCACTGAAACAGAACCGGCAAAAATTCCTGTGTTCTGAGCGGAGGCACAACAGCGCCACACAACACAAATGCAAGATGGCCGAGGCAACCATCTGCAGGACATCAAAGTCGGCTGCCTGATGGCAAGTGGGCTGCCAAAGCTTCTAAAGGCTTTGGCGCCGGACTGTCAATCGGATGCAAACTGTCCATCTGCTGCATGGCACAAGTGACAGCTGATTCTTTTGCAGTCCGTAAGATGAACTAGACCCTAAGCCAATCCATCCCTGTTCCTAATCACACAAGGTTTGTTCTACCAGTATCATTAGCCAGACACACAAGATACAGTATGTGGTTTTTCATTTTGCTCAGTACGTGACACTATAAAAACCAGCACTGGGGATGGGCTGTGAAACCAAAGGGGACACACTGCTGCTACTGCTGAGAAAGCATATTGGCAATGTTCAAAGCATATTGGGGGCATAACAGTAGTCTAAAAACCCCAATATGGATTAGGACAGCTGACCAGATGTCTTGAGTGACATTTTTTAATGAGATTCAAGCGTGTCCCTGCAGTACATAAATGCAAACTATACATCTGTATACTTTTTTGCCCACTGGAAATAGGATACATGGAGGCTTTGACTATCTCTGACAGTTCCAATGCAGCAACAGAGAACTGTTTAATGTTTCGTGTTGTGTTCTTATCGCAAAATAATCGTCATCTCTGCATGCAAGATTTACATCTCTGTGAAAGTAGACTAGACAGTTTCTGCAGCAATACTCTCTACCTCTTCCTTTTCCAAAATGAAATGGCAAATATCTTCTTGGAACTGGTTTTGTAGCCCTGAAACAAGACTCAGGGCATATTATATAAAGGGCAGGGGTGTTTGTAAAGTTGAACAGAACTACAGAAATGAATCAGTTAAGTAACAGTACTCAGCCGTTAACACTTTCTGCAGGGAAAAGCATATAACATATGGTAAAATTAAGTGAAAGGAGTGCTGAGGAAGATGGCAGAAGAAATGTTTTTTTCTTCTTGGCATTTGAAGATTTTTCAGGTAAGTTAGAAAAAAGATCATAAAGAAAATATGCATGTTTCAGATCGGATAACTGAGCTTAAAAAAGACCCAGGCTAATAAAAACTCAGGCTATTCATTTTGCTATTGCTAAAGAAAGAGGTTCTCTTATGCTTGTATCAATTTTATATTTTCTTGTTCACTTTTCTTCAAAGGTATCTCAGACAGATGATTCGAAGTAATTGTTCATCCTGTCTTCAAGGATAGGTCAAGAAGCAGAGTTAAATGTTATTGCAGCTCCTTCTGAAAAGGTGAGAAATTCTGGAAGCAGCACTACAGGTTTTATATGAAAAAGAGCAGTAAAGACTTGTGATATCTTTTTAACATTTCGTTTTGTTTAGGAATACATAAACAGGGCATAGCAGAGGTGAATACACTCTTCTAAGTAGGTAGCAAAGCCACTAATCCTGTATCAAGTTCCTAAAAAGAGCTACTATTACACCTGGCTCCAAGACCAAAGTCCAGTTCCAACAAACTCTAGCTAACCCCCCACCCAATTCAAATTTTAAAGATGATCTGAACTATTATTTGCCACTCCCACTAGATGGAAGGCACCACATTGGTCCCTTTCATACATGCTTTTTAAAATCTGTTTTGGCTTCTGAAGGCCATTTTAAAAAATGTTTCACACACCTTAAGGATAGTGCTGTACTCCACACTTAATCTGGGTTTTCTAAAACCTGTTTTGCTACAAAGGGTTATGTTTTATCCTTATGGTGTGTGAACTGTAAAAAAAAAAACTCCATTTACCTTCAGAAGCCAAAATGGGTTGAAAGAGCCTGTTTCAAAGGGGCCCTTCTCAAATAAGAGAGAAGTTGCTCAACAAAGTGACTAGCTAGATTCACTGCATTTTTTTTGTTTCTTGATAAATATAAACCCGTGTCCAAAAAATGTATATGGGTTTGCTTTGATGTATCCATTTTCATCATAAACCATTCCCCCCTCAATAACCAGCTCTGAAAGTCACATAGAAATAAAAGACTATCAAATAAAGAAAAAAAATATGTCTGCAGCATCAATGATGCTACACTGGATATAAAAGAATCACATCAGTTCTTCTGACAGTTTTGTCCAGAAACTGAATAGGCATTTTCATTGGTGCCAGCTGCTTAGTTGTATACATCCTATGAACTTTTATGGAATGAGAATTCTTGTTTAATAAGTTGATATAAAGTTTATGCTGCACTGATGATAAAAAGTCTCTGTAATGGATGTTTCTACTTTAAACACCCATTCACTTAGTACAAGTGGTTAAATAGCATTTTAGACTAATTTCTCTTTGGATCTTTTCACTTACAAGTAGCTTCTCAGGACATCGTCACACATTACAATTCCTGTGATACTGTACATTGGTGGTCCTCATGGAAAGCATGTGAAGTATTTGACATAAAAACATCTATGCACGTGTGCATGGGGTTCCACAATTTTTTCAGTTGAATCAAACTATTAATGTTGCCAATCAGTCTGCATCTAGACTCCATATCTTGTTCAGTACATTTCCAAAGACTTTGCATGAGTAGTCTTCCACTTCCCAATGGAGAAGATAGCTTTGTGTGCATTTTTAATGGAACTATGTGTGTATGCTTGAGCATATTCTATAGTATTTTTTGTCACATAAAGAAAAGTGGTTGTCACTGAAAATTTCAATTGAAATATGCGCATCCAAGCCATACACGTAAATCCAAGCCATACACACATTTCCATGATTGATAGTGCTTCCTTTTTGTACACATGTAGGTCCTGTACCCATGCTAGGATTAGTACATGTAGGTGGGGACAGGGCCAGTGTGCTCCGCTATGGCCAGAGCAGAGGCCTGTGTGCTTGGACCCACTCCTCTTTCACCTGTGTTGCCACAGTGTTATGTCTACAGTGCTGAAGACAATAAAAAGAAAGAATGAGAAGGTTCAAGTTAGAATGTTGTGCTAATTTTTGTAAACTAAAAGTGTGCCTAGTTTGGCAGCAGATTAAAGGATCTGAGTCCTTGCTTGTACAAAGGTATATGGAGATCTCATATAACTGCTGGATCAGGTCTTCAGAAAGATTCATAAAGTGCACATTTTTTAAACCAGTAGAACTCTGTGTGTTTCTGAGTGGACTTGTGATTCTGGACCAGGGCCTTGACATCTTGGACATGGCTCAAGAAATCAGGCCTTGTAAGCTACCTTGTTGAATAGGCAATTTGCTCCAGAATAGAGGAAGCCCAGCAAACCCTTCCCTCCTTCAAGGGCAATGGTGTAAGTAGGGCTTAGTGTATACACTTATACTAAAATTAGAGCCACTGTGGTGTGGTGGTTAAGAGTGTTGGACTATGATTTGGGAGACCCAGATTTGAATCCCCACTCTGCCATGGAAGCTTCTGGGTGACCTTGGGCCAGTTGTACACTCTCAGCCTAATCTACCATACTGGGTTGTTGTGGGGATAAAACAGAGGAGAGGAGAATGATGTAAGAGGTTCCAAGCCCCCCTTTGAGGAGAAAGGTGGGGTATAAATGTAGTAAATAAATTACCTTCCAAAGTTGTCCTCCTCAACGCCACTACTAGGGTTTCTAAATGCCCATCATTTTACCCATCCAAACCACACTGTACAGATAACCAATAAGAACTCTAAAAATCAGAATAAATAAATTTCAGCTTTGCCCTACCAAAATCTGCTTGCTATTCATTCCTGTTTCCAGGAGATGCCTACGAATCTTGTGCCTGATCATCCTGAGAAACTGGTCTCTGCCCTTGGCTTGGATCTGGCTTTCCTCCAGCTGATCCATGGTCTTCTCAACTGTACAGCTAAGCCGAAGTGATTGGATTCAATTTAGTTTAGTTTGATGGACTTCTAAACAGATGGACAGTGCAGTCCTGAGTAGAGCTGTATTTTTCTAAGTCATCTGAAGTAAATGATCTTGCAAGGGTATAACTCTACACAGGCTTGCACTGTGAGTATCATAACTGTACTGTGAATCAAGCTGCAACAGGGTTTTTTTGGTCAAAATTAGTTTTCTTTGTACACCGCTTTGTGCTCTCCATGTACCTCTTTGTTCACCACATACCCCAATTTAACATCATCTGTGAATTTACCTTCTCTTTAACATTAATAAATTAGATTTCAAAGAGGTGTTAGAATGTATGATAATGGTAGCACTGTGTGTAATGGTGCTTCTTCAAAGCTACCCTGAATGAGCTCTACTGCCTACCTGTAAGAATTATGCCTTGACTGAGTTGAAAGGAGATTTTGTACCCCTTGCCCCCCCCAAATTATTAGGAAAGTTGTACGGTATGTTTTAAACTGTATAGTAAATCTATATTTTAAGCTTTGCCTTTCAGCATTAATATTTTCCATTCCAAGTGTTTTCCTGCCACTTGGCTTGAAAAACCTAGTACTAGAACTGTTTTTAGGTTCAAAGGAAGTTACATTTTTAGTGGTACCTGTTTTTTCTTTTATTAACCCTATGACATTTACTGAATTTTATGAATAGGTGTATACTTATAAAATGAGTTGCCTAATCAAAACAGAAACTCCTTTTCAAAAAAGGTAAATTGTGCTTTTGGGTTTCAGCCATACTGATTTATAGATTCAGGTTTGACCCCACATAGCTTGCAGGTATTTGATCCATAAAGTAGGTGTAAGGGCCCATGAAACTGTGTTAGATATACTGATCCCCCCCTGACAACCCTCATATTTTTGCTACAGCATCTCGTTGAGCCCTTACCTATTTAGCCCAGGGTAGCTAGATCTCAGAAGCTTAGCAGAGTCAGCCCTGGTTAGTATTTAGATGGGAGACCACCAAGGAAACTCAGGATTGCTATGCAGAGGCAGTAAAAAAGAGTAAGAGTCCAGTAGCACCTTAAAGAGTAACAAATTTAGTGGTAAGGTATGAGATGGTATGGCTGTGGTCCATCTCAGATTCATACTCCTGCTGGGTTGCTGGGTTCATCTTAGATTCATACTCCTGCTCATCCCCTAATGTGAAAATTAGCACGTGTCAGCACATGTCAGCAATGCCCTTCCATCCTCTACATTGGACAAATAGGCCTGTCCCTTCGACAAAGAATTAATGAACATGTATGATTTCAGAAACTACAACATTCAAAAACCAGTGGGGAAACATTTTAACCTTCCAGGACATTCAGTTGCTGACCTAAAAATATCTTTCAAAGGGAGATTAGAAAGAGAGACTGCTGAATGGCAACTGATAAGATCAAGACAATGCATCCACCTGGATTGAATTGAGACCTAGGTTTCCTATCTCATTACCAGTGCTGGTTTCACCACACCTGCTACCTCTCTGCATATCATACCTAATCCAATTGCACCTGCTGTTGTAATTTTCCTGCTAATGTAATTTGGCATCTGAAATCACTCCACTTTCCAATATATAGTACAGATGGAATCACATTCTGGCTGTATCTGAAGAAGTGAGCAGTGACTCGTGAAAGCTCATACCCTACCACAAATTTTGTTAGCCTTTAAGGTGCTACTAGACTCTTACTCTTTTCTACTGCTACGAACAGACTAACATGGCTAACATTGTAAGTCAGCTGCAACTTGACGACACTTTCCATCACTGTTATATTTAGGGCTAAACCAGAACTTTCCTCCAAAACAGGAGCAAGAAATGGTTCACAGAACATTGATCCCTTTAACCATTCCACTGTTCATTTGGTACATTTTAATGCCACCCTTCTTTCAAGGAGCTCAGAGTAGCATACATAGTTCCTCCTCACTTCTGTTTTATTCTCACAGCATGATGGGGAGATTGGTTGGACTGAGAGTTACTGGACTGAGGTCACCCAGCAAGCTTCATGATTGACCTGGGATTTGAAACCAGGTCTTCTAAGTTCTCGTCCTAACACTCCAACCACTATACCACACTGCTGTCTTTGCCTGTTTGTGTAGTTGTGGAGGTAGTGGCAATTGTTCTTCCCACTGCTGCTGGTCATTTTTTTTCTTTACTCACGAATTCCCAGGATGTCTTGGCTTTAGACATTGCCATTTGACAAACCTCACGGGCCATGTAGCATCATTATGAAGCCACATAATGGCTTATTCATGAGATTCTAAGGATACAAGTGGGGACCCACAAGAAACTTGCAGGAGCGGCTATCCCAGTCTCCCCACCACTGCTTCCCCCTCTCCCCCTACTACTCTTTCTCCTTCCTGCCACCCCTTTTCTTTCTCTCTCTCCTCTCCATACCTGTCACCTACTTTCTTGCCCCACCCCATCACTCTTTCTGCCCCTGCACTGTCCTGGCCTCCCACCTACTTCCTCCCCCCCACAGCAGCAGTGGCAGCAGCCGCTCTCCAGGATAACCCAAATACAGAGATCAGTTCCTCTTAAGGTTGCCAGCTCCATGTTGGGAAATTCCTGGAGATTTGGGGGTGGAGCCTTGGGAGGATGAGGTTTGAGCTGGGAAGTGACCTCAGCAGGGTATTATTCCATAAACTCCACCCTTCAAAGCAGCCACTTTCTCCAGGGGAACTGATCTCTGTCATCTGGAGATCAGTTGTAATTTCAGATCTCCAGCTGAAGTTGGCAACATTAGTTCCCTTGGAGGAAATGACTGCTTTGGAGAGTGGAGCCAATGGCATTATATCTGTCTGAAGTCCCTCCCCACCTCAGTCCCCACCATCCCCAGGCTTCACCCCTCAAATATCCAGGAATGTCCCAACATGGATATGGCATCCCTATTTCTCACAAACCCTACTCTGAAGCTCTGATCATTATACTACACTGACTTTCATCGGGTGGCTGCTGTTGAACAGTGCAAGCAGCCAGGCCTAGCTGAATCATGCAAGTCACGTGGTATCGTCACCCGGAGGGTGCTGCCAGGCCTAGGTTTGCCAGCCTCCTGGTGGGACCTGGAGATACCCCAGAATTACAACTGAACTCCAGACAAGAGAGATCTGTCCCCCTGGAGAAAATGGGTGGAATCTGTGACATTACATCCAGCTGAGGCCTCACCCCTCCCCAAACTCTGCACTCCTAAAACTTAACCACAGAATCTCCAGGATTTCCCAACCTGGAGTGAAAAATCCTAGTCTCAGGCCTGGCTCCAAACCCCCTCCTATTTAGCCATTCATATTGCAGGGGGAATCCTTCCCCATGTGCGTGCTCCAGTTCTGCTTTTGCTTCCTGTTCTCTGTCTGTCTGTCTTTCTGGCTATCTCTCACTCTCAATGCAGTGGGGCCTGAAGTAGATCCCTACAGAGGCCATTTCAAAGGGTAGTGGGAGGGGGAATTCAACCCTCCCCAAGTCCTTTTTTTTTACTTTTTGGATTTTTCTGCAAACCCACAGAGTCTCCTGAGTCTGTAGAAAAATCTGTTGGGGAGAGTGAGCCCCCTATCTGTGGAAATAAGTATCCACACACAGAGGGGACTATTGGGAATTAGATATACAAGGGGGGGCCCTGTGATACTCATGGGGGGGAAGGAGCTGAAGCCGGCGATCTCTCCCTCCCCCCTGGGCCCATTCCCCCTGGCTCCTGTCTGCCCCCCACTCCTTTCCTTCCCCCCTGGTCTCCAGCAGACCTCGACGGTGCTCGCTGGGCCCGCCACTTCCCTCCCATGGGCCGTGGCGGGCCTCGGCGGCGCTCACTGGGGGCCACCACTTCTCCCCAACCCCCCAATCTTCGGTGGGCCTTGGCGGCACTTGCCGGACCTGCTGGGGACCACCACTCACCACCCTGGTGCTTGGTGGGCCTCAGCGGCACTCGCTGGGCCCACTGGTTCTCCCCATCCCCCCACAAACCATCCCTCTTTCCCCTTTCCCCTGGCTCAGTTTGCAGCAAGGGCTGCTCCGGTGCCGCCGTTGCAAGTGCCCGCTGCCCCCCGCCGCCACCCGGCCACCGCCACCGCCAGCACTGAGACATGCACAAGGAACGGGTTTTTACTTTTTTTTGGGGGGGGGGTTAAGTATCCCCCTGAATTTTTTCTTAACTTTTTAGATTTTTCTGTAGACATGGGGATTGCCCCATGTCTGCAGAATGACTTCCCTGCCCCCCAGGTGCCCCCTGCATGGATTTAGGTATCCACCCCGGGGGGCCCCCTTCGCTATTAGTATATAGACAAGTGGAGACCTGCAAGAAACTTGCAGAATAGTTATCCCATTCCTCACACCTTTGCTTCCTCCCTTCTCCCCCTACCTCTCTCGCACTCTTTCTCCCTTCTGCCCCCTTTCTTACTCTCTCGCTCTCCTCCATGTATGTTACTTCCTCTCTCTTTCTGACCTGTCATCATTCCCTTTGTTTTTCTGCCTCCCCACCTCATCACTCTTTCTCTCTCTTTCTGCCTCCCACCTCAAATCCCACCCTCCCCAGGCTCCACCTCTCAAATGTCTGGGAATTTCCCCACCTGGAGTTGGCAACCCTATTTCCTTCCCACCCAACAGCCAACCTACCTTTATCTGTCTTCAGCTTTCTATCTCCACCCCCCTCCCCTGCAGCCTCTACCTAGGAAAATTATAGTCTTTCTCCACAATGGGGACTAAAGCAGCTTACATTATTATTTCCTCTTTGTTATCTGCACAACAACCCTGTGAGGTTGGTTAGGCTGAAAGTATGTGACTGGTCCAAAATCTCCCAGTCAGCTTCCATTGCAAGATGGGGATCTGAACCTGGGTCTCGCAGATCCCAGTCTGAAGCTCGAACTGTTGCACCACAATGGCTTTCATACGGTTGCTGCTGATGAACTGTAGCAAAACAGCTGGGCCTAATTAAGTCATGCAAATCAGGTGATATCAAGTCACACAGAGGGTGCTGCCTAGGGATGCCAGCCTCCAGATGGGACCTGGGGATCCCCTGGAGTTACTGCTCATCTCCAGACTACAGAGATAACTTTCCATGGAGAAAAGGGATGCTTTGGAGGGGGGAGTTTATGGCATTGTACCTCACTGAGGTCCCTGTCCTCCCCAGGCTCCACCCCCAAATCTCCAGGAGTTTCCTAGCCTGGATCTGGATCCGCTGCTGGTGGCTGGGGGGTAACTTGGCAACCCTAGACTGCTGCCAGTAAAATCCCTGCCTTTGACTGACAGAAACAGTTGGAACCTCCCCCCCTCCCCTGAACATTCTAATCTCCTCACAGTTGACGCCTGGAGCTGAGGCCATTTCAAAAGGTATTTTGGGGGATTCTATGGTCCCTGAAGGGTTTTTTTTAACTTTTCGGATTTTTCTGCACATGGTGGGAGTGCCCCCTGTGTGTAGGAAAACCTTTCCCCCCCCAAGGGCCCCCTAGCTCAGATTTAGATATCTGCACGGCCCCCCCCCCCTTCACTATTAGATATGTAGATAGACAGACAAGCAGGAACCTGCAAGAAACTTGCAGGGAGGGGCCATTCTTCCACCTTTGCTTCTCCCCCCTTCATTCCCTTTCTTTCTCTCCCCAAGCCAATCTCCCTTCTTTCTCTCTCCTCCAGCCAATAACCCTTCTTTCTCTATTCCTCTTCCTTTTGCTTACCTGTGAGCTTGGCAACTGCAGCAGCAGTGCCTGGGAGCTACTTCAAGCTTGGAGCAGCTCCCAGTTCCAGCCAGGCCTGGAGAGGCTCCTGAGGTCTGCCACTGTGGCAGCTGTGCCCAGAGCCTCTCCCAGAGTTCTGTGCTGTAGCAGCCAGGCCCGGAGCTCCTCCCAGCATTCCCTACTGCTTGGGCTTGGAGTGGTTCCAGAATGGCTCCACAGGAGCAGAAGTATCATCCTGTTCCCTGCGCATGCACAGGGAACACTCTTTTACTTTTGGGGGGATTTAAATATCCCCCTGAAAGTTTTTTTAAACTTTTTAGATTTTTCTGCACATTTGGGGAGTCCCCCCAAGTGTACAGGAAAATCTCTCTGCCCCCCCCCCCCCCAGTGCCCTCTCTGTGCAGATTTAGATATCTGCATGGAAGGGGCAACTTGGCTATTAGTATATAGATACTGGTATCCAGGAAATGATGTACAAGTTTTAAGTTTTTAAAAAAACTATTTATGATAGTCTCCTTATAGAAGTCTTATAGACTCCTTATAGAAGGGTGAACCTTTCATATTGTTAAATCTATTTACATTATTTTTATCCAACATTAGATTGTTATGCACTGTAATTCTAGAAAATAGTGTTAATGACATGCTTCTTTTAGAAATGGTATAAACACAAACCAATAAAATGCTCAACCTATAGTGCTGTATGTGGGTGTAGATTCTCTATTGCCATTAACAGTGTACAGCTAATACAAGTGGAAATAAAGGATGTCATTATAGCAACACTGAAGTAAAATCTATCATTAAACTCAGGGACTAGCCTTCAAAATATAGTTTCAAAACAAGCAAACAAACAAACAAACCATTTTGTATAAAGTAGTCCAGACCATTTCCACTTGCACCAAGACTGTCATTACCAAGTGGAAAATAATTATTAATTGGTCACACAGTTCTATTCAGCATCCAGAGTGCTTAGCTCTTGGTTCAATTCCCACACGCTGTCACCTATACCATACTGGAATTGAAGGAGCCAGAAAATTATGAGTGAGACAAGAGTGGACCACAAAAAGTTAGTGGAAGAAATGGTGTTGAGATTTAAAGGAAATTAGGGTGTTTTTTAAGGAGTTTAAATTCATCTCAACCTACGGAGCTCTATGAGGAAAAATACATTGAAACATGACTAGAAGGTGGGAAGAAAGATGTCCAGTTGCATATAAAGGCCTAACACAGAATGGATGTGACATGTGGAACAACAAAAACAACTCTCTATAAGACTATTCACTCCTTACATGACAACAGGAATCTGTCATGTGGGAAAAGGCATTCTTAACTATAAAAATAGATGAGGAAGAGACAATGCTCAGCAACAACAAAATATCTGAGCTGTGGCCATAGGATACTCTGTGTGACTGCCTTTACCAGGCTGACAGATCTCATGAAGACAGGCTGGATAGAATCTATCACACACATTAGCATGGTACATCTTCAGATATCACAACAGTGCAGTCAGGGAGGAATCTCTGTGTGTTTGGAGGTGACATGGAAAGCCTGAAAGGCGGAAGACAAAGGAGAAAGAGACCGATTGGTATGTCTCTCATATCCAAGATGGTGCTTCGTTTCCAGTTCTGTTGACACCCATTTCTTGGAGAAGTTATTCTCAGTAAACATATTTTAACATATTTTTCCATGTTCCATGCAGTTTTGCTTTGGTATTTATTTATTAAGAAAATTAGTATGCTGCCTCTCCAGCCTTGAGTAAGGCGACTCACAGCTAAAACATTAAAAGAAAGACCAAGACAATAAAATCAAGTCAATAAAAGCAAATCATGCCATTAAAAAAGTCAAGACAATTAAAAAAACACAAAAGCCCATAAAAACATGTCAGTAAAAGCAAATCAGGGCTTAAATGAACATAAAATGAACAGAACAGTCTAAAATTATATTGATAAAAAGATATATATGCTGGAAGCAAACCATAAAACACTTTAAAATATATAACTTTATTTTTAGCATCCTGTTTTGTTTTAGCATCCTGCCTAAAGCAGAATAAGGTATGTGCCACACAAACCCCAAGAGGCAAGGGCATTCTGAAGGTGATACTCCACCACTGGAAAAGCTCTGTCTGGTTTGTCACCCACCCTGCCTCTGCAGGGAGGTTGGGGGGGAGGAGAGAGAGAGAGAGGCCGAGGACAGACTGGCAGTTTGGCCCAATAGAGGTCCACTTTTCAAGTGAATGAAGAGAACCCATTCAGACAGCCGCAGCTGCCTCACCCAGTCCTGAAGCGCTTTCATTGCGCTTCAAAAATGTATCTGAGGAAACTGGTGTCAAGCTGTCTGGGTGTGCGTTCATCCTACTTCCTGGCAGTGTGGATGCAAATAAGCCACACATCAAGTGGCGCCGGTAATGTGAACCCGCTGATCTGGCTGCTGTGCACATGCGCCCATGTGCATATGCGCAAGTTGGCAAAATGGACCAAAGCCACGTGCCACCATGCCACTGCTGCCAGGGGCCACCCCACAGTGTGAACGCTTTGTTCTTCCTCCTCCCCGGTATGGTCCCGCATCAGTCTACACAGTGCGAATGGAAAGCCCCGCAAGAACTCGGCCCGGGTCTTTTTGCCCTGCTTCCTTGCACTTCATTTTGCCAGTCTGTCCTCAGCCAGAGAGAGAGAGAGAAGGACTTGAGAAAAGTCATCTTGTCTGTACACTTAAGCATGGCCAAGACTTACCTCTGCTGGCAATTGCAGTGCAGGAGGTCAGAAGGAAACAGGCCCAGCCATGTTGCGTGTTTTGACAGGGTGGGACAGGGGCAGGTCAGTTATCTGCAGCCCACCTCATCAGGCCGAGAGTCACATTGTGCAAGGGGGGAAAGCCCCATTGGGCTTTATGGGAAAGCCCATGCTAGGCCTCAGCCTCTTTGATTTTTGTTCACCGGTTCTTCTGGTGTGACAACCAGGTCATGGTCAAGATCATTAATAGGCAGACATCATGCTCTGAGCTGGTCATGCACCTGGTATGCAGATTTGTGCTTACTTGCCTGGTTGTGAACATAACTTTGTCAGCATGATACATTGTAAGCCGCCCTGAGCCAGCCTTGTTGGAAGGGCGGGGTAAAAGTTTAACTAACTAACTAACTAACTAACTAATTAATCGTAGGCACCTGTAACAGCATTGTGAATGTCTTGTCTCGCTTCCAGGAGGAACGGTTCCAAATGCTTGCCCCCAGCGTGAATCGACATCTGGACATCTCGGTGGACCTTTGGAAGCTTGGCAACGACTAATTGTTCAGGGAGTTTTCAGAACTCTCACCCCTTCTACCCAGTGAGCTTACAAGTGTGCTGTCTCTGCTTTCCTATCTTTTGCAGTGTCAGTCACTTTTGCTAACCCCTTGCCAGTCCCTGAGGGTTTGGTCCTACAATATCTGGCAAACATGAAGGATGCAGGCTTGCTCCAAAGACCATGAATATTTATTTGGCGGCCATATCATTTTATAGCAAGGGCCTGGGATCCATGCTACTTGTTCATCACCCAGTGGGCCATCGAGGATTGGAAGAGGTTGGCACCTCACAAGCCCGGTGAGCATGGACCCATTACTTTGTCCATGCTAGGCAAATTCATGCAGTTTTTCACACTTTGAGGCCACCTTCTTTAGGGCAGCCTTTGCATTAGCATTTTTTGGCCATTTTGATGTAGTGCGTTGTTGGCTGCATCCTGCAGTAACTCTAGCAGTCAGGCCCCACCTGCCAGGATATCTCACTTAGTGGTTTGAAGCTGCATATCCAGATGAACCAACATTCACAGGGGATGCATATCTTACTTCATTCCGCCCCTGAGTGTCACCCTTGCCTGGTGTGGTTCACCTCAGAATACCTGTCTATTTGGCCTAACATCTCTGGGACTTTTCTGATTCCTGCCAATGGTGCTTGCCTGTCATCACGTTTTCAGTCACTAGCGTTTTGTGTGCACAAATTGCAAGGCAGGAACTTCCCCCAGGGGAGTTCAGAGTGCACTCATTCTGAATTGGGGAAGCTACCCTGTCTTCCAGATGTGGTTTCTCATTGGATTGGATAATAGCCATAGGTCATTGGCAATCATCCGCGTACTAGTTGCATGTGTGCCCAGGTTTATTGTACTGACCGACTTGTTTTTTCTAGCCTCTTTAGGCTCACAGAGTACAGTTTTGATAATTGGGCACAGCATCATTTTTTGGGCAAGCAAATATGCAGCTTCATCTGGATGGGATTCTAACCTGTGTCTCAGTGAACATTTTCAGGTCAACTGGTGGAGACGTAGAGGAATGAAGTGGTCAACTCGCCTCTCCACCATAGCAGATGCAGTTTCTCATCAGGGCCCACCTCAAGCCATCATCATTCAGTTGAGGGAGAATGACCTTTCAGTGCAAAAAGGTGTGGTGTTGTCTAGAACTATTATTATGGACCTCCAGACTCTGTGTGAAAGACTTCCTGGGACAAAGTTGATATGGTCTAGTTTGCTGGAACACTGCAAAGGGAGGGTGTGCAGGTGCTGGAAAAGGTGGACTCACCAGCGTCAACTACAGGGGGGCTCGGGGGCTCAGGCTACCCCTGAAGTTTTCCAGGGGGGACTGAGCCCCCCTGGTGAAACGGGGCACCCACCCGCCTGCCTTCCACCCCTGCAGCCACCATGCTTCCTTGCCTCCCTTGTTAGGCAGGCAGGCCAGCCGCCGCCACCGCTGCCACCGCCACCACAAGAGCCGGCCACCTGCCGGCCTGCTGACCTGGCTGGCTGGCTCCCCTCCCCTGAACCCACTGGCTCCCTCCCGGGACCATCCACCATAATGATGTCACCCAGAAGTGACATCATCATGCCGGGCATGTTGCTGGGGTGATGCTCTAGCAATCGCCCCAAAACTCTATGGCACCATAGAGTTTCAGGTCGACTGCCAGAGCGTCGTTCCAGCAACATGCCCGGTGTGATGATGTCACTTCCGGGTGACATCATCATGCTGGGGCCCTGGCAGGGAGCCAGTGGGTTCAGGGGAGCCAGTCAGCTGGCTGGCTGGCCGGCTGGCCGGGCCGGGCTGGGCCGGGGGGAGGCTCTTGTGGCGGTGGTGGCGGCAGTGGGGACATCATCCCAGTGGGCACACATGCTTAGCGCGTGTGCCCAAGAGCCCCCCCCCCAGTAAGTTGAAAACCCTATGCCCCTGGGTGGACTTGGCCATGAGGAAGGTCCGCAAGATGATGTTACAGTTTGTTAGAACTCTGGGAGGGAAGGTTATCATGCACCCAGACATTTCATTCAGGCAGTCTGCTCTCTTTCAAGGTGATAGTGTTCACCTCTCAGAGTGGAGCATGGACTTCTGGTTGCATGGAATCTGGGATGACTTGCTGGGATGGCTACAGACTTAGGAGCTTTGATGGGAGTGGGCCATGGTTTCCTCTGCTCTTTGGTGGTTTGGGCATTGGGACAGATCCTTTGGGGGGAGGCTGGGTCTGTGTGCATGCCTCCCCCATTTGGATGCTCCCATATGGAGCCTTGGGGTGTGGAGCCACTCAGCCGCATGCCCAGGCAGGGTGGCAGCTGGCTTTCACTTCCAGGTGACAGAGGTACCAGACAGAGGCCAGTGTCCACATGTGTCCCAGTATCCTGTCACTCCATGGGTGGTCCTCCAGCAGGCAGACTGTGGAAGGGTTTCATTAGGTGGCAGGTGGTTTGCCCGATGGTTGGATCCATCCCAGTGTTGCACCATTGCTCCTTTGTTTGTGTTTATAAATAAGCTGTGGTCACATTTTCCCAAGAAATGGACTGTGTGTGTTTAATTCCTTCCAGCTGTAACAAATGTGCTGTGGCCTCAATCGGGTCTCTCTAAGCCATGTGCAGGTTCTTGAGCATCTGCTGCTATTGTCTCTGCTTCCTCACTCATTTGCTCATTGCCTCTTTTAAAATGTGTGGCTCACTCACGCAGGTTCAGCTGAGTGCCAGCATCTCCTCACCCTTGACAGCTCGGTTGATGTATTTTCTAGCTGGGCCGTTTGAAGTTTCCTGATGCTGCTCAGGCCTCAAGGACCTGCTCTGACAGCCACAGTGGCCAAGATAGCTAATAAATAGCTCAGTATTCATTGCCATGTAGCAGTTGGGTTTTAGGGCAAAATGACATGCTGCACAGAAAATGCACTGATCTGATTTTCCAGTACCAGCAACTGGGTCAGAGATCTGGTTAAAGACCATGGTGTGGGTGAGGCAGGGTTGCCAGGTCCCAGCTGACAACTGGCAGGGGATGGGGGGGGACTTACTAAGAGTGGGAGGGAGGCCCAGGCTATGTTGCTGGTGATGTGGCAACATCACTTCTGGTACACACTGGAAGGGATGTTGCCACATCACTGGCAATGTGGCCTGGACCTCCCTTCTGCTCTTGGTAAGTCCCCCCACCAGCCAGCTGATTTGCAGTGGGGGGGCATGGTCTGGTGGCAGGGGTCCCCCGCCTCCAATGGGAGGGCTGACCACCCTAGGGGGAGATTGATTTCAGTGCTTTCCTCCTCCCTACAGCAATGTTTTCCAGGTAATAATTGCCATGTCTGCAAACTGGTATTCACTGTGGTGCAGATTACTCAACACCAGCATCTCTCCCCCTTCTCTTGAAATACAGGGGAACCATTCACTAATGCAGCAGCCCTCTCTCTTTCAATATGTTATAGCAATATCTCCCATATAAAGGGCTGCAACCCCTGCTCTATGCAACCCAAGTAGAATCCATTGTGTAGTCATGAAGGCTATGAGAAGCACAGCTTTTGTAGAGTCTCTTCCTCCTTGAAAACCTAACTGAAGGACCGACAGAAGTTTGCTGCATTAGCGAAGAGTTTCCCTAAATTTCAAGGGAAGGGGGAGAGACACGGTGTTGAATAATCCGCCCACTGTAGGTCTTTAAGGGTAAGAAATGGAGAATGTTCACACTTCAAAGCATGGACACCTTCTCTTTGGTAAGATCTCCCTTTAGTACCATTATTGTCAGTGGTAGTAGTAGTAGTAGCAGCAGCAGCAGTAATGTGTCTCTTTGTGCAGGTATTGTTCTGCTTTTTGTTATTGTGACTGTGCTATATTAACATGACCACAACATAGCTGTTGTACAGCAGCTGCTAGTGTATACAGAACTTAGGGTTGGCCCGTTCACTTGATTAGCAGACAAATGTAATGTGTGTGGACCTCTGCTTAGTTCCAGTAATCTCTGGCATATTTCTGATTTCATTTGCTCTAAAGGTTAGGTTCATGTGATGTATTGGTTTGCCGCTCAGCAAACACTGCCTGGTATGGTATCCTGTGCCTGACAATGGCAGGTATACCCTATCCTTTCAGCTCCTTTTTCTAGCCTTCATTCTTTATTGTCATTATTATCTTTATTTCAGCATTCTTGTATCAGCAGCACTTAGTGACACTGCAAAAAAAACACCATAGTTCAAAAAAAAGGATGAACTTTTAATTGTGACAAGAAATAAGTTAAGCTTAATTATTCTCCATAAGTAGAAAAGCTGTGGTTTGTTCTTCTTCCTAAGTCCCTTCCTTCCTAATCGCAATTCAACACCCTTAAAAAAAAAAAAGCATTGCGATGTATGAACTTCATGCTGCTAGACAAATAAATTCTTTGGGAAAAATGCACATTTTTATTTGGAAATAATGCCATCTCTTTGTTAGATTTGCAGCAATCCTATTTTGCCTCTACTGTTTTTAAGTCGAAAATGAAAAATTATATAGAAGATGTTTGTGCATCATATTGTGCTGAATGGTATGTAGGTCAGCATGCTGCACCACAGCAGATAAGGCACAGTGAACAAGTGTTCTATGTACTTACAAGCAAATATCAGTCATAATAGAAGTAGACAGATCTACAAGAGCGTTTTGGCTTCGGAAATGTTTCTTGTCATTAGCATTTAAAAAAAAGCTATGAGATTCAGGCCTATCAGCACCGATTCACTGCAAAGCCTGGCTTGCACAGGTTGTTATCTGTTCAGTACAGAGGTGCAGCTGGTTAGCAAATGGATTTGCGGATTTTTTCCATTTTTTTTATTTTAGCAGGGATGAGTAAAAAGGCAAAGAATCAGGTACTTACAACCCATTCAGAATGTAACAATTTTGTTTGTGTTATAAACCAAACCTTCTGTTTGCTGCTTTTTTTTCCAGCAAATGGCATTATTTTTAGAAACAGAACAAAAAGAATCAGATTTTTTTTAAAAAGCATATCTTTATTCATATTCCATTATCCCTAAGGGCTCTACTATCCAAGAAGCAATACCAGGAAAGGGAGCTGTGAAAATGGTAGATTCACAAGTCTCACTTTATGCCGATACTCTAACATATGATAAGTCAGTAGGCAATATCCGATATATTTAAATCACCTTCTCTTGAGGTATTTCCATAACATCCTTACTGCTGTTGAGGGGCTATAGTGGTTGCCTTCAGAGCTGAATGTTTGGGGTCCTCTTGCTGAAACTAGGGATTTGCCAGCTGCACCACAGAGGCAACTACAGCACCGGCTGTGTCTGAAGCTAGTTCCATTGAGCCAGCAAGTGTGGAATGGAAGCCTACAAGATGAAAAAAAAATATTCTTCACATCCTCCTTTCCTACTTCCCCTGCCATGATATCTTTCAGGTCCTGGCTTCTTTGGTTCTCTTTGTGTTTGGAAAGTCTTGCATCCCTTTTGAAAGCAAGTAATTTGCACATTGAACTACTGGAGACAATATCTCAAAAACTGAGTGGAGGTACAGAATATTGAAGATGCAAGGTACTACAGCATTGCTGCTGTGGCCCTGCAGACTGATACCCTCACTGAGATGTGTAGTAAAAAGATACTTTACTCAGTTGGGGCCAAATTATGCGTGACAGCGGGGAATCTTGACTGAATCCCTTGCTATGTGCATGTGTGAGAGAGGGTCATGGATTGGACAGACTAGAAAGGGTTGGGTTAATTCTTTCACCTTGCTCCAGTTCTCTGATCAGAGACGCCACTCCAATGGCTTTAAGACCCAGTAAGGGGGGGGAGAGAGACAGGTGTCCAATTTTTAACCTGGTGAACTTAAAACAGCCCACGAGTCCATACTGGAGTGGAGACTAGTTTGGTGTAATAGATATAAGAAATCCAGGTTCAAATTCCCACCTTGTCATGAAGCTCATGCATGGCCTTGGGCACGCTCTCTCTCTCAGCCTTACCTACCTCACAAGGTCATTTTGAGGGTAAAATGAAGAAAGGGAGACTGACCTATGCATCCTAGAGCTCCTTGGAGAAAGGGAAGGATAAACATGCACTAAATAAAGACATGAATGGCACTGGGGGGAGGTTAATCCCCTTTTTGCCATTACAATGACTCTTATCTGTATTACTCCAACCCCACTTGCTGGAACTGATAATGAACATCCAATAGCATTAGCATCCTGGATAATCTTGGTATGCTGTGTGTGGCAACACATATGATATATTTGGAAGAAAACATATGTTTCTCAATTAACTCCCTCTGTGTCGTTTGGAAGAGCACCATGAGAAGGTCTTTGTATTACTGTCCCCATTCAGTATCACTGGGTTGGATCCAATGATGTCCTTTCACTAACTGAGGAATCTTCCTTTGATGAAAGGATCTTCAAGCAACAGAGGATCACTCCATCCAGCTGAGGAATACACCTTTTGTTGGAGGGACTCCATGCTTAGCAGAAGAGAGTAATTGATTCCAACACATTATCTCCATATTACAAATGGATAGCAGATGTTGAAGAATAGTGAGAGGGAAAACAGGGAGTTTTTATGGATGAGGGGACTTCCTGCAGCCCAGTTCACATTCTTAGCTTCTGTACTACCAGCTCTTGATGCCAAACAAGTAAATTTCACAAAAATATTTATTTAAAATATTTATATACTGCTTTTTTCCTTTAAAAGGGGCCTAGGGCAGCATGTTTAGAATATGTCAATGTAAGAGTCATGACTATACAAACACTATTACAGGTCCCTATTTGCAAGTATAACCCAGAGTTTGCAATATTTGTACAACTTGATACGCTCAGTGTGCAAAAATTGTAAATATCCAGAAGAGTTAAGTCTTCTCTAGGATTCTGCTTCTTATAAACACAAACAAAACATTGTCGCACAAACAGACAATGTAAGCAAAATAGCATGAAAAATTGCTCAAGGGGCATTTATGAAGTGATCAAAATGTCTAAAATTTTTAGGAATGTCTTGCAAGCAAAGCATTTAGATATTTACATTAAACAACTTCCAGTTTCATGAGGTATCCAAATGGGGGACTGATAGAAACCCATCCAGTAAAACAGAACTCCCTTGAATACACTGCCAAATTCTGACAAGCAGAGATCAAAGCTTTAAATAAAAGGAATAAATACTTGTGAGCAAGTGTGAATAAGAGAATTGGACTGAATATTCTGGGGCTAGGCAAACACTGAAACTCTGAACTGAAGAACATACAAAGTATAATTTGATTTTATTATAAAAATGAAAGAAAGTAGAGAAGGAGGGGAAAAAACTAACCCTCTCAGGAAAACTTTACTTGAAAGCGAGGCAGCAATGCCGGCTACTGCAATTCTTCAGTAGTGATTACTGTGGAGGAGCCCTGTTGTTTTGATCAGCCGAGCTGCCCATCTTTCATTTATAAATCAAGTTTAGTGGTAGAGTCCAGGCTTCCTGTATAAAAGATGCCAAATCTGCCTCCCAGCACTGGTAGCTAAAGCATCTCTAGCTAATGGTATGACTCTACCACACAGCAGGAATGGAGCTACCCAATTTGCATTGCAAAATTTCTACAAGCTGTTTGGTGTGCTATGGACAGCAACATCTATAGTAAGATATTTGTACATGTGAAACTTTTGTACACCAAGTCAGACCATTGGACCATCTAGCACAGTATTATCTGTTCTGACTGTCAGAGTCTCAGGCAGAAAAAGATCTTTCTCAACACCTGGTACCAGAAATCCTTTACCTGGAGATGCCAGGGAACTTCTGCTTGCAAAGCATGAGCTTTGCCTCTGAGCTTGGGGATCTTTCCAGCTTTGTATCAAGTTAGTAGAGGCTCTTCTTTGTCTGTTTGCAATTGTATGCACAAACATGCTTTGGCCATAACACATAAGGAAAGATCTGAGATGGTTACTTATCATATAATTTAACAAAGTACTATTAAATGAGTCACACAATTTTAAAAAAAAATTAGGAAGAAAGATCAAAACCAAAAAGGGGGATAGTTCTGAATGTTTAAAGCTTGCCTTGCTTTATGCTGGAATTCTGTGACTTTTGAAAATGTAAAAATGGTTCCAAGGCACGTTGGCACATGCACGAAACTGCAATGTTGACTTGGCACTGCCTGTTCCCATTGCTGGCAATGTGGCACATGGACATCTTTAGGCTCTTTCTCTGCTGTTTTCTGCATAACAGCCAATCATTGTGGCTGCTCATGAGGCAAGATTGGCAGCTGAAGAACCCAGATGCCAAGCTCTGGATTGTATGTCTGTTAGGTTTGTGGCTGATCCCTTCCCTGGCATCTGCCCCGGCACTGCAGCAGGCTGTGTCGCTGTCTTTGGAGCTGGGTTTAGGATTGGTCTTCTGTTGGATAGCATGCTCTTCTAGTCTTGGTTAGCCTTTCGAATTACCCTTCATTACACAGAACAGGTCTCTTTCAGGAATGTGCCATCGGAGATTAAGACAGTGTATGCCTTAAACGAACTTTTCCCCTTTAAATCAGCTAATGTGAGCCACATACAAGGTTTCTTACATGAAATGTCTGACAAGACGCAAAAAACCTGTTTAATTGAATAAAATTTACTTACCTTCATACAATGTCTTTTTTGTCCTAAAATACCTATGATCCATTCAAGCACTCAGTAGACCTGTTCGTTTTTCAGAGGACTTGTATAACATTTATGAAATGGTGAACAGAATCTCTTATTTTGAAAAGAGGACTAGAACAATACAGAAACCACTATGAAACTGTAGCTATGCTTATTTTGGATAAACTACCACACAGGTAGACCCTGAGCATTCTGGTCTCTCCCCCTGAGCTGTTTTCTGTCCAAGTCTTCTTCCCATCAGTTCCTTCCTACTTTTAAGTATCTTCAAACAGTATCTTGCTCTGGGGTTACATTTCCCCTCTATACTATTTCTTTTCTCCATCCTGAACAATTAACTGAACCATGCTTTGTGTGTATACGAGTATTAATCATCAGTGACATTTGTCAGCTTCAAAAAACTCTGTCCTTTGTATTACATTTGTTGAACTTGGCCAGGCATGTCCTACTACCACTTAGTTTTCATTGGCCTTTTGCTATTCTCTGTTAGGAAATAATTTGCCCTAAATACAGAACCTGAGGGTTACGCAATTTACATTTTGATGGCTTCACTAACAATCCAGAACTCCGTAACCACCAGAGAATGTTCCCTAGTCAGTTTGTATGTTCCAGCAAGAACTGGCCAAATACAATTATGTTATGCAGATAGAAATGAGACGGAGTCCATTGCAAGTCAATGTTCTAGCTTCATTACCCACTGGAACATGTTGGGATCATTGTGCAATCCAAAAGCCATTACATTGAATTCAAAAAGTGTATGATAAATGCTATTTTTCTTTGATTTTAGCATGTGCTTTAACCTGCCAATAATTACCATCTGAGCCTAAAGTGGGAGACCACTGCAATTGTGTCCAACAAATCCAGGGTACACAACCTCCTTTACAGAACAGTTTGTAACGTGTCCTATAATGCATACACAGTTGCTAGTAGTCACCATCTTTCTTTAAGGATTCAGGACCTGTCAAAAACCAGACCCAGAAGCTGAGTTGTCCTCCTTAAGGAAGGACCAGGAGACTCAAGATGTGCAGAGATCCTTTCAGTTTCAGAAGCCTTAAAGATTGGCAGTCATAGAAGACACTGCCTGTCTCATAGTTCTGATGCCTTTTCATCTTCAGGATCTGATCCAAATCCATTAGAGGTCCCTGCATGTTTAAAGGCTTAACCCTTGTCAGATCCATTTAGACTCCTGGATTTCAAAACTTATTCTTAACTGGAGATCATGACAACACAGAAAGATATCACTGGGAGTAGTGATGGATTCTTCTCAGGAAGTTGACAAAATGGCAGTTGACAGCAGTTGGCCTGACAGTAGTGGTACTCATTTCATCAGGAATTAAAAGGAGTAGCCATGACTCCAGAATCTTTATAATCTGAAACATTTTAAGAAATAGCAGAGGTCTAAAATATGGCTGTTAAACACCTGCTGGGATGAACAGAGAAAAAGCCTTGATATTCTAAAGGGTATTTGTGACTGGTTGCACGTAGAACTAAAAGATTTGTAGACCAATCCTAACCAGGTTTACTTGGAGGAAATAAATCCAATTAATTTCTACAAGTGTTCAGGGCCAGGGTTTTAGGCCTGTATCCAGTACAGAGTTATGTGCTTTTATGTCTCATTGAAATTAATGGCATTTGAGGGTACTTAACCCTGACCTGGATCTTAGTCGTGTTTGTTAAGCATGGCTTGCGGTATATTCATTTTATAACTTCTTCAGTGCCTGGCATAAATCACTAAGGGCAGAAGCTCATTACGTTTTACATCAGTAAATGCCTTCACTATGCTTGAGCAGATGTATTCCAGGTGTTCTCTTTTGTGTCGTGATGGCTTTAGAAAACCACACCTGCAAATGCAATGAACTTTTGATATCAGGTTCCTAAATCTGGCTGAGGACAGATGGGCAAAATGAAGCGCAAGGGAAGTGGGGCAAAAAGACCGGGGCTGAGTTGTCGCGGGGCTTTCCGTTTGCCCTGTCTAGACTGATGCGGGACCATACTGGGGAGGAGATGGAACGGAGCATTCACACTGTGGGGCGGCCCCTGGCGCCGCTGAAGTGGTGCATGGCTTTGGTCCATTTTGCCAACCTGTGCGTAGGCGCATGGGCACATGAACGCCTAGGTGCATGGGTGCAGCAGCTGGATCAGCGGGTTCACATTACTGGCACTGCTTGATGTGTGGCTTATTTGCGTCCACACTGCCAGGAAGAGGGATTAACGTGCACCCAGACGGCTTGACACCGATTTCACCAGATACCTGTTTAAAGTGCGATGAAAGTGCTTCAGGACCGGGTGAGTGCAGCACAGCAACGCCAGGCAGCTGCAGCTGACTGAACA
The DNA here is from genome assembly GCA_029233225.1 of Lepidodactylus listeri. NCBI lineage: Eukaryota > Metazoa > Chordata > Lepidosauria > Squamata > Gekkonidae > Lepidodactylus > Lepidodactylus listeri. The sequence goes on from JARCFY010000012.1 coordinate 51,569,577, forward strand.
GGCTCTCTTAATCTGCTTGCAAAGTGGACCTATATCGGGCCAAACAGCCAGTCTGTCCTCGACCTAAGAAACAATAGTTGATTCCATGCTACATTTTTATTCAGGGCTGTGTCAAAATATGCCTTTCATTATTTATACTAATGGAAAGGCCCCATCAGCAGCATGAACAACAGCTGAAGAGCCCAGAGGTGCTCCTGAACACAAGCTTTCTTTTGGAGAAACAGGCTGCAGTGATTGCTAGGAGTACCTTTTTTCAGTGACATCTTGTAAGGAGGCTCTTTTCTGTTCATGACTCCACTGGCCTGTCCATGCTGCTGCAACTTCATGGTGGGATGGAACTGACTTTGAAGACAACTTAAAAGTTTCAACTAATGACAAAATGAGTCATGAAGTAATCTGCACAGGTTACCTGTCTGCATATGGGATCAGTTCAAGGATCATTTCTGCAGTAGTGAAATTCCCCGCATTGACATTTTTAAAACTGTGTGTGATGTGAAATTTTCCACAGTGGATTTTTCCTCACCAGGCACAAACCTGAAGTTTTCTCCTTCTTACCCCAAATTTTTGGAATCCCCAGTTTTAGTGAGTTCCAAAAATGTGGGATAAGGAGGCGAAAAGATCGGGTTTGCACCTGGTGAGGAAAAATATACTGCAGAAAATTTCATATAACATACAGTTGTAAAAACGTCAATGCAGGAAATGGTCAAGGTCTCATTCTTGCCACTGAAGCCATTCACATTCTGATGCCTGGAAACCAATTCCCATATGAACCCATATAGCAGCTGAGTTCCTTTCAGCAACCTGTCCTAGCTGTGTTTTCCATTTGGGTGGTTCACACACTCTCAGTGCACTCCTAAGCTTTCTGTGCTGTAGCTCCTATGTCATAGAATGGACTGACTGAGCAGAGATGGTCCATGATGGGTCTCTAGAATCACTGCCACCTCCCGCCCCATTAGGGCCAAGCAAAGTATGGCTCTCTCCTCATTTGAAGTAGGCAGGAGCTGTTGCTGGAAGCCAACTGCTTGTGCCCTGGACAGGGTGGGCATGAGTGGCAGCAGCAACAGCCTGCCCTTCTTCTTTTCCCCACTCCTTTTCTCCCTGCTGTCCATTGGCTAAGGCCACCCTTGGGCCCATGGATATGTTCAGAGTCCCATCTTTGCAAGCCTTCCACTGAATACATGAGGCAGTTTTATTCCAAAGGGCATTTGGTGAGAAGTTGTTGTTGGAGGTGATGAGTCAGGTGTCCATGCTATTATGAAGATTAGATATTGTTGTTTTTCACTGTATATTTAGTAAATTTTAATTGGTTGTCTGATTTAATTGATTGTGGCCACCAGTTTAGTTGGCTTTAAAAGCGATTAGACAAATTCTTGGTTCTTTCAATGTTGCCATGGCTATTCGCCATGATAACAAAATATAACTTCTGTGTTCTGAAGTAGCAATCCTTTGTGTGTAGAGGCAACAACAGGGTGAGACTTTAGCCACTGTGCTGTCAGGGCTGTAGCTAGGTGGGGACAATGGGGGTGGAGTTTCTCCCAAATCAGCAATGCTCTCAGCCTGGGGAGTGTGCCATGCTTCTTACAGCTGCTGGGCTCCAGCAGGGACCAGTGCAGCCACTGCCACAGCTGTTGAACAGGCCACAGCCCATCCAAGACCCACCCTGGGTTTGTACTGATGGCCACTGGGCTCCCATGGGGGCTGCCACGGCTGTGGGTGGTGAGCTTGTCATGGCCCTGCAAACAGCTGCCAGGCTAACATGGGGCAGTCACCTCCACAGCATCTGTTAGGCAAACTGTGGCCTCCACCTGACCTGACTTCCAGGCTCCAACCTGACCTGACCACCAACTCTGCTGTCCCCCTCCCGACAGTGCCTTTGCCTGCCTGGAGTTTTATGGGCCTCCACAGCAGCCCCCCTCTGCCTGCCCACCTGCCCAGAGACAGAGCACCGCTGCAGCCTTCAAGTCAGCTAAGCATTCCCACCTGGAAAGATCTCCATCTTAAGGTAGTCAAGGGGGGGTGGTAGGAGAATGCTCTCCTATTTTATTATTTTTGTGATGTCAGAAGTGACATCATGCCCTTGTGTCCCGCCCTGAAAATTGTTTAGCTACAGGGCTGTGTGCACTGCTTGTAGGTTTTTCAGGTGCATCTGACTGGTCAGTGTGTGAGACAGAAAGTTGGACAAGATCACTGGTGTGATCTAGCAGTTGCCCATGTGTCCTTAGTTTTTAAACTCCCCTGAGGTTTTGAGAAAGGTTGGCTATACATTTTTAAAAAGTAAAAAAACCCTACTATGCCAATAATTTGATTTTGTTTGCAAAAACTTATTTTAAAATAAATTGGCGAAAAAACTTTGTGAGAAAATTGCTCAAAATAAAGTATGAACTTTTGAGCACAAAATCCTCTGAGTGGAATTTTTTTCCAGCATAAGCAAGAACAGTGAATTTTCAAATTATATCAGCAGACTGGAAAAGGTACAAAGGTGAGTGGCCGATCAACTTTCACAAAAACACAGCTTCATTTGGCATGTTACTTCTTAATTTTGGAAAAAGTAAAATAAAATAAAGGTGCTAAGGTAATAAAAAGTGAAAAGTTGCTGCAAGTGTACGGTAAACGTTTTGGAGAGACTTTTTATAAGATTTTAATTAGGTGGCTATATATGATAGACTGGAACAGCTTGGTCTGTGGGGTAAATAATGTGCATTTTAAAAACATTTTTAAAACCATATTCCCCCCAATTGCCAGTCCATTGAGTAAATAATGCACATATTAAAAAATTTATAAACTCATATAATATGTAAAAAAAACTGCCTCAGCTCTGTACATTTTGGACCTAACTGGTATGAATGGCTGTGAAGCAGCCAGCCTCCCGGATGGTTAACGTTTTATTCTATACAACCTCTGAAGGAGGTTTTCATGAAATAAATAGATAAATCAAACTCATTCCATGGACAAAACTCCGTTGCACTGTGGCATAACACAGAGTTGGGGGAATAAAGTTGTGTTTTTATTCTAATTAGATTACATGGTTGGCCTTTATATTTTCCTTGTGCTAAAATATGGGGAATTTTTTTAAAGAAGGGAAGCCTGGTTTTATTTTTAAATTTTAGTCTCTTGTGAGTTTGTGTTGGAAAGGTCAACATTTATAATGCTGAACATACTTTCAAATAAGTTTATTTAGGTTTGGAATTCCAGTTATGGTAAATCCAAGTGTTCACAAAAGCATGTATCATCCTATATATTTTTATGGCTCCTGTAAACTGGGTTCCTCATATATTGCTCCTGTACCCAGTAACGAAGACATGATGAAACATCAGGACTTGTGTTAAACAAGGTTGTTTTTAATGACTGATCCACATCATTAATACTTCCCTTCCAACTAGTGTGGGGTTACCACTAATTGCCAGGCATCCTATGGTTGCCAGAATTTCTGGGCAACCCCACCCTGGTTTCAGACTCAACTGGTGTTATTTGCAGCTTATCATTAGCCCTGTTTACAAGTTACAGTGAACACAAGTATACAATAAACACATGAATTTTGTTTATATGTGCAGCTGAATGATTTTATTTATTTATAAATTTGATTTTTAAACTGCCTTCCCCCAACACTTGGGGCTCAACATTCAAATAAAATTTAAAATAACTAAAAACATTAAACCAATACAATAATCATTCCAAAGGGTACCTAGAAACCCATTATTCTTACCCCCAAGGGGGGAGCAGATGGAAGAAAGAGGCCAGGCATGATTAAGACTGTTGCTTAGAAAATTGTTGCTGTCCTCAACCATAAGCCTGGTGTACCATAAGCTTTACAAGTCCTGCAGAAATGAACTAGGTTTCTCAGGGCATGGGTGTTATTTGGCAGAGAGTTCCACCAGGTTGGAGTCAGGGCTGAAAAAGCCATGGGTCTGGTTGAGGACACTGGTTGTCTTTTGGGCCAGGGATCTCTAGAAGATTTTTCTCAGCTGAGCATAATGCTCTTTGGGGGACATAACAGGAGACGCAATCCCGAAGGTATGTTGGTCCCAGACCTTTTAAGGCCTTGAAGGTTAATACCAGAACTTTGAACCTGATCTGCTTTCCACTTGGAGTGAGTACAGCTGGCAGAGCACCAATTGGATATGTGTTGTTAATGGGGTTCCAGTAAGAACCCATGCCACTGCATTCTGGACCCATTGTAGCTTCTGGGTCAGTCTCAAGGGTAATCCTGTGTAGAGCAAGTTACAGCTGTCTAACCTAGAGTGACTGTGGCATGGATTACCGTGGCATGGATTACTGTGGCTAGGTTGGGGTGAGACAGGAAGGGGGCCAGTTGCCTGACCTAGCAAAGCTGAAGAAATGCCAATCTGGTAGCATTCATGATCTGGGCCTCCATCATTCAGGAGGCATCCAAAAACATGCCCAGGCTCTTAATGGTGGATACTGGTGTTAGTGGCACACCATCCAAAGCCAGGAGTTGGCACCCCAAACCTGAATCCCCCCTCAGATGGCTCTGCTTCGACCAACCAACCATGGTCTCCAGCCCTTCGGCCAGATTATTTGGGGTGATGTCTATTACATTCAATGCATGTATAGTAGAACATGTGATTCACACTTCACATTTATCCAGGTACTGGACCACAGTTTCATTTACAAAATGAATGTGCATTGGTTCTTTTTCCTGTACCTGTGGGGTGTAAGCGCATTCACTGTAACATGTGAACAGAGCTCTAGTCTGCATGGAAATCATGTGCTGAGAAGTGCCATACCTTGTATATCTCCCCCACAAGCTGCTTTCGCATAGCATCAAGAAAGTACTGTCGTCTTATCTGTTGTACGCAACCACTCATAATATTTGACAAACCTGATGAATTTATATTTCTCCATCACTGCCTTTTCCCTTCTGTAGCTCACCTTCTTTCTGAGAAAATAATAAAAAATAAATAAAAAGGAAGTGCCCTCCTCAGTCCCCAAACCAGTGCGTTGTTGACATTATAAAATCTCCCTTCATCTTTAGAAGCATGCCAGTAACTCTGCCTATGTTGCTAGCAATCTGAGCCACCCATCCCTAGGATGGGCCTAACCAACCCCCTGGCAATAATGCAGAATAGGTGATAAAAAGACCACCTTTCAAGTCAACCTGAAGGACACCTAAATAGTTCCTGTTTGGCTCCCAATGGTAAACAGTTTCAGGCAGACAGTTGGGGCAGTAGATACAGCAAAATGCCTGCTGTCTGATAATTGAGCTTGCTTATATTGCCATTTCTTGCCTTGTTGCCATTGACTGGACTAAACAAAGTGATTTGCCCAGCTCTGAAGTCATATGGCTGGGTGTAAAAACGCCCCCTGCTCCTACAGACAACTGAAGAGTTTTGACTGTTTTCAGTCCACCAAAATGCACCAAAGCATCCATCACAGGGTGGAGCAGTGGTTTCAATTCTTTGATTCAATTCAGTATTCCAAAAGACCCTTAGATAATTAAGGGCTTAGTCCCTCCCTGGATTAGATTAGATTTGGCAAAAGAGAGAGAGAAGGGCAGTTTGTTTTGCTGAATATATAGGTGGAATCAGATATATTAATGTCTGCATCTGTTCAGTTTCCTAAGCATCAAACTTCCTATTTCAGTGGCTTTCAGGTCATCCTTACACAATAGGGATTAAAACATTATATTGAAACCAGTTGGCTAATTGCCGCTGATGTCAAAGGGTACAAAACCTTTTACTAAATGATCCTGGCTTTTAACCATATTGGCAAGGACCTTTTATCCTTGTTTTTATCATTGGGTTGCTGTAGAAACTAGTGTATACAATTCTAGATACCTGCTTGGCAGTTCTAGATATCTGCAAGGAAATAGCTGCATAACCATTTACGAGAAATAAATGAGAACCCAATAGAGCAGGAGTGTAAAACCCAAAGGCTTGGAGGGATGCAAGAGTCTCTGGCTACTGTGGCCCAAAATGGCTATAATGGCTCCCTCGGACACTGCCAGTGCTTTCCTATGTAAGTTTGTAAGCCAGCAAGGCATAATATATGCTCTTTATGAACTGTTATAATCATAAATTTGAACTTTGGGTTGTTATTCTACAAAGGGCGAAATGCACTCTCTATTGCAGTGAGAGGCTCTAGCCCACAGCAGGAAACACCCTTTATAGTTCACACTTACATGGAGACCAGGACTCCATTTCAAAGGGTCCTCTTGTCTCCTCACGCTGGTCAATTCACACCTTCCCCCAAAGTTCCTGCAGAGATTATGTTAAGTGACGTTACCTGGCAACTAATCTTCTGGCCATCGAGTGACCTGGCCAGAGCCATCACAAGGCAATGGAATGGCGCCATGAATCCTAGCAGCTTGCCCAGGTGTCAGTTCCTGCTTAGCACCTAGATTTGCAATATTGACCACTCCTTCCCATCTCCTCCGCCTCATTACACTGACCAATGGTAGGGTTAGTGGACGGACCAACTAGTAGGTGTGTCAAGGGGATGTGGTCAGCGCAGCCCGCCCCAATGCCACCTGATAAAATATCTTACACAATAGACAACCACTGCTAGTCGCCTCGACCCCTATCTTCTTTACCATCCCCTCACGTCCAGCTTTCTATCCCATTACCTTGCCTCCATCTTTAATCCCTGGTTTGCGCAGCCAGGAAGAAGCGTGTATCTGCAGGTTTAGATCACGCTCCTCATTTTTCCTTTCTACCTCCCCTCAATCTTCTTTTGGAATTGGACCACCTATCTCCAGGACAGGTAACGTATTACCCCTCAACGAAACTCCTGCTCATGCAACAGTGCTATTTTCTATCTAAGTTTCCTAGATCTTGTGTGTATGCATGTATGATTCTGTTTTTGTATGCTTGAATAACATTTTATAGTAAACATCATTCAAAGGAACCACTCAGCCTCATTGCGTATTTTCTGGAAACTCCTGGAAGGGGCGGGACCTTGGTATAGCTGGCAAGAACCCGGTATCTCGCCAATTGCTAACCTTAAATTAAAGCAATTTGGCTAACAAGTTTTTGTGCCCATTAATGAACTTTAAGGGGGTGTGTGTGTGTGTTTACTCTGCTGCAGATGGCCCTGAAAGTGACCGAATAATTTTCTACAGACCCTTAAATACCAACACAGTTTGTATCTTTGCTTCGCACAGTGTATCTTAAAGATAAAGCGAAGGAAAAATAGAAATTCACTCTGTCATGATCTAAAGTGCAAACCGATGTGTTTTTTTTACTACTCAGAAGCAAGTTCCCCTGTGTTAAATCAGGCTTTCCCCTAAGTAAGCACAGACTGAACCACAGCTTAGCAACATCACCACCAAAAGTATAAAGTTCACCAATGGGCTCAAGAAAATGAAACAGAGCTCTCTAGACCCTTCTGTGCTATCTTCATCTTTGTGTCAAGTCTCTTGGTGCAACTAACTAGTTTCAGGCGGCATCTTTACATATTTCCTTGGCTCCTAAGTACATTTCTGTACGTTTTGTATCTGCTAGCCCCAGCATTTACTGCCTATGAAAACCTCATAAATCTACTTCATTTTTCTAATAAGACATGAAAGTCCTTAATTGGCCTTAATGAAATGCACTTAAAGGGCAATAAACGTGTTTAAGCCCCTCTTTCAGGGTGAGCTACAGTACTCTCACTCTGCTCTGCTTTAGCCTTTGTGGTAATTAATCACTTATTCATATGTGGCACATCAGTAACAAGATCAAGCAACTACTGCACAATTGCATGATAATAAGCCGCTCATATATGTGTCAAGATTTAGCAATCCTTTTAAAAGCCTAATTTAAACTCATTTTACAACTAAGCAGACTGCTTCTCTGAAGCATTTTTATCCCGTATCTTTTTACATATTTCTGTTGAAATGCCTTCTTTTTTTCATTTTGTTTATAGAGCTCAGTTTGCCCTAAATCCATTTATGGCACCAGAGTGAATTTCTGCAATGCAAACATTTAACATAGTTTCGCAGTCAACTGGAAAGGCTTGAGCCACAGCCTCATGAATAAAGAGAGTGTGGCAGCACGGTGGGGTGTACGTTGCAATGAGCAATAAGGTAGAGCAGTGATTTACACCTGCTGCACTCTAAACAGGTCCTGTATCTGTGTCAGCACTCCCGCAAAACAATGGACACAGGCAATGCCTTCCCATGTTCACCAATCTCCCATTTACTTAGCAGTATAATCAGGGTGCCCCAGAATACCTCTAACACCCCAGCCACCGTTAATTCTTGACTTCGACCACTGATTTCAGTCAGACTGTTGTCATCAAGCCTCTGTTTTGTTGGGCTTTCTCTCTGCCTCTTCAATTCAGAGCTGAGACCAGCTCATTTCTGCCAGTCACAGGAGGCCCTGTAAAGGAGTCGAACTTCAAGACAAAAGCCAAAGGCCAAAAGACAGGTACTGACCTGGATGTCATCAAACTCACCAGAAAACAAAGGCAGACCAAGAGAAACCAACTTCTTCATTCACATACCCACAGACTGTTAACCAGGACCTCTCTTTACTTAATGAAGGTAAATTTAGATACATGGGATCCTGTTGCATGAACATTTCTATTAATAACAATCTAACCCTACAGTAGCAAGTCCATCTAAAAGCCTTTTAATTCAAAGCAACCTGATAGTGAAAGTTGTAATGTCCTCCAAAAATGCCAGACTAATAAAACAGCTAAAATTGTCTCTAACACAACTGTTTCTTGCCCCCAAGATGTTTAGGTTTTCCTGATTTGTAAATAGATCAGGAGTCTGGGAACTCCCTCCTTTTCACCTTCTGTCCAGCAGGGAACAAATCATTTAGCTCACCTAGAATCTCCTCTTTTTTTTCTCTGGGCCCAGGAAGAAAGCATGTTTTGCTTTTTTTGTTGCTATCCCAAGCATTATAACTGGAGCCAGGATCTGTTATCAAAATGTACTGCTAATCTACTCCAAACTCCCTGTGTTTGAGTAGTGACTTAAGCCCTTGATCGCCCCAATGCCAGGTGGATCTTGCCCCCTGAATTTATCTTTTGGATTATTGGCTGCCCAGATGCTTGGGTTCCCTGCCTAGGACCAACGTTTGAAAATTCAGTTTTTCAGGTACTTAGTAGCCTTTACTTTACCCTTTTTTGTTCTACTTCTTTTGGCCTCTGGCGTCTCCTTCTAAGTGATACTGTGTGTTTGGAATATATGAAAGTCCATGTGGGCATGGTTCTTGTCACAATATATGCCTGGTTTCATAAAGTAAACCTTATTACTTTTTCAAGCAACTGGTGTGAGGGAAGGAAGGCAAGAGGTTGCTTAGAGGGGTGAGCAGGTGCATGTGGTGAGGGGTGTGTGTGGTCAAGAAATAGAAAAGAAATGGCAAGGGGGGGGCTAAGAGGCTAAGTTAAAATAGTATGGGGGAATGGAAGCAAAGGTAGAGAAAGAGGAGGTGTGTGTGGGTTCTCTCCTGCCTCCTCTGACTGCAGCTCAGTGAGGATTGGAGAAGCCACTACGAGGGGGGGGGGGGCAGAGCTGAGTGACTGGCACTGCTGCATCAACTAGAGTTTGCACAAAATGCTGCAGCCAGAGTGTTGACTGGAGCATATCACTCAGGTCTTGTTCTAACAACACTGGATCCCAATTTGCCTCCAGACCAAATTCAAGGTGCTGGCACTGTTCTTTAAAGCCCTATATGGCTTGGGGCCGGCATACCTTAAGGACCCCCTTCTCCCATATGAACCGACCTGACACTACTCTGGTCATCTTCAGAGGCCCTGCTTCAGGAGCGCTAGCCATCTGCAGCTAGATGGGTGGCAACCTGAGAACGGGCCTTTTTGGTCATGATGCAGAAACTTTGGAACTCCCAGCTAGATGGGTGGCAACCTGAGAAAGGGCCTTTTTGGTCATGAAACTTTGGAACTCCCTCCCCAGGGAGATTTTTCTGTCTCCCTCTATTATTGTCTTCTGTCAGCAAGTGAAGACTTTGCTGTTTTGTTTCACACACACCTCAATAACTGATATTGGGCCTCCTCCTTTACTATTCTGTTACATGCATTTATATTAGGGTTGCCAGCTCCGTGTTGGGAAATACCTGGAGATTTTGGGGGTGGAGTTTGAGGAAGGTGGGGTTTGAGGAGGGGAGGGACTCCAATAATGCCATAAAGTCCACCTACCAAAGCAGCCATATTCTCTAGGTGAAATGACCTCTGTTGCTTGGAAATCAGTTGTAATCTCAGGTGATCTCCAGCCACTACCTGGGGGTTGGCAACCCTAGTTTATACACTTTTATAGACCTTTTTATTCTGTATACACTTTATTTTAAAATTAAAATGTTTTGATGTTCACTGCCTTGGGGACCCTGTTTGTGTGGAAAGGAGGTATAAAAGTGTTTTAAATAAATTTCTCAGTGAACTTGTTCAGCAGGCAAATTTCTCTTGTTCAGCACTCCTAATAAGACTGTGAGCTGATCACAGATATTTTCAGACTGCATCAAGCAACTCAAACAGTTGCCAAACATGTTTGCAGCTGCCTGTTGGTCTGAAGTGGACTCATAGCTGACAGGAGATGAACTGGAAGTTGACTTCTTATCCACCCTGTTCCCTCAGCAAAATAAGCACAGAGGAACTGCAAAAGGGAGCTCTTTCCTTCCATCCAAGCTGGACAGTGACAAAAACAATGCTTTTGATCTGTGCATTACAAAAGGGAGGGGAGAAAGAGCTCATTTCTCTTCCCTCCCTTCCAAACTGGGCAGGGATAGAAGCAATGCTTTTAATGGGTGAGTCCACACTAGACCTTAAATCCTGGTTCGACATTCTACACTACACTTGAGTTCACCCCTGTAATTATCTTGGGGTACTTTGTGTTTCCACATTAAACTCAGGTCACCCTGGTTTCACCCCACACTTGTCCTGGGATAAGCGGATGCTGTTATAACCAGGGATAAATGCAAGGTATTTTGTCGCAAGTTGAATTCTGATAAAACCAGGGATGAGATCCAAGTGCAGAAAGGACCAATGTCTGCTTTGCAAAAGGATATTAGAAAGAGTTCATTTCTCTTCACCCCCTCTGAGCTAGGCAGGAACTGATGCAATGTTTTTCATCTCTGCACTAAAAAACAGATATGAGTAGGGTTGCCAGCCTCCAGGTGGGGCCTGGAAATCTCCAACTTTTACAACTGATCTCCAGCTGACAGAGATCAGCTCCCCCGAAAAAAATGGCTGCTTTGAAGGGTGGGCTGTATGGCACTGTACCATGCTGAGACCCCTTCCCTCCCCAAATCCCACCCTCTCCTGGATCCATCCCCAAAGTCTCCAGGTATTTTCAACCCAGGCCTGGCAACCATAGATATGAGAATGAACTGGTTTCCCTCCTCTCTGCAGCCCAAGCCAACAGCTGTGAACAGGGGAAAAAAGGAAATCTGCTGAGCTTCTGATCATGTCCACTTTTATATTTGCTGTATCTCAGCTTTCTGGGAGACAACAAAGTTTCCAGGATGGGTGATCAGAAGAACCTGACCTACAGATCATCAGCTGGGAGTTGTCTCCTGATCCCCCCCCGACCCGCCCCCCCAAAAGCTTTGCTAGGTACAGAGCAAAATTTCCCCATCAGGAGATCAGAAGCTGACTCCCTCATCAGCTGGGAATCAGCTTCAGATGGCTGCAAGTAGCCTATTCCTGCAAACAAATACGGACTTCCCAGTCTGATGATTAACTGGTTACCTGATCACCACTGGTGCCCTGGAAAGTCACCCAAATTGACAGGTGTTTGAGCATCCCTATAAAATACTATCTAAAGGCCCAGGCAAAGCTGGCCAAAAAAATCCTTGAACCACAAGTTTGTAACTTTGTATCATGCTACATTAGCTTTTGTTGAAACATGGGTATGTATACTATGTCTATAGATATGGGGCTAAAGGGACACTATGTCCCAAGGTTTATTTCCATTAATAAATAGAGACAATTTCCAATCAAATTGGCTTAAATCTGTCCAGAGCCATATAGTTAGAATTGGCTTCTCTCCTCATGCTTTGCTATCTTGTGGATATGATCTGGCAAAGAGGACTGAGGACACAGAATGCCAATCTGATATTGATCCAGAGGAGATAGCCGTGTTAGTGTGTTGCTGCAAAATAATAAAAAGTCCAGTAGCAGCTTTAAGACTAACAAACTTTATTGTAGCATAAGATTTCGAGAATCACAGCTCTCTCCATGCATCTGATGAAGAGAGCTGTGTTCTTGAAAGCTTATTCTACAGTAAAGTTTGTTAGTCTTAAAGGTGCTACTGGGACTTTTTACTAATCTGATATTGCTAGTTTACAAAACGCTTATCTGTTCAAACTTTCAATATACTGTGAAGTTCGCAGTCTATTTAACATCTTTAGAAATAAATGGATTCTGAAGGGTGTTCACTTTGGCAAGGTGTTTGGCCTTCCCTTCGGCAGTACTGGAAGGCAGATATAAGAAAACTCCCAATATGGAAAGGCTTTGCTCATATCCGCTGAGAGAGGCTGAAACCATAGAGCACGTCTTTTTCAGCTGTCCATATTATAAGAAAGCACGAGGCACGATTATTACCCCATTATTAGACAAAATCCTTGGTCTCACAGAAAAAGCTAGACTTGATATTTTCTATCTGATAAGAGCCTCAAGATTACCTATCAGGTAGCTACATTTTATTTGGTGACACTGAATTCTCAGGAAATATATTGCAATTAGATTTTAAATTTTAAATCATTTTAGATCTTTTTCTCTGGTATACTGTAAACTTTGAATTTTTAATTGTAAAATTGTGTATACAATTGGTCAAATGATTGTAATAAAGAATGAACAAATGAACATGAGGTTTTGATGACTTCCTGGAGTCTCTTCATATACAAGACAGGCAGACTAGCCTTGCCACAAAGCAAGCTGAAGCAACTGTTTGTGCTGCAACAACCCATAGCATGCGACATTTTCTCCTCTTCTGTGGGCAAGTGAAATGTCAGAGGAATAAATCCTGGGAGAACATGGAAAGCTGAGATGAAGTAATCTAGTACCAACCAATTTGCATTCAGCAATGCACTGATACAGATACAATTTTACCGTTATTCTACCAATGCCTACTGAGAAATGCTGAAGCTAGACAAGCTGCTCCTGCATTTAGAAGAAAGGAGCCCAGAGAAAGTATGTGAAGCCAAGGAAGTTAATAAAATGAGCAGTCAAAGGACCCTTGTGGTTGGCTTCAGTGATATATATTGATGTGTCAGCTTCACTTATTCACAGAGAGAGCCAGTTTGGTGTAGTGGTTAAGTGCGCGGACTCTAATCTGGGAGAACCAGGTTTGATTCCCCACTCCTCCACTTGCACCTGGCTGGATGACCTTGGGCAAGCCATAGCTCTGTACCAGCTGTTCCCTTAAGGAGTTCTCTCAGGCCCACCCACCTCACAGGGTGTCTGTTGTGGGGAGGGGAAGGGGAAGGAGTTTGTAAGCTGCTCTGAGACTCCAAGTGATTGAAGGGCGGGGTATAAATCCAATCTCTTCTCTTCTTCTTCTCTTCTTATTCACCTTTTCTTAATTCCTGTGCTTCCTAGAGGTGGTAGCCTGCCTATCCTTGCTCTGATGCTTTGAAGCCATGGCCTCCTTGACAACCTCTGCTATTCAACAGTGGACAATGGTGGAGAGAAGCTGCTCTTTCTACCTTTCTTTGATAATAGACAGCGTATCTAAATCTGCCCTGAAATCTAGGAGAAAAGTGTAAGAGATGGGATGGTCAGTCAAGATATCTCTATATTACCAGTAATTCACACATTCATTTATTCATGGGGATAATGTTTACTTATTTTTCAACAAAACAACTCGGTCTCCGTTCAAGTCTTAATGCTCCCACAAGATTTAAAGAGAAGCTTAACATGTTTGTATGGTTTTGTCTCTTTTGTGGATTGTGACTCCTACTCAGCAGCGGTGCTCTCTCCATCTGTTCAAAGTGTTACCACCACAAGCTTTGGCATTTCTCTTTATTAGGGAGATCTGGAAGGCACGTGTACTACTAAGGTGACTTTCTGCTTGCAACATTCGCACACAAGGTCTACTGTAAGGATTAGGAAGATTTGCCCTTTATCCTCTTCTCTTTCCCTGCTTCCTTCTCTCCTTCCCACTCACCAAGCAACCTACCCCCCAGTCTGCCCCCAGTCTTCAGCTTTATTGTTTATTTACTTCATTTATGCCCCACCTCTCTTCCCAATGGGGACCCCAAGCAGCTTACATCATTTTACTTTCCTCCATTTTATCCTCACAACAACCTTGTGAGGTAGGTTAGGCTGAAAGAGAGAATGATGGGCCTAGGGTCACCTAGCAAGCTTCCATGGCAAAGTGAGGATTTGAATCTGGTCTTCCAGATCCTAGTCTAACACTTCAAGTACTATGTCTCTCTGCTTTTCCTGCTTCCCTTCACTCTAGCAAAAGTCTGGCCAAGTTGTAAAAGTCATGTGGTAGCAAGTTGTTCAGGTGTGTGGTGGATGCTGCTGCATCCAGGTGACTTGTGTGGCATCAAGTTATCCTCTCCTGCACTTGAGTGAGTCATGCAAATTGGCATGACAGTGAGCTGTCCAGGTGAGTTATGTGGTGGCTGTTGTCACACAGTAATGAGTTGCCAGGTGGTTGCTACTGGCCCTGGCCCCAATAAGTCCTCTCTACGGGGAAGCTGGGAGGGGACAGGGTAGATGGGAGGCCAAAGAAAAAAAGGCTTTGCTCCCTGCCACTGCATTTTATCAATACAAACAAAGGCCTGAAGGCTGGCAATATTGTTGTGGTTGCCTAGCAACTAAAACAATGGCTGGTGAGATTTCAGAGACCTTTCATTTCTTAAAGCTACATGTTCTTCTATTGTTTTGTTTTAATCTTCCATATTTTTTTTAAAGATTCCAGATTTTCTTCAAACCTGGGACTTTTTGCAGAAAGATCTGTGCTGTCTTTTCAAGGCCATAATATGTGAATTTAAGGATCCAAATCTCAGTCCATATTGAGAATTAGATATGATTGAAAAGATATAGTCAAGCAGAACAAAGCCTATTATGATGATGATTATTCCATCCTGCTGAGGTCTGAGTATAGTCAGTGGCAACATTGTCCTTGATTGTTGTGAAATAGAGCACAGCATTTCAGACCAGATTGGAAAGCTAATTTTTTTTGTGGGTCAGTCAATTATTATTATTATTGGTATTGTTAATCTTTTCCACATCTGCCAAAGCAACATGTAGAACTAGGATCTATGCCCTTATTCTAATGCAATATCAGCACCACACCAGCACCACACTGAGATTTGATGATAGAAGCCACAGAGTTCTTGATGGCTGTGCAATAAAGCACAACATATCAGTCCAGACTGGAAAGCTAAATATTTTGTGGGCCAGTCAGTGGTTGGTTTTCCAAAAGCAGAGATCAGAACTGCTTCTGCCCTGCCCTCCAAGCAAAGCTCAGTGCTTTAGAAGGCACAAAATATGTCACAGTTTATGCCATTACCACCAAAATAGCTGCTCAGAAATGGACTGTGCCTCTGGATTTTAAAAGGATGTACTAAAGTTTTCCATATCTCAGGACTTTGGTACAATACACATATTATGGCCCTGAAACATATCCATCAAATATAGCTTAGATTCCTCCCTGTTTATGAAAATAGTATGCAGATTGTTAATTACATGTAACTAAAATATGCAGATGAGCACAGAGGGCTGCACTGGAAATGTCTTGTGATCCAGAGCACTGCAGCTAAACAGGTTGCCCAACCCCTTGTCTAGTGGGACAATCTGGAGCCATAGAGAATATGGCTGCAGAGGACATGGGTTATGCCAACCGAGCCTGCTGGAGCACCTGCTCTGTCATATCATTACCCAGTGTCATCACATCCTATAATCACCCATTGAAGTACTGCATTAGTCCTGTGAAAGATTAACACCTTTATTTAGAATAACTAAAAATCAAAAAAGAGATCAAAAAGATTAACTTGAAGAGGGGGAAATTAAAAGAACATCGTGGATATTTATGTGTAATACAGAGCAACAGAAAAAAGCTTTCTGGTCAGTAAACAATTTGGAATCAAATGGCCTTTTGTCAAGTCTGCACACTGCCCATTTAAGGTTATTTCAAGCTGTACAAATTCAACAAAACCAACAAGTAGACAGAGTCACACTTCTAACAGCAATGCAAACAAAACAAAGAAAGAAAAGTACTCCAACGAAGCAAAAAGAGAAGGACGCCCCCCCCCCCAATAAGGAGTAATCAGTCACTGCTTTATCGGCGATTCTGATTTGTTGTTCATTTACTCTGGGCAGCTGGACAATAGGATTTTCCATGGGCCACAAACAATGAAATAAAACAGCAAGATGTACTGTATTTTACTGAAACATAATATAAAGGGCAGCAGGGGACTAGTCAAAGCCCAATATTCGGAGACTGTAATTTTTTATCACACGTTTAATTTCCTAAAACCAAAATGTTTTCTGGGGAGGGGTATAAATAAGGCACATCATGTCCTCTGTCACCAAAGCAAGGCCGAAACCAGGTCTTTATTAGTATTAAATGAGTATTGTATAAGTAGTTGTACAATTTAAACATTTTTTATTATTTATATTAGAGTTGCTCAGCATAAATGGAACAGTTCCATGCTTCTGTTTTTTGTGTTTATTACTAATAAACAGTAATAGGTATAATAATTCAGGAACTGTTTTGCATTCCCAGGTACTTTTGTTCCCAGGCATGTTTTCTGACTGAAGAAGGCAGACCCAAAGTGGGGATTATTAAGGCGATCCACTGCAAAATACAGAAGACACCTTTGTACAGTAGTATATATATATTAATGGGAATAACTGCAAAACAAATGCACACAATTGAGAGATTATTAATGGAAAGACTAGCCAATAAAAACAAACAAATAGAAATATGCAGAAATTTACAAGGGCTGCCCTTCTCTTTCATTCATATGCATTACTGTAATTACTGTATATTAATATATTAATAAGCATCTTCTTGTAATTATCCACTGATTTCCCACAACACTTAAAATGAGAGGGAAATGGCTTTATTGATGATGGACAGGAATGATAATTTTAAACTGTGGTGCTTGAGAAAAAGATCATGTACTGATAAAATGCTTTCTTGGTGATTTCATTCTAAAACAGATATTAAAGTAACTAAGAACCCACAAGATTCCTCTGAAATTGTTAAAAGACAGATCACAGGTGAGATAACACAGTGTGTGCATTTAAAAGTAAAGATAACATTCCTTCAATTCATGCTTTGGAATATTGTACCGGCTTCTTTATACATTTTATTTGTAGATTTAGTATTGGCATGCACAGAACACACTGCAAATATAAAATTGGGGCTGGGCAAAACATTCATTGTTATTTTACGATTTATATATTGACTGCGGATGTACAAAAAAAGAAGCCATGTTCATTTTCCTTCGTAAGAAAATGAAAAAGAATGGGAACGAATACAACTGATGGTGTTTTTTTTATTGGGATGCTGCAGCACATATGAAGCTTCTCTTCCAGTTACCATGGGGGAAGCATTTGTATCATTCTTTCAGAAACAGGGAAGCATCCAGTCATCAAAGTAAACAGGAAGCATTCAACTAGTTGTCAAACTGAAGCATCTTTTATTTCGGAAATCTTATGTGAGGGGAAAGGGAAGGGGATAGGGAGAGTTGAGAAAGCTCAAGAAATCTGAAACTGTCATAAAGGGAGAATTCAAACATGAAACAGTTCTTGTTTCTGGCATAAATTATGTCTTTTATTGCACAAAACTAGGACCTTTTATCCTACCCCTTAAAATTTCTGAAGGAAATGTAATAATAAAACAGATGGTAATGAAAGAAATTTTGGAAGCAAAAAAATGAAAGGAGAACAAAGGCAGAAACAAAATTGCATGGTACATGTCACTGTTTCACTTTGTTTGCATGATGGTGGGTGATTTGGGAGATGTCAGTATGGACTCCATGTCTTCCATTTGACTGTCAGTGCCATCCTAAACAGAATGACACCCTTCTAAACCGACAGAAGTGAATGGGTTTTGAAGGGTGCAAATCTACTTATGTTGTATTTATTTGCTAACTTTATTTATAGCCATTCTTTCCGACTGAGCTGCAAGGCATATTACAGAATAAAACCCAATGCATTCATACAGTATAAAACATCCAGTAAACAATGCAATAGGATTAGGATTGCAAAATTAGTAAACAATAGGATGGAGCCAGACTAAATTGGCAGTTTCCACCAATGGCCCCTTCCTACTGCAGACCCACTAATGCCAGTCCTTGGAGTCCTCTTCAGGAACAGCATTTTGTGGAGATCAATGAGCTGCAGTGGGAGGAAGGAAGCAGGAAAGTTCCATTCTGCCATGGGAAAATGTAGTCTGGATTCAACCTTGGGTGGACTGTAGCTGCCTAGTAGGCAATATATAATGGAATTACTAAGGCAGAAGGCAGTGCAGTAAAAGCAAGATTATACCAAGAACATCTTACCCCAGTTGTATTCTCTATCCAGTTGCTATTCCAATGCAATGCCACATTTGTTATCCTCCAAGGTTAAAATTCCACATTTGTTAAATTAGTTCATTTATTACATTTTATAATATGTCATTCAATAATCTGCCTTGAGTCCCAATGAGTTCCACTGAGAAAGGTGGATTATAAATAATATAAATAATATAAATAAAATGAATGAATGACTCAATAGTTCACTATGCTGAGACAGCATATATAGAATCAGGCCCAAACTCTTGTGTGGGCATAAATTAAAGGACAACATGAACCCTTGTTTAGGCACAGAGGCTCAACCCCATGCCCAGATTTCATTTGGTGAGGGTGAGGATCAGAGGCAGATGAACACTTGCAGAGTGACAAAGGGATGTTTAAGCAGCCATAGATTGGATAAATTTCTCTCTTTTTTAGGATGACTATAAAATGCTCTTTTCCTAGCATCACATCTGAAGTAGCCCCATAAGACTGGCTATGCTTGTCACTTTGATGAAGTATCTCATAACTTTTTACTTATTACATTTGAGAGAGCCAGTTTGGTGTAGTGGTTAGGAGCAAGGACTCTAATCTGGGAGAACCGGGTTTGATTCCCCACTCCTCCACATGCAGCTGCTGGTGTGACCTTGGGTCAATGATGGCTCTCTCAGAGCTGTTCTGTCAAGAGCAGTTCTCAAGAGAGCTCTCTCAGTCCCACCTACCTCACAGAGTGTCTGTTGTGGGGAGGAGAAGGGGAAGGAGATTGTAAGCTGCTCTGAGACTCCTTCGGGTAGTGAAGGGCGGGGTATAAATCCAGTCTCTCTCTCTCTCTCTCTCTCTCTCTAGTCTCGCTTAATAATTAGCATAATATGTCTCTTTGGATTTGCTTTCTATACATTCTATCCTAATAGCCTCTTGAACCTTCAGTGATACTATTGCTTTCAGTGGTAGTAATCGAAACTACCGGCTTTGGTGGTAGTAATCTAAACTATGGCATGGATCCCATGGCCTGTTTCTAATGACAGGGTTTCAGACCTTCAGGAGCAGAATTTCAGAGACCTCACTGGCTGAGGGAGGAAGGGAGAAGTGGGAAAGACCTGCTCTGCCAACTTTGCTTTGATCCTGGATTTTGTGGGATCCAAGCCAGTTCTCTTTCATTATACAAACACACATCTTTATACAAACACACATCTTAGAATCTAAGCAAGCCATTAAAAATAATAGGAATAAAATAATATTAACCTAGAAACCAGCTTTGCAGTACTGCAGTTCAATGGGACCACATGCTGAACTCCATTGTTATAACATCAAGCTGAAAACTTACCACGGACCTCATCATTCAACTATATGCTACTAAGAACTGAAGGGTTCTGTGGGTTAGGGCTGTGGTTCCAGCAGTCAGACCATATATCACTGGTATAATGTAGAAACTTAGTATCTCTTCTTACATGGCCCTGGTGTTTTTATGGGAGCTTGATAAAAATTAGGAGTTATTCAGGCACAGGGACAGAATGCCTTGTCTGACTCACTGCAGAGATACACAAAGGGAAGGTAAAAGGACTGAGAGAGCAAATTCCATAAAGGTGGGAATTTTTCTCCTCGAGATTTGTAGTTTAATATATGTTTCAAATATAGCCATCATGGTGTAGGTTTCAAGGCATAAAATTTAGCCTATAATAGTAAAAAAAAAACCAGTGCACAACAGTGAAAATGACAAATAAATTTTCCACATTAGAAACAGCAAGGGCAAGTCACAGCATCCCTGTCATGAGCCTCCAATGAAGTCTGTTACCTGTTTGCTGATGGAGCCTTCATGAAAGTAGAAAAGCTGGGTTGTGCTTTCCTACTTATCTTAGCTGGATAGCTCTTTTAAAGAATGTGCATATCAGTAAAAATAGATAAAACAGAAAGGGGGGGGATCTAAAACAACACTTTCATTTTTGACTAAAGAAATGTTGATATTCAGGCTTACTTCTTGAGGAGCTAAGACAGCCCCCCCCCCTTTCCTCTCCTCTTGTTAGACATAACCTTTGCAGCAAGAGATTAAAGCACAGGCAGTTGCTCTGAAAATGTTTTCCTTTGTAATGTATGTCTTTTCGTGCACTTAGGAAGCTGGTCACACGTATCTGAAAATCTTATGATAAACACAGGATTTATACTGTCTGCTCTTAAGACTTTTTATTGCCATACGTGGCTGGAGTCTCATTGTGGCTGCAAAGTATTTTGCTGTCTGTAAAAAAAACCCCACCCCATTTCTGCACACATGGATTTGCTGCACATCATGCACCAAAGAACACACAAGCTGGCCAATAGGTAAGTTTCCAGCAAATAAATGGAAGAAGGTCCAATTCCACTCCCCCCCCTTCCGGTGATGAAACCTCAAGCACTGACTTTAAAGACAATACAGCAGATTTGTATTTGACAATTTAACGATAAATACATTTAACATGTTGTTAACTCGGAAAGGATACTAAAGGATACATGAATATGCATGATTGGACCAATTCTCAGTGGTGCCATAGATTAAGACCTTCTAAGCCATTGCCTAATAATGGCTGATGATGCAAAGAAGGGAATGTCTGAATAAATATCTTTGATGATCTGCATCCAAACACACACACATTCTTCCATTTATATCTCACAAGCCAGATTTGAACTCTTCCCAAGCCAGGCTTCTTTTTTAATACGGAAGCAACTGAGGCGTAAGAGAAGCTCTTTCCTTCTTTTCACTGAGGTAGCACAGAAAAGCAAGCCTCCTACATTTCTACAGCAAATTAAAGAGGTAATTGTGCTGGGAAGCTTGAACAGCATTACTTATGCCTTCATTAGCAGGGGTATCTCTTTTCTTAGTTGTAGTGTCCTCTAACAGTGCATTTCTAAGAAAAGTTTCCTGAGAGTAAGCTTTACTGAAAAGACCTGAATAAGATCTTGCTTAGGACTGCTTTCCAAATTCACTTATTTCCTGGCTCTGCTTGTGTGATAAAAGCCCATCTCCCACATCAGAAGTTCATAACTAAGTCACTTTGGCAGTACGGATGTAGAAACCACAGAAAAATGTAAGACCCATTGAATACCTAGCGCTCCTCTTTCTTTAACCAGTGTCTTCCTATGATAGACCACGCTCAGGCTTATGTCTACATCTTATATCTACATCCTGTGTTCTCTGTATTGGTTTATGTCTACATCCTGTGTTGTATTTTTAGCAGGCTACATGCTTAAAAATGTAACATATAGAATAAGATACATTTAAAACATATGACCTGGATGCGCACATCAGGCAACTTTTTTGTATGTATGTGTGTTTTAGCTTGATTTTAACAGTTTTAATGATGTGTGTATGGTTTTAATGGCTTTTAAGATGTGGTTTTATTATGCACAAGAAGGGGGGACCCATAATACTCACGTGGGGAGGGGAGAAGCTGACAGCCACTCGGGGCCAGTGCTTCTCCCTCCCTCCCGCCCCCTGGATGCTCTCCTCGCCTCTCGCCTGCCCCCCCGGCCACTCTCGCTTGGGCCCGAGTGGCTAAACACCACTCGGCCCTCGCGTTTCCCTCCCTCCCACCCCCCGGTCACTCTTGCTCACCTCCTGCCCACCCTGGCCACTCTCGCTTGAGCCCGAGTGGCTTAATGCCATTCGGGCCTGGTGTTTCCCTCCCTCCCACCACTGGCCGCTCTCGCTCACCTCCCGCCCCCCAGTTTTCTCTCGCTTGGGCCCGAGTGGCTTAACACCACTTGGGCCCGACATTTCCCTCCCCGTGGCCACTCTTGCTTGCCTCTCGCCCCCCCTTCTGGAGCTGCCGGGCCTTGCCTCTCCCTACTCCTGCCCCTGCAGTGGCCTGGTGAGGGTTGGAGCTGTCAGGCCTCACCTCTCCCGCCTTCTGCCCCTGCGGTGGCCTGGCAAGGCCTGGAGCCACTGGGCCTTGCCTCTCCCCCCTCCCACCCCCATGGTGGCCTGGCGAGGCCCGCGTGGCACACAGCCACTGGACCTCGTTGCTCTCCCCCCTCTGGCTCCAGTGGCGAGGCGTAGACACCTCCCAACTGCTGGGCCACCCCAGTTTCCTGAGTGTTCCCTGCGCATGTGCAGGGAATGCTTTTACTTTTTTGAGATTTAAATATCTCCCCCAATTTTTTCAAACATTTTGGATTTTTCTGCACATGGGGGGAGTGTCTCCCATGTGTAGGAAAGCCTCCCTCCCTCAAGTGCCCCCCACGCGGATTTAGGTATCTGCATGGGGGGCCACTTGGCTATTAGTATATAGACAAGCAGGAGGATCCGCGATACTTGTGGGGGGGAGGTGGGCTCTCTCCCTCCCCCCTCCCTCTCTGAAAATCACGGCAGTGGCTGCATGCCAAGCCTCTTCCCCTCCCTCCCCCTCCCCCCAAAATTGGCAGCGGTGCACTGAGCCTCTTCTCCTCCTCCTCCTGAAAATTGGTGGCAGCGGCACACTGAGCCTCTTCCCCCCTGAATATCAGTGGTGGCGGCAGCCGCACGCTGAGCCTCCCTCCCCCCTGCCTCCCTGAAAATTGGCGGTGGCTGCATGCTGAGCCTCTTCCCCCCCAAAATCAACGGTGGCTGCGTGCCGAGCCTCTTCCCCTCCCTCCCCCAAAACAGTGGTGGTGGCGAGGCCCACCGCCTGTCGAGCCCTCCCCCCAGCCAAAACATTCTCTGCGCCTGTTCAGAGAACACTTTTACTTTTGAGGAGATTTAAATATCCCCCCAAAAGTTTTTTTAACAATTAGGATTTTTCTGCACACATGGAGACTCCTCCACATGTGTAGGAAAATCTCCCTCCCCCAAGTGCCCCCCGTGCAGATTTAGATATCCACTTCAGAATTAGTAGATAGATGTTTTAAATCTATTAGCTGCTTTGGTGGCTGTCCTGTATTCTGCAAGCAGGGCCAGTCAGGTCTCCTCAACTGGTAGTAGGGTTGCCAGGTTTTCTCTGGCCACTGGTGGGGGGTAGTGTTGCCAGCTCCAGGTTGGGGAATCTCTTGGAGATTTGGGGGTGGACTGCAGTGACCTCAGTAAGGTGCAATGCCATACAGTCCATCCTCCAATGCATACATTTTCTCCAGGGGAAATGATCTCTGTAGTCTGGAGATGAGCTACTGTTCCAGGGGATCCCTAGGTCCCACATGGAGGCTGGCATCCCTAATTGGTAGTGCCCTCAGGCTTGGATAATGAGGCTTTAGCACCACCAGGAATTGCAGGCAAGGAACTGGGAATAGAAGCAAGAAGCTGGACCAGGAACACAAGCTTACACCAAGTGGACCAGTTGATCCAGCAAGTTTCCTCTTCCGGCTCCTGTGCCTTTAACTGCAACTGGATCTGAAGACATTAATAAGCGACAAGAGGGGACCTGCAACAAAATGTTGTGTAATGTGTTATGGCCCTACCATAGTCTTCATTGCCAGCAGTCCCCGCAAAGAACTTGTGGGGAGGGGGCATTCCCCCACCTTTGTTTCCCTCCCCCCTTTATTGTCAAAGCTCCCTTCTCTGTCTTTCTGCATGCACCCCTTATTTACCAGACTTCCCTCAGCTCCCCTTCTCCTCTCACCTCTTCTATGTCAGCTTTCTCCCTACCCCCTTCTCTAGCAATCCTTTCTTACCCCCTTTCTCCTCTCACCCCTTGTATTTCTCACCCCTCCCCTTCTCAGACACTGTCCTCTTTCCCCCACCCCTCTCAGTCTGCCCCTCTCTTTCTCTCCCTTATTTCTCTACCCCCACACACAATCTCCCCCTGTTCCTCTTTCTCTCCCCTTATCTCAGACAACCCTCTCCTATTCTTTTTCTTTCTCCCCCCCCCAACAGACGATCCCTTATTCTTTCTCTGTCTCTCTCTCTCTCCCTTCTCAGAGAACCCCACTTCTTTCTGTTTCTGGCGAGGGACAGGGGCCGACCCAGGCTTTGCCTCCTCCAGCTTCAGCTGACCAGCTGACTGGCATCAGGGCCAGCTTGGGCAGCAGCAGTAGAGGGCGGGCTGGCTCCCAGAGAGGCACCTCTGCCCCTTTGGCTCCCTTAGCTGCCCCAAAGGCCCCTTCCCTCCCTGGGAGTGCCCAAACATGGGGGCTGAAACCCTACTCTGCTGAGACGGGGCTGGTGGTGGGGCGCATGGTTATTGGCACAGCAGTTCTCCAGTGTCTTTCCCTGGTGGTCCCAGTGGCAGTGTGGACAGTTCTTGCTGCTGCAGTCCTAGCAACGACAGGGACAGTTATTGCCATGGTGACTTCCTTCACGGCTTCAGTGGCTTCTCTCGCGCCTCCCGTAAATCCATTCTTTGCGCATGTGCAGAGCAAGCAGTTTTACTTTTGAGGGGCATTTAAGTATCCCCGGTATACTTTTTAAAAACATTTTGGATTTTTTTTGCAAATCTGGAGAGTGCCCCAAGTTTGCTGAAAGATCTGTTTCCCCTCCATGTGCCCCAGATCATGGGAAATAAGTATCTACGTGCACAGGGGACCCTTGGCTATTAGTATATAGACAAGTGGAGACCTGCAAGAAACTTGCAGGATAGTTATCCCATTCCTCACACCTTTGCTTCCTCCCTTCTCCCCCTACCTCTCTCACACTCTTTCTCCCTTCTGCCCCCCTTTCTTACTCTCTCGCTCGCCTCCATGTATGTTACTTCCTCTCTTTCTGACCTGTCATCATTCCCTTTGTTTTTCTGCCTCCCCACCTCATCACTCTTTCTCTCTCTTTCTGCCTCCCACCTCAAATCCCACCCTCCCCAGGCTCCACCTCTCAAATGTCTGGGAATTTCCCAACCTGGAGTTGGCAACCCTATTTCCTTCCCACCCAATAGCCAACCTACCTTTATCTGTCTTCAGCTTTCTATCTTCACCCCCCTCCCCTGCAGCCTCTACCTAGGAAAATTACAGTCTTTCTCCACAATGGGGACTAAAGCAGCTTACATTATTATTTCCTCTTTGTTATCTGCACAACAACCCTGTGAGGTTGGTTAGGCTGAAAGTATGTGACTGGTCCAAAATCTCCCAGTCAGCTTCCACTGCAAGATGGGGATCTGAACCTGGGTCTCGCAGATCCCAGTCTGAAGCTCGAACTGTTGCACCACAATAGCTTTCATACGGTGGCTGCTGATGAACTGTAGCAAAACAGCTGGGCCTAATTAAGTCATGCAAATCAGGTGATATCAAGTCACACAGAGGGTGCTGCCTAGGGATGCCAGCCTCCAGATGGGACCTGGGGATCCCCTGGAGTTACTGCTCATCTCCAGACTACAGAGATAACTTTCCATGGAGAAAATGGATGCTTTGGAGGGGGGAGTTTATGGCATTGTACCTCACTGAGGTCCCTGTCCTCCCCAGGCTCCACCCCCAAATCTCCAGGAGTTTCCCAGCCTGGATCTGGATCTGCTGCTGGTGGCCGGGGGGGGGGGTGGTACTTGGCAACCCTAGACTGCTGCCAGTAAAAACCCTGCTTTTTACTGACAAAAACAGTTAGAGCCTCCCCCGAACATTCTAATCTCCTCACAGTTGATGTCTGGATTTGGTGCAATTTCAAAAGGTATTTTGGGGGATTTTACGGTCACTGAAGGTTTTTTTTAAAAACTTTTTGGATTTTTCTGCACACGGGGGGAATGCCCCCCATGTGTAGGAAAACCTCCCTGCCTCCCAGGTGCCCCCCGTGCGCGGATTTAGGTATCCTCACACAGGGAGCGCCTTCGGAATTAGATATATAGATAGGCTTTCCATGGTGCTGAGATAAGCACTAACTGGCTGATTCTCGCATATCAAGCTACTGTTTAAAACACAGGAGCAATCGAGAGGGGCTGGGCTTTTTATCATTGGGTGACAACCCTATCCTTTGCCACGCTTGAGAAGATTTGAAATCTGCAACGCTATGCTTTAGACCACATGTCTGCAAGTTAATGGGATAGAAAATGTATATATGTAGTACTCCAGTTATAGTAATTGCCATCTATAGCAAAAGATCTGATCTGGTACAGTGTGCTAACTTATACAGTAAGAATACACTTATAGCCGGACACTATGATCCGTTGTAAAGCTGTGTTCTTCAAAGTCAACCAGAGAGTTCACTTATCTTCAAGAGCATTCTGATTCACATATGTTCACTTTGTCCTAATCACAGTGCAGGTGGGACTCTGGTTTAGTGGCATTTGTTACGGTATTGTTAGAGCACATTCTGCATCTTCTATCCATAGATTCCTAGGTATGCCCCCTATAGGCAAAGCTGCATTGCCATTTTTACAGTGTGCAGCCCCCAAAATGACTGGCCTACACATTGCATTGTGTTTATTATTTCTGTCTCTAGCCAAACCATTCCCTTAACCTCAAAGTGGCCTTTTACTGGTGCAGGCATGTATCCTGGCACCTATTCCTAAGGAACTGCTCACCTGATGATGGTGATTAGCCAAAAAGCAGCAAGAAGTTTTAAGCAATCACCTTCCATCCACGATGTTCTTACATACTTCCATATAGATAGTCAGGCTTTCATGAATTTTTATTCAGACTTCAGTAGCCAAAATTGTATTAGAAGCTGCTATGGAAGATTCCCAGATTTCAGGAACTACTTTTCAAGGGCCCCAATAACTGACGTATGAACACAGGTCTCAGAATCCCTGGTTGGAATGCAAACGGTCCATGCGTAGGTCCCTATATCCCTCTTAATATGTACGCTGAGCCTTTGGGCTCCCTAATGTTGTGTTATGATGCATTTTAGTAAAGTGCAGAAAGCCTATCTTTGTTTTTATTTCTGAAATATATTGGGAGATATCTGCATATTGGGGAAAACTTTTTTCCTACAGCTCACATCATAAACAAGCAATGATGCTCACACTGGTACCAGAGGAAAAAATATATTTCACTCTCATGGGCTTTCATTGAATAAAGAGATTTCAAACTGAGCTCCTTAAAACATCAATGCTCCGTATTACTCCCCTGATATACATATAAATCTTTATAATGGGGCACTTTACAAGCAAAACTCCTGAGTCCTTTTTGATTGGTAATCACAGAGTTCCCTTATTAATACTGCAAAAAATGAAAAAAGCATAAACATTTTGCAATCTATCTTTTCTTTCTATGCGGATATACATCAGCAACAGCTTTAAGCATTTTTTATGTTTCACCCATCTTACTTTTTATGGGCTTATATGGGAAGAAAATGGTATCAGAAAACCAAATTCAATGACTGCTGTTCTATGAATAAATCCTGTTATCTTGGATATTTTGGGAGTAATAAAAATGTACACATGTTACATTTCTCCATCATCACAAACTTATGTCAGTGCAGGGACAAAATTACATCTGTTTGTTTACCACCACCCCACCCAAATAGCGCGAGAATTTAGATTATGCACATAGGTCTTGGATCGGCTTACCCGTAAAACCAGCAATAGAATGCACAGCAAAATGGGTGAGGAACACTGAACCCTCCATGCTTATCTCCCCACAAACCTTCTCCCTGCACGTTTCCCCCATCTAGAGGCCCTTCTAATATCAGAATTTAAGTAAGGAGCTCATGGACAGAAGCTGTAGGGAAGTAAACCATGGGAAGATGGAAAGTTCAGCATCTCTCTTCTTGTGCCCTAGGTTTTGTTGTTGTTGTTGTTAAAACCAGACTTTATCCTCTTTCTACACAATAGCTACAGTTTTATTTTAAACATGCCTAACATCCTGTTTTATCCCTATTAAAGCATGTTGCTGTTATATTAGAATCAGTGTTGCACACTAGTTCATAGCTAAAACCATCTGGCCAAAGTTTTGGGTTATGATTTGAGAATACACAGGTTTGGTAAAATTAGGCTGTTTTAGATAATACACAAAACTTTCTTCCTTTTTCTCTGTTAAGAAACTGCCTTTCCCATGTCTAGAGCGCAGAGCATCTGACAGGAAACTATGGGTAGTGTCAGCATAGCTACTTACAGCTTGGGCTGTAGTTGTTGTCACAGACCCTGAAGGATGTCTTATTTACATCTCTCCATCATTCCACACTGCACCGAAAGCACTAGTGTTGATGACTTTTTTTCTATTCAATGGAAAATATTATTGTAACTGCTGTATATGTTTGAGGGTATTGTGCCTTTTAGTTAGGGTTGTTCGGGCTTCTTCAGCCCCCACAGTTTTGGGAGTGGCTCAAGAGGGTGAAGTCCAGTGTTGGTATTGGCTGTATTCTGAAACAGTAAACCTAGTTATGATTATATCCTGCCAAGCCTCATTTCTGACCAATACCAGATGCAGCACTAACAATGACACACAATTTATAATTGTGTATGGTAAGAGTTGATGGCCAGCAGTCATCAGAACTGTTTCATCTTCATTTCCACTATCCACTTCACTTCCTACACAATGGGCGGGGAGGTGATAATTTCCCATGATTAATTTAAACATGGAAACAGTAGTGTAGGAGCATTATGAAACTGATCTTCATGAAGGCTGATTCACATGGCAGGCCATATTTAAAGTCCTGCATCCATAGGAACCAGTGTGGCTCAAGGCTGATTTCTGTATATTAAGAAGAGTGCCTAGTGTCACTAAAAAGGAACAGTCAAATTATTCAATGTATAAACAGTAGTATTGTTATGAGAAAGGGGATTTCTTTTCCTGAAATTCTTTTTTAAAGATTTTTTTTCTTTGATGGAGGTATTTGTCTCTGATTTCTCTTTGTAAAAAGGAGACGGAGGACGGTAGGAAGGTTTGGGAAAAAATCCTATAGAGTAAAATTCAGAATTTCCCTTCCTGCCCCCCTCTCTTTGTTTTTTTCTTTGATCAAAATAGAATTGATTAGAAACAGAGCCTAAATTCCTAAAAAGAGGAAAATAACTGGATTGTTGAATTTTAGAGAGAAATTGGGTAAAGAAAAATCAAAATAATTCCACTTAACAAAACTAATAAACGGCAAGCATTTTTTTTAAACCTCTGTGAAGCTGAGAAAACTTCAGAAAAACAAATTACTAGCCAAATTTTTTTAGATATGGCCGGATGGATTCTGTCATATGGGAGACCACTTACCTGATAGCTAAAGGGATACTATTGTTAAGTGTGGTGCAACGAATTCCTGGTCCTTGTAAAATTAAGAAGGTCCCTTAGCTAACAAAAGACACCAACATTCCCTTCAGATGTATTTATTTCTTTTATCTAAGGGCTAAACAACATGTGACAATGTTTATAGGTTTTGTGGATTCTGTCACCATTTAAAGCATTATGAGGTAATTTTAAAATGCTGTGAGGCAGCATGGTGGAATGAGGTGCTCTTGTTCCCCCCTATCACGTACATTTGCAAGTGCTGAAACAGCTGTGAGTGTGGATGCAGCCATTTTGGCACTTGAAAAAAATGGGGAGGGGGGAGAGAGTGCCTCATCCTGCAGGCCCAATCATAATTGGGTCCTCACAGCATTTTAAAATCACCTCATTAGGATTTAAAATGGTGGTGGCACCCATGGGTTGGACCTGTGGCTTCTGTCACACCTAGTATGGCCCCCACTTGTACTTCACACAAACCAACTAACAATAAACACATCCATGAAACAAATTAATAAACTCAGCAATAAAACAATAAAAACTATGAACTCCCTAAAAGTACAAATAAACTTCAATAAAATCTTCAGGCCTTAAAAAAAATCAGCAACCCAGCCAATACGATAATGAACAGTATGACTGGTCAGCAAATAATGCATCAACAATTAGATTTAAAGCCAACAAACACCCAAGCAGAAGATTTTAATTGCCAGTTGCTAACAAAATAAAACTGTCTGATATCACTTCCTAAACCTAATGCTATGTGCCTCCTCTGATGTCTTGTGGTATCACAGAAAAGGCCATTGATCTTGTGATGGCCAAACTAGCTTCCGTGAGAGACTACTAACAGGAACACTGGGTGGATTTAAGGTAGTGGACAGGACTATTTTATGTGAGAATCAACTGCAGCTCTTGAAAATTTGCTGACCTATCCATTGTGTTGTCATACCTGATTGGGATCACTGAAAATCCATTGCGGTAACTATCTTTGCAAAATTCAGTTCCTATAACTCAGTTGGCCTGAATATCAATCAGTACATATAAATTAATCATCTGTGCTCAGATTGTGGCCATGTCTGGCAGGTCTGTTTCAAGATCCTATTGTGGGTCATTTTTAAGCATTACATAATTTCAATTTTTTATATTTTTAGTGAAAACGTTCCATTCCTTATTGAATGGAAATTTGAATGCTAATTCCCACAAAATGCACAGCTTTTATCTACACGGGACTACCAGAAAAAATGTTGAGAGCCAAAGGCTTTATATGTTGTGCCCCCAGCCCCAGAGTGTGGTGCCAGCTGAGATTGAAAATGTTAATTCCACAAATGCCTCCAAGTGAAGACTACAGGCATGTCTGTTTAATCTGGCTTTCCTCAAATAATACCATCACCAGGATAGATTCTCCGACATGCTCTGAGAATTTTTTTTTAAAAATAAACCCTAAGAAACACTACATAGAACAAATATAAATTGCCAGCTGAAAACCTGCATTTCCCTTCACCATCATGTACAAAAAGCTAGCCAGACTTCATTAGAGTGAGATCAACATGATAAAATTAAAGGAAAATATGAAGCATTAATTCTTATAGCATCGGTTTGGTATATTGTGACTTGGTGTTTGGTCATTTACTTCTCTTTGTTCATAACTAGTTCCAATTATTTTCAGCTGTTGGTCTTTCCATTTATTATTGATATAATACTCTAAGAAGCTATTCTTATTTTCAACATACCTCCCTGTTCAGTAAAAATAAACAAACATACAAGTAGAAGAACTGTGAACTTTGTGGCAAACATGTCTGGCAGGTGGACTTATGCTTTTTGACAGCCACAACCACTACTGAGTCAAGCTGCAGACCTCCCTGCCATCCTACTCAAGCAGCTGCCAATCAGCTCTGCAGCCATGCCTTAGGTATTGTGATGACATCTCAGTCCTTCTGCCTTATGGCTGCTTTTGAATCTGTTTAGTTGGTAAAATAGACTCTGCCCTGGGGTCATGGACAGTCAGGTCACAAGTCCTCTTATGGATCAAAAACTGGCTAATTAATAGGAAACAGAAAGTGAGTATAAATGGGCAATTATCACAGTGGAGAGTGGTAAGCAGTGGGGTACCGCAGAGCTCAGTACGGGGTCCGATGCTTCTTAACTTGTTCATTAATGATTTGGAGTCAGGAGTAAGCAGTGAAATGGCTAAATTTGCAGATGACACGAAATTGTTCAGGATGGTGAAAACCAGGGAGGATTGTGAGGTGCTCCAAAGGGATCTGTCAAGGATGGGTGAATGGGCATCAACGTGGCAAATGGGGTTCAGTGTGGCCAAGTGCAAAGTGAAGCACATTGGGGCTAAAAATCCTAACTATAAATACATGTTGATGGGGTCCAAACTGTCAGAGACTGACCAAGAGAGAGATCTTGGAGTCATAGTAGATAACTCACTGAAAATGTCAAAACAGTGTGCAACTGCCATAAAAAAGGCTATGCTGGGGATTATTAAGAAGGGAATTGAAAACGAATCAGCCAGTATCACAATGCCCCTCTGTATAAATCAATGGTGCAACCTCATTTGGAATACTGTGTGCAATTTTGGTCACCACACCTCAGAAAGGATATTATAGCATTGAAAAAAGTGCAGAAAAGGGCAACTAGAATGATAAAAGGGTTGGAACACTTTCCCTATGAAGAAAGGTTAAAGCACTTGGGGCTCTTTAGCTTGGAGAAATGACAACTGAAGGGTGACATGATAGAGGTTTACAAGATTATGCATGGGATAGAGCAGGTAGAGACAGAAGTACTTTTCTCCCTTTCTCACAAATACAAGAGCTCGTGGGCACTCAATGATATTGCTGAGAAGTCAGGTTAGAATGGATAAAAGGAAATACTTTTTCACCCAGAGTGATTAACACATGGAATTCACTATCAAAGGAGGTGGCGGCAGCTACAAGCATGGGTGGCTTCAAGAGGGAATTGGATAAACATATGGAGCAGAGGTCTATCAGTGGCTATTAGCCACAAGGTATAGATAGGAACTCTTGGTCTGGGGCAAGTGATGCTCTGTATTCTTGGTGCTTTGGGGGCAGACAGTGGGAGGGCTTCTAGTGTCCTGGCCCCACTGGTGGACCTCCTGATGGCACTTGGTATTTTTGGCCACTGTGTGACAGAGTGTTGGACTGGATGGGCCACTGGCCTGATCCAATATTGGCTTCTCTTCAGGGGCATTGACTTTTAAAATCCCTGGGGGAGGCGGGGGCTCTTGTGTGCGCGCATGCTCTATGGTGCCATAGAGTTTCGGGGCGATTGCTAGAGCGTTGCCCCGGCAATGTGCCCAGTGTGATGGCGTCACTTCCGGGTGACGCCAGCATGCTGGGCATTTGCCCAGCTGGCCCCACGGAGGCAGGACTGCAGGAGTGGCCAGGCCAGGCCCGGGGGGGAGAGGGGGGGAAGAGGCAGCGACAGCGGCAACCTGCCGGCTGGCAGGCAAACAGGCAGGTGGGCCTAGAAAGGGCCAGGTGGGTGCTCTGCTTTGCCGGGGGTGGCTGAGCCCCCCCCCCGGGAAATTTCGGGGGGGCTCAAGACCTCGAGCCCCCCCATAGTTGACGCCTATGCTTTTCTTATGTTCTTATGTCAGTTAGCTACGTCAGAGAGGGAACTGTGACTCTCATAAGGGTCTGAGAAAATGTACATGCATGAAACATCTTTGATAACACAGACTTCAGTGAACAGTAAATGACAAAACTTTTGCATTTGCTGATTCACTAGTTTGCTCACTCTTTTTAAAATGTTTTACTGTCAAGGAGGGGCATGCAGCATTGACAGGTCTTATAGGGGAGAACACACATACTTGAAACACTGCTGATGGCCTGTACTGTACCATTTGAATACACAGAAGTAGACTGCTAAATTGGCTCAAGCTGCTCATGAACAGCTGAACTGCTTGATACAAAACCAGCTCCCTGCTCTTGATGGGCAAACAGAACATGAGCTGAACTGGTGGGGGTTCAGGTATCCCACATTATATTAAAAAGATACATATACATTATAACATCGATATTAAATGGTTTCAGTCCAAAGATCTGCTTTTGTAAGCATTCCCACGTGTGCCTGGAGCATTTAATCATCTGTCCCGCCCAAGTGGAGCTCTTCATGCTCTCTGAGCAGCTGCTCCAGAGAGCCATGGATCATTTGGAAAAGTATAAACTGTTGATCAACACTCTGCAGGTGACAAACACAAAAAATTGTATGCTTTCTGTAGAAAAGTAGAACTACGGTTTGATCACTGAATCTATGCCTTAAGGAGCAAACATTGATTTGTCTATTAATTATTATCAGGGTACTTTCTATCTATGAGGTGATTATTAGATTTACTTGTATCAGAAATGTGCAAATATTTAACTATATCCAATGTATATTAATGTTCTCTCTCCTATACTTTGCAGAGTTCCACTTATGCTGGCTGCTGTTGTCAATTCTGACTTCATTTGATTTTCATACCACCTGATCATTTTAGCATCCCTTTTTCTCACAGTCTCATTTAAGCAACACAAAACCACAGCAACAGTGGAGGGATAGGAATAAGCTACAGTGGATGCAGAACTAGATGTAGGTTTTGGGGATACTAGTTTTGGTTTAAATTACATATCCATAATCTTAAAGGAAACAATGTGCCAATGCACTACAGAGGACACAGTTTCACATGTGAAACCAAAGGAATTTCATGAAACCAGAAGAATGTTTAGGTGACACACTCTCTCCCTTCCTTTCTGTCTCTAATCTGAACCTTGCCCCAGAACACAAACCAAAAAATCTTCACAGTGGGGCCAGGTACAGAAGGGGAAGATGTTCCTACAAATCTGAGGGAACCCCCCCCCCCCAAAGCTTCTTGAATAATCTTCTGAAAAGGAAGGGATAAAATAAAGCAAAAGAGTTTTAAACTTCTAGGATTTCATATTACCTCACAAGATCACAGCAACCATTATGTATTGCCCAGGCAACCATAGACAACAGTCTGGTTGCCTAGGCAATCCAAAATGGCTACTGTGGAGGTGAGTTGGAGGGACAAAGAATGGGCAGGAAAAAAGATCAAATATTTTTGCAGGTCCCCACTTGTATACATGCTAGTGGTAATGAACATGTGAAGCTCCATTATAGTGTCAGGCAACTGGTCCATCGGTGTCAGTATTGTCTACTCTAACCATCAGTGGCTGTCTAGGGTCTCAGGAAATGACCTTTCCTAACATCTGAAGATGTGAGCAGTGACTCATGAAAGCTCATACCCTGCCACAAATTTTGTTGGTCTTTAAGGTGCTACTGAACTCTTGCTCTTTTCTACTGCTACAGACAGACTAACATGGCCACCCATACTGATCTGTTTCCTTATATCTGTCGTCTCTTTATCTGGTTATGCCACAGATTGAACCTGAGACCTTCTCCATGCAAAGCAGGCTTTCTATAACTGAGCCAAAATCCTTATTTCTTGCCATTTTCATAAAGATTCTTTTCAGACAAACGAAATATCCCACCAGTTTGCAACAAAGCTAAAAAGCATATTTATTGATTTTACCATCAATTTTTCATTTTCCTTATCTCAATTGTGTATAATTGGCCATAGAAGCAGCACGAATTCTGATGATACTGTATAACTTCAAACAGAAAAGCTTGTGCTGTATGACAGATGCTACCTACCTTGGCTACCAAAGGGAAGGCCCCAGAATGGAAGCAGATAGGCTTTCTTTAATGTCTGCCGACACTAGGGGACTAGGGACAGACTAGGGACTAGGCACAGACACTTAACAACTATGCAGAAAACTATGCAGAACAATTGAAAATCTAATTTATCTATGAGACATCTATTGTAAGAATATCTGTATAAGACTGTTGGAACTCTGCATTCCATATTTGCTCCATGTAAACTTTCTTTCTAGGAAGGGAACTTCCCCCCAGATCTAGAAAATGAAAACAGGAGAATGGAAACAGTGAGAGCCTATTGATGTCAAGATTGTTGAAAATGTGAGCCTGATGATTTCTAAATGCCAGGTATTCAGCAAATTAACTGATGGGAGGACAAAACATAGAACTGGAGCTGGAAATGAGTTAACCACAGTTTTCTGGGCAGGATTCAGAATGGCACAAGGATTGAGGGAACTTCAGTATGCTTTACTGTCTAGTACTATCTTCTGCAAAACCATGATCCCACAAGGTGATGCGTCCTGGGCCAAACCCAAACAAGGTACTTAAGCATATGTTTAATTTTGAACACATCAGTGGTCCCATTATGTCAAAATATATCTTCACCAGCTTAAAGCTGGGTTATACCATTTGCTGGTTCAAGCACCTTGTGAGATGGGACACTAAATTAACAAGCAGAACATTTGTCTCAGCAACATTTACAGCTATTCAGTGGCAGCTGCTAAGCACAAGCAAACAAATGGCAGTGATGTTGTGGCCGTTTCCTGGTGGTGCTGGTGAAGGGCTGAAGTTTTTAATTGCATCCTGTAAGGGGACTATAAAATGATAGATGATCTTGTGAAGGAAAAATAGCCCCCGAGTTCTTGCCTACTCTTTAATCCCTGGTTAACAGCTTCAAAAGGACGCAAAGGAGTAGTGTTGAACTCATGTCTCAGTGCTTAGCCTAGTAAATCATAGCTAATTATTTATAACTTAGAAAGAAAATTCACAAAGCTTAGCAAATAGTCAATTGTTTTAATAGGCAGCAAGACTAGACAGGAGTATTTTCCCCAATGCTTTCTCTATTTGCCAAAGTAAACTCTGCAAATGTAAAGCCTCGGCAGATTTGTTTTCCCCCCTTCTATTAAAGCAGCTATTGTTCTGTCATTCCCTCCACATTTCTCCTTTATTCTCTCTTCTTTTATTAGGCTTTGACTCCAGAAGGTAAAATTGGAGCAAGAAATTTGTAATGATCACAAAAATTCTAGTTGTGATCGAGCTGCAGAAATTCTTCTTGCTATGCTGGCTCAGTGGAATGCTTAGCATTTCATGCTAAGGATATATTTCAAGTGAATATCATGACGAACAGCATAGTTTGGCTTGGACAAATTTAGTAGGAACACTTCATATTTATTCACACTATTCTGCTAATGCATGTTTTATTCCACTGGTCCATGACCATAATAAATTATTGATTGATTGACTGATTGACTGGAAAACTCACAGGACATGCAAAAAAAGGTCTCCAACTTATTCCTAATGGCTCTCTAAATCAAGAAACAAATTGTTTGGCTCTATCAAGATTAATAAAGATGAAAAACAGATAGCTAATTCACTCTTGCCTCATAGTATCAACAGAAAAGAATGATGAGGCAGCAGAATCCTAAAAAGTTATTAAGGTCCACCAGATATTTGAGCAAAGCACTGGCCAGTCCAAACAACATCTGTAATGTAGTCATAGGCTTTGTAGCCTTCATTTCCTGGTCCTCTCAGCACACTGAGTAACCGAGAACTAACCAAGGGACTAAGGAGAAGCCTGGACCATAGGAAGATTCTAGACTTCTGTACTTTAAGGCTTACCATCAATAATGCAGTTAGTTAACAGTCTGGCCTTAATGGTATTGTGCCCCCTCTATAGATAGTAATGTCAAATTAAGCTTACCATGTGCCAGCCCGGATTGGGCAGACTCCCACCCCTTAATGGTCTGTACTTGGTCATTTGAGCAGCAGGAGAAGAATGGAGAGAATGATGTCATGGATGCTGTGACATCACTTCTGGGTGATCACATAGTGGCTCCCTGTGACACCCTAGCAAACTCCCTAATCTTTAACACAGAGATTGGGGGAACTCCTAGAGCACTGCAGGGTGTGTGTGACATCAGAGACCTTCCAATGCCCCCCTTCCCCAAGTTCCACCCCTCAAAAGCTTGCAGGATTTTTGAGTGCCAGGCTGGTAACACTGTGTCAGATGCAAATCACAGAATAAACATGCAATGACCTAGTCTCATCCCTTCCTACCCATATCATCTCTAGAGGTAAGCACACATAGTGTAATATGATTTTATGCATATTTACTGAGAAGTAAACCCTGCTGTGCTTAACAGGGCT
Source organism: Lepidodactylus listeri (assembly GCA_029233225.1). NCBI lineage: Eukaryota > Metazoa > Chordata > Lepidosauria > Squamata > Gekkonidae > Lepidodactylus > Lepidodactylus listeri. The sequence goes on from JARCFY010000012.1 coordinate 51,607,037, forward strand.
TGCTTATTACAGACTGTATTTGGACTTCCCTGCTGAATTTCTGTACTGGAACTGTGGATATCAGCCACAAAATTCAGCCCTAATGGGCTGAACTTGTTCCTCCAGGGCTTTGGTTGCGGTCGCAGGTGTCCAAATTGCATCGACCTCCCCTGCTCCACCCTGCTCCACTTTGCCCCACTCAGTTTTTGGAGCTTCCACTAATTTAGCTGTGTTATTGATGGTGGTTATGTATACTTGCCTGACATTCTGGTCCATCTTGGGCACACATGCAAGACTCTTGTAGGAGATCCTGTTGAACTGTAACTGCCATCTTGTGGATTGTATTATTGGGGTTTATTGGTTTTAATTATAAGTATACTGTGATGTTTTAACTGTTTTATTCTGTTGTTACTCACCCTGAGCCTGCTTGCGGGGGAGGGCAGGATAGAAACATGATCAAATAAGTAAATAAAGTACTTGTCAATTCTGAATCAACTTCTTGAAGGTCAGGTGGCATGGTAGGGTATACAGATGCATAACTGCAAACTGGTTCAACAGCATGTGTCAGGTTCAAGATATCATTAATTCTAAACTGGAAAAGTAAAGCAAGTATGGCTTTTTAAAATCTCTGCCCCTACAATTCATTCATTTCATTCATTTATTCAATTTATACCCTGCCCTATACCACAAGTGGGCTCAGGATGACTTACAACATGCAGTCCATAAAGGCAATAAGATGGTACGATAGACAATATCATCAAACCCCATGCCTCATATCAGGTGAATATAGGTGCTCCAGTGCCCAATAATAGTATCTGACAGCAGGCACTGGGAAAGGAGCCATAAATAGGGGAGGCCAAAATGGTTGAATGTCCGCCACTTCAATCATATGCCTGGTGGAACAGCTCAATTTTACAGGCCCTGCAGAACTGTAATAGGTCCCGCAGGGCCCTGATCTCAAGTGGGAGCATGCCCCACCAGGTTGGGGCAAGGGCTGAAAAAGCCCTTGCCCTGGTTGAGGCTAAGCAGATGTCCCTCAGGCTAGGGATCACCAGGAGGTGTTGATAAGAAGAGCGTAAAGCTCTTCAGGGCTCATACAGGGAGAGGCAGTCCCATAGGTATGATGGTCCCAGGCCACATAAAGCTTTAAAGGTCAAAACCATAACCTTGAAATGGATGCAGTATTCAATCGGCAGCCAGTGCAGTTCGTGCAACACTGGCTGAATATACGCCCGCAAAGGCATCATTGTCAGCAAGCGTGCTGCTGCATTCTGCACTAGCTGCAATTTTCAGATCAGGCCCAAGGGTAGCCCTGCATAGAGTTAGTTACAGTAATCCAGCCTGGAAGTGTCCATTGCATGGATCACTGCACCTAAGTCCTGAGGAGTGAGATAGGGAACCAACTCCCTGACTAACAGAAGATGGTAAAAGGCTGATCTGGCAGCCAAAGTGATCTGGGCCGCCATGGTAAGCAAGGGATCCAGCATCACCCAAGACTCCTTACCCATGGTGCTGGCACCAATCGTGCCCCGCTGAAGACTGGGAACCTGATCCCCAACTCTAGTCCTCCTTGACTCAGGTGCAGGACCTTCATCTTCATTGGATTCAATTTCAGCTGGGAATTAAGGAAAAAGATGAAAAATTACTTTTTTAAAAATGAAAGTCTCTCCTTTCAGAACTTCAGTATACTTCTGGATTGTCCGCTTGGTATCTATAGTCCCCTTTTACCAACCCAAAGGGTAAAAAAAAATAGTGTTACCAAAAATGTGTTAAGCAAAAACTGTATCTAAGATGCAAAGAAACTGTGTGCTGTGATTCCTCTTTCCTTTAAGAAGAACATTCAAAGTTTTGTTCAAGTGGCTGGTTTTCCACTTATCTACACATCCATATTATTCTATAGCTCTGCTCTAAATATTTTATTATTATTGGACTGTGTCTTGCCATTATTTTAATGTAATTCACAAAGTAATAACTACAAGATTTCCAGGTGATTTAAAAAGTCATGTTAAAGTCAGTGTATGGTATTTTTCTAAATCCCTTGTGGGGCTCAGAGTTTGTGAAAGACGAGCAATGGACAACAGCAGTACCTCTCGCCAAGAGCACTGGGCAGGAACTGCGTCAGCTCCAGGCCACTGCTTTGCCAAGGCAATTTGATCTCAACTGTCAACCCTGCTGCTGCATTCCTAGGTTGTTCCTGAACAGAGACTGCCAGCACTGTTTGGTTTTGTGATATGGACAAATGGCAACAGAGGCCACATGGCTAATGCTCATTTCCCCCGAAGGGCTTCAAATGCACTCTCCAGGGGTGTGATACTAAGCATTAACCTGTTCTTACAGTTTCCAAACACAGTCTTTCCCAACTGAAATCTGGTAGCCTTCCATGTCCTTTTTGCAATCCCAGTATCAAAGTCATCGATAAGCAGGTCTGGGGGGCATGCTTTGGCTAGCACAGTGGAAAAGATGAAGTATGGTTCCCTTATTAACTCCCCCCCCCAAAGTACAATGCAGCTGCATCATTTGTTCACCCATTTGCTTAACTTAAATAAAGGTTGGTGGTGAGGCTTCTGCTGCATTGTGCACTCCTCCTAATTATCAGTGTATTTGTTTTAGAGACAATTAGCCACCTGGTTCATTCTCCCATTGAAGTCAGGTCATCATGAGTTACATCTGCTTTCAGGACTTTTCAAGTCCAAGACATCATAAAAAGATGATGGCTGTAATGATAGAAACTGTGCAGGGTTGGGCATAAGTTTTACAATGCACCATGTTGCCAAAGAGGGTTGGGTTCCATGGCTCTTGCTGTGACTTTTTTTGATGAGTCACAGGAAGATCAATGTGAGGCAAAACCCGTCGTGTTCTGCCAGTGCTCCTTCAGTCCCCAAATGGCAAAGCAGCATATTTTGCAAAAGTAGAGTGAGAAAGGCAGGCGAAGCGAGACATCATATTCCCTGAGGGCACTCTAGTGCTATGAGAGAGACAGTGACAACAAAGCATGTGGTGGTGACTTCTCCATCTGTGGGTGCTTCCGTTTTTCCTTTTTTTTAAAAAAAGAAAAGAAAAAGGAAGGGCTTTATAGAGTGGTATAAGATTAGGCAAGATGTATATTTACTTTTATAATCCCTTCTGCTTAAGTGAAACTTTGTGTCTAAAGTAAGATTTTACCACAGCAGAATCACATTAATTCTCACTAGTAACTGAGAGACCCTTTGCCAGTTGTGAAGTTTTGTATACAATTGGGTTGCCATTAAATGCACTGTGGTGCTAGAAGGTGTTCCACACCCTCGGGAGGAGGAGGATCTTTCTCATCTTGGTACACCACCTATATTAGTAGGAAACAGAGCATTGCTATAATTTTGCTTCAGGTGGCTGATGACAGATCCAAGCCACATGTTCCAACAGTCCCAATTTGCCATGTGTTTTTTTTTTAGGGGTGCCCTGTTAAAAAGTCACTGTGAGTTGCCTGTGTCCTTCTGAGAGCCGGCATCCTTCTGAGAGCCAGTGTGGTGTAGTGGTTCAGAGCAGCAGACTCTAATCTGGAGAACTGGGTTGGATTCTCCACTCCTCCACATGAAGCCTGCTGGGTGACCTTGGGCCAGTCACAGTTCTCTCAGAACTTTCTCAGCCCCACCTCACAAGATGCCTGTTGTGGGGAGAGGAAGGGAAGGAGATTGTAAGCTGCTTTGAAATTCCTTAAGGTAGAGAAAAGTGGGGTATAAAAATGAATTCTTCTTCTTCTTACCCTACCTTGTGGCCTCAAGAAATTAAAGCTCTGGGTACATGCACCTTATCTCGAATGGACATGTTGTTCAATGTACATGAATACTAAGAGCTTAAATAAGAGCCTTAGAGCCTTAAAAATCCCCTGTTCTTCTGGCTTTTAAAGCAGTGGAGGACAGGTTGTCTCAGAGTAAATGAATAGAACATATGTTGATCATATCTAACAGTAAAGGGGATATGGCTTCCACGAGAATAAAAGTGTAACATCAGTATCCCTATTTTTGTAATGTTGATGGGATACAATCCTAAATCTGGTTTGCGTGGCAAGAACCAGCATGTGAGAGCTCCTCATGTCTAGTCTGTTGGAATACTGTCTTTGATGAATGAGACAGAAGGAATTAGGTATGGCTGGATTTTGTATCTTGTATTATGGGATCAGAATTTGGAGGGACATTAATATAGAGTCCCACGGAATCCAACGTACATCATGCTGCTAGCTCCAGTGGGAGTTGAGAAAGCTGGAATCATTCCACATCCTTGGTCAAATACAGTAGACAAATATAGAAGAAGGTTCTTTAAAACTCCAGGTACTACAAAAAGTAATGTGAGTATTCAGTCCCAAGGTGCTACATAAGTGAACAGTGTTAACATGTTCACCCAGCTCTGTACAAAAAAACATGTTCTTTAAAGGCTCTTCCACAATTAAGGTCTGGATTTAGACAAATCCAAGCCTGGATATTTCCCTGAAGCACTGCAAGAGTGTTTTTTTAAAAAAAATCTATTTGGACTTTTGCTGTGTAAGTCTCCAAGAAATGTCTTAAAACAAACAAACTTTTATTGGTATGGTTGCCATGCCTTAAAGAGACATAAGAAGCAGAAGCAACATGCATGAACATACAATGATGAAGAAAGTCTCATTTGCTGTTTTGCTGCTGGTGAGTTCAGCTCGGGGTGAAAAAGTAATGTGAGAATACATCTCCACAGTACTGTATGTTGGCCCATCTCTGGGTGGATTGAAGGCTCAGCATGAACAGAAACCCATAGTAATCCATTTTGGGTGCCATTTCTGTGAACTAGTACTATACCAGAGGGAATACTGCTTGTTCAGAACATCAGTTGACAGTACTGCAAACTGTCTGCATCAGGAGCCTGTGCAATTGTATTCCAAGTCTGCATGGAAGGTGGTAGTGCTCGGGTGCCTTAATCTATAAAGGTGAGAGAAGGTAATTCAGTCGGAAGGCTCATCACCCTTGGTGGCACCTGGTTAGCAAACACTTCCCATTTAGGAAATAAAGTGGTACCATGTGAAACAGAACAAATTTGTACAGAGTGCAAAGGAAAACTCACTGGCACTGATTTGTAATGTGGACACTTGGGACAATGGAGGCCTGAAGTAAAAGCTACACCCGAAATGGGTGGGCATCTATTTTTATATTGGAATATTCTTTTAGATATTTAGGTATCTGTTGTAAACTTAATGACATTTAGCAATTTACTTATGTTGGCTTCATTCTGTTTACTGTCTTAACGTAGATATAAAGAATAAAGCTCCCCTTTTTAACACAACATAAAGCCTATTAAAATACTTTAAGTACCATACTTGGCACTAAAGAACAGTCAGAGTTGGAGCTTACCATACCTTTAATATCTATTTCTTAAAAATAAAATAAAAAGGAGATATTTCAATGTAGACATCAAAGAACACATCTTCTTCAACTAAAAAGAAGCATGTCTCCCAACAAAAGCCAATTAGAGAGTGAATACATTTAGTTGATTTAGACTTGGGGGAAAATGTATAGTCTTGTAAAATGGATTTTTAAAAAATCTACCCAGTGTTTTTATAGCTGCAAGAAGCCATGGAAACACAAAGATTTTGAGCTCATTGATGCTTGATAGCACATGAAAGAAACATGACGACTTTGCCATCATCCAAGGCAATAGTGATGATACTGAAATACTCTACAGACGTTATTGCTCAGCCTAAGCCAAATTCAAGTAAATTACAGCATTGTTCACAATCCAATTTTTTTTTAAAAAAAATCCCTTTGTGGTGCTATATTTTTCAATTGCTGTTGTTTTCATATGTTTTTCATGGATCATACCTTCCCTATCTGAATCTTTTCTGAAGATCTGTGCCTTCCACTAGTGTATTCTGTCATGATTTCATGTCATATAGTCACAAAAGGTGTCCTCATCATGAAATATTTTGGCTGCTAGAGATCCTAGAACAAAAAAGTGTGGTATGAGCAGCTGGACTCAGAGTCTTCTCTGTTGGGATTGGTCTGTTTGGCAATGGTCACTTTTGGCTTGGGAACTCTATCCAAACCAAAAGGAGGTGGACTCATACCAGGAATCAGGCATGGGCATCCTTCCTCTGAATCCTATTTCTGCTCATTAACTTGGCCATTGCAATATTTATTATGGCCACAAATCCCAGCCATGCTGTCCAAAGTATCCCAGGATTGTTCCCTGCAAAGCCCCCCTATACCATTCCCTCAGCTGCAGAGGGCATATTTTATCTTGCATACATAAGCTTTGCTTCACAACAGCCAGGGAAAATGGTGGTGCACCAGCAAAGGATTTATTCTTCATTCTATACTTAAAGAGCACCAGAGCTCTCACCTACTATTCTCTATGGTTATTGTATTTTTCTATTAAGGAAACCAGATGGCCATGCCTGAACTGTTGGCAATTATTGAATTATTAATGTAACATTTTTCAATTACGCAGAAAGAGGACTTAACAGAGTTTGGAATGATGAGGTACTTCCACTATGGGCTGCATGAAAAAAGCAGATCGGAGCAAGAAAGGATATACCTGAAGGCAGCAAGTACAGACACCAGCCTAGTTATTACCCCTTGCAATGCTACTGTGGGACTTACAGATAAAATCTCACCCTGGAAGACTTAGGAATGAGGCTTCACAGTTGAGACTTACAGGGAATTCACTGCTAGGCTAGTGGGAAAGATATCAGGAAATAAGTGGAGGCTGGATCAGTGGGAATAGGGCAGAACAAGGCAAGGATGACCCCCAGTGCCTCTCTTGAGTTCCCTCCAGATTGATTGGTTGGTGGAGAAGAATGCAAGTTAAAGTCTTCCCACTAAGTTTGAGGTCTTAGGGATTCAACCACCTGAATAAACAAGAGTCCCTGCTTGGTGGAAGGTTGCAATTCCTGACTCTGTTTCCTCTTTCCTGTTGACAAATGGCTGCAAAGTAACTGATCCCACCTAGTTGCATTAACTCTTGTAGTAAGAAGGAGACAAAATATTAGCTATTGATTCAAAGAAGCAAGCTGAAGGGACAGGATTAAACCACAGGACAGGGGCAGCAAAATAGCTCCCTGCCCTTAAGTGCAGGAAGACTACATTATGAGGGAGTCTTGGGTGAGTATCTAGGGGGACATATAGGTTCATTTGGGCATACAAATGCTGAGATCCTCAGAGAGGCTAGCAATGGCTCCTCTACTTGATTCAGCTATAATGTACCAGTCTATCATTAAGAAAAATCACATCCATGGTTCTGGGTTGCCGAAATACTTGCCAGTATGTCTATGGTCCAGTAACAGATGGCTCATTGACCAGTGAAATACCATTAATTCACTGCCTTACCATTAATTTTCCCAGTAAGTTCAGGCCAACATAAATTATCCTTGCCTCTCTATCCTTAGGGCTGAATGAATAAAGATGCTTACTTGGGGAAAGTAGTGAAAGATAAGAAATAGGTCTTTATTCAACAAGCACAAAAGCAAATTGCTCTGTTCTTGTATCATTCAGAGACATGTTGGAAAAATAGATGGTCAAGGTTTTAAAGCCACCAGCTTATCAACATTTTTGCTTATAAAAATAGCGTAGGCGCTTGGCAAGCCTTTGTATTGTGTACATTCTTTAGGAGACATGGGTAGCTGTGTGAGCCAGCAGGACAAACTGAATAATAAAGTTACTGATACGTTTTTATAGGCAAATCCAAATCAATGCTGGCACTTTCGGAATCTCTCAGGGACCTTTTCCACAATGGAGTCATCTATAGAAGCCAGAATTGTTCCAAAAGGGTATTCAAGAACGGTGTGGTTAGTACAGCAATTTAGCCGGAGTCCTATTGTGCAATGTGAGATGCAAGGGAAACACCCATCAATTAAATATACATTTGCAAAGGAAAAAGAACCATATTTGCATGGGAAAATATACTGTAGACTATTAAAAATTGACTGTATTGCACAGTCAAACAAAAGTAATCTCGACCACCCTGTGCAATAGAAACAACAGCCATCTTTGCAGACTCGGCACAACCCTAACACTCCTTTTGGTTCAATAACATTAATTTGGAACTTCCACATAGCTATTGTCAGTAGAACCAGCAAAGTGGTGATAGACTGATGGGGTGGGGAAAGAGGGTTGTATATTACAACAGCATGGAGGTTGTGTGTGTTTGTGTGCAGGCAGTGTACCTTTGCATGTTGTTTCTGTGTGCAGGGACGTATCAGCATTACACATTCTTCTTCACTGAGGTTGTACCACTCAGAGTCATGGAACAGGAGCATCATTTTATTTTTCTCAAAAGACTGACTAGCAGCCACATGGGTAAAGGATTAAATCAAACTCTTCCCAGAGGAACAAATGGTGGGGAACATGTTTGGCTAATGTAGCTCTTGTTGCCCCAGTTTCTAGCTTATTTCTTAACAGTACAGAACAATACAACTAGTTTATTTTTTCCCATAGGGCTAGAGTGAATTCCTGTTTATTTGACTGCACTTATAGGTGTTGACAGGGAACTGTACTCATTATTCTACCTGATTTCTGTCACCCAAGTCCAGTCTGACTAAAAATATGATGCTTCTGGAAGCAGTATAGCTTTGGCCTTTCTTGAGTCTCTAGGGGAAGGAAATTCTGAAGTTCTGGAGCAGTCTCAGAGAAAGTGTCTCCACGCAGCCTTGCAGACCTTATTTGGATCATTGATGTAATGTGTTTCAAGTGATCCAATGTCTTCAGAGGATGGATGACATCATTTTATACCAACTGAACTTCATGTTAAAGGCATTCCTAAATATTATTGAAACACATGCATTATCCACATAGACATGCCGCTTATTTGGCATAGTCCTTCCCTGTGTTCTCTTTATTTGATCACACTAGAAGGGGAAATAATGGTACTGGTCTGTCTAGCTGTCTGTTTGTCTGTTGCAACTCACTCCCATCAATGTGCTTAAATGGTACTCATTCCACTGGCTTCAGGGAAGCTGGAATGGTCAAGTGAAAACAGACTTCACTGACTAGCTCCTTCCTTCTTGCCTAACCCTTATATCAGCTGCATCTCCTCTTTTCATTCTATCATGTACTCTGTCCCATTTTCTATCTGCTCTTGGACAGAGAAGTAATGCACAATGCTGTGATATTCCTTTCATTTTTTTAAAAAAACCCTATCTCTTCCAGTCTGACTACTGACTATTTCAGACATTCAACTTTCCCCCCACATCTTGGGCTTGAACTATCCTAAAATTTTGGTACTCAGTGGGTGCATTCAGACACGCCGTTTGATCCGTTTTTTTCACTCTTCAATAATGGATTTTATGAGCGCATTCAGACAGCAATAGCTGCCTCCCGTTTCCAGCTGTTGGTTTCCAGCTCAACCCCCCGCCTTTAAACCGGAGTATTTTGTTACTAGGTCCCAAGTGGTGTTTTCTCAGCTCTCTCAGTTAAAGCTGCAGTTTCCTCTGTGTGATCACTCCTCTGGTGTCGAGCTACTTCTGAGTCTTTACCCCCCCTGCCTCGGAAGCCAGAGGCTTCTGCTTTTTGCCCATTTTTATTTTTGCATTGGCGATATGCACATAAGCGCTGCTCCACTCATGCGTCTATTAAAAAAAAATTAAATGGCCACTAGTTTTGAGTCCGGGATCCCAAGGAGGCCAGTTTTGAGTGAAAAGTTTGAAGGGGGGTGTTCTGTCATGGCAGTGAAATCACAGTGTTTGTGGAACTGTGGCAGGATTTGCTCTACTGCTTTTGCACATGCCCCAGATGAGTGGCTACATGCATGCACAAACTTAGAAAAAAATAAAACAACCCCCCCAACATACACTTCTGTGTGATCTCGATTATCTGGAGTAAAAAACCCTGCAATGGAGTGGGGCCATTTAAACTGCCACCAGCATGCCATCTGAACACACCCAGAGGGTAGCAGCACCAAACATCTAAACCTAAACTAGAGGTTCCATGGGACTGAGGTAGTGCATGGACACATGGTGGGCCTTAGACATGAGGGCACATGTAATTCTACATGAGATAAATCAGCCACATGATATACAGAAAAGGGTACTGAATGAACCTGGACTTGCATCTTTGTAAGATGAAATTCTGTGATGAAACACATCATACATGAAACCTCCTCAAAGTTTTATCAATAGTTGCTTTCATAAGAAAGGTATGAGTGAGTTTTATTTGAAAACTTGGAATGTATAGTTGTTAAGTCAATTTAATCAATTTTAATAGGAATTATAGCTCAGATCACAGACTTCAAGCCAGCCATCATCATGCCTCTTTAATTCTTCTAACCTATGCATTTTTACTGCATGGATAAAGATGCTTTGAACAAATGCAGTTTCAATGAATCCGATATGTCCCCAGTGGAAAGCAATCCATGCATACTCAAGACTGTATACTCTTATGGAAATGAGTAGATTTGCTTTCAAGGCAGTAGATTTTTCACTAACTCCACTAGCTTTTTATTGAAACCAATGCTTTGTTGGGGGGAGGGAACATAGTGCAGACTCATATAGAATTTACTTATTTTATTTTCCTTTCTCATAATTAAACTCACTGACCTGAACTACAGTACTGGATGTTAAACAAAGCCAGGCTATTTTCATCAGTGCTACTGAAAGATGGTTTAAGCCATTAAATACATTTCATCTTCAGTAATTCACAGGATGCATAATTCAATAAACACAACCCATTTGCTATATAGAACATGTTTTAGACATCTCAGTACCATGTTGTTCCCATGTATTTGGTTGTTAAGCACAGTTGGTGGCCTTAACTATTTGCCATTAATCATTTTCTACCAGCAGCCACTTGCCTCCTCCTCGTGCCCTTTCAGTTGCAAAATGCGACATGAATGGTGGCTGTTCATCAATTAGAGCAGCACAGGCCAAAAACACTGAACTTAAAACATGCATCACAGGCATATAAAACATTGGGGGGGGGGGTTTGCTCGTTTTTGAGGGTAGCCATGTTGGTCTGCAGTAAAACCATTAGATTCAAGCCCAGTCACACCCTAGAGTTTCAGGGAATAAGGTTTCAAAAGTCAAAGCTCCCTTCATCAGACATGAATATAAATGGAGATTTCTGGGTCTTTTAATTCTAGTCAGAAGGTGGGAGAGATATTATAACAAATGTTGTAAAGGATGCAAAGGTACCATGTATGTAATCAGCTTGATTAGAGCAGAGAAGAAATGCTTGGGGGCAGAAAATTAGCATCTGTAGTGAGATAAGAATCCTGTGTCCCTGTTCAGCGGTGTGTGTGTGTGTGTGTGTGTGTGTGTGTGTGTGTGTCCATGGTTCTGAACTTGTTCATTGACTCAAGTTCAGCAATCTCTTGTTGTAATTTTCCCTTGAAATGTCTTTGTTTTAGGACTGTAACCATACCAGATCTGAAGGAGTCAGCAACAGCTTCCCCTTAATCTTTGTCATTTCTTTTGCTGCTTTCATGAAAAGAGAATTGCATCATGCTAGCTGGCCTGGTGTTTTATAATCTTCTGGAACCAAGGAGTTTTTGAATGGATTTATTTTTGTGTCCATCTAGTCCAATGTCCCCCAACATGAAGTCCACAGGCATCATGGCACCCCTGGCACTTCCCTGGTGCCCACCATGTGTTTCAGGGAAGGAGGAGGGGGGTATTGATTGACTGCTACCAGTTGGCTTCTGAGGGGAGAGACAAAGGAGAGATGTTGGGGCAGAGAGTAATGCACAGTATTTCACTTTCTGCATCAGCATCTCTCATTCTCCCTGTTCCTGGCAGCTGACTGAGCACAGTGAAAACAAGTCAAGAGCTTCTCAGCTTTATTCCCAGTTTTGAGCTTGATTTTCTTGCAGCTACAGGACACACAGGTCCAATCTGCATTGGTATTTCGCACCGTTGTGCCAATGATCTCACATCGTCTCACAAATTTCTGTCTGCATTTCATGCCGCATCCATTCTCCTATTGTTTCATCATAACACTGGCTGTCTGCATCATTTTATTGCCATTTAGTGGTGACTCCAAGGTCACTACGGTGTCTCATCGCCTTATCTGGATTTGGTTTTAAGGTGCTATAGTTGCTCCTCCCCACCCTCGAGCTGCTGTGAGCAAAAAGCAGACTACTGGAGCCGAATCCCACCCATCTTTTCTAAGGAGATACGCAAATTGTCACAAAGGAAACAAGTTAGCTAAAAATCCAGCCATCTGCATTTAAAAGCAGCCAGGGAACATTTTTCTGTGATCATATTGCCGGGGGGAGGGGGGGTTGGAAACATGCCCACCCCTGAACCGTTTGTTATTTCCTGAGGCAGTCCCCAGCATACCCTGCCTGGCAAATGCTGAGTGTTTCATGTTCTTTACCGAGCTCGTTCCATCTTTCCTGCCCCCCTCTGCCTCCCCCTCCACCAGGTCACCCCCCCTTTACTTTCTGCAGGGGGGTCCCAGGTGACATTTCCTCCCCGCAGCACAGCACAGTGCAATGCCCTGCTGGCACCCCTGGGAGGCCACTCCTCCCCCCCCCCTCATGTGCTCTCCCTAAACAACTTGTGTCCTGATGCAGGCAGAGGAGAGCTTGATACTGAGCCAAGTGGGAAGCCAGCGCCACAGCAGCATGGAACAGCTTTATATAGCAAATGCAGATTGAACCACAGAGAGAAGCAGGGGCCAGGGAGTAAAAAACTTGCCTGGTTCTGTGTTTCTGTGTTTTCTTCCCTTTGGTCATCTTCTGTGTGTTTTATCCTCAGTTCCAATAGGGTGGTTCGGCCTGCTCTTGTGATCCCCAGGGACTGTTGGAGGGGGCAGAGCCTGGGAAGGGGAAATATTGGTGACACCATGATATAACCTCTAACTGATCACCCAAAAGAGATGTCACTGGCACCCCACTATGCTCTAGTTATCCCTCTCTATGCAATTTATCAATTCCTAGAGCATTACAGGGACAGAGGACAGACTGGTAGAATAAAGCGCAAGGGAAGTGAGGCAAAAAGACCTGGACCAAGTTGTTGCGGGGCTTTCCAGTCACACTGCATGCGGGACCATACCGGGGAGGAAGCGGAATGGAGTGTTCGCACTGCAGGGCAGCCCCTGGTGGCGGTGCCCCGGTTGCACACAGCTTTGGTTCATTTCACTGAACTGCATGTAGGTGCATGGGCGCCTAGGCGCAGCAGCAATTGGGGCAGGATCCCATGGCTGTGAGCTTTAACTTCCCGAGCCGGAAGCGTCCCCGTGGGTGGTTGTGTGTTCAAACGCACAGCACGCATGGGCGGTTATGCTGGATCAGCAGGTTCACATTACCGGCACCGCTTAATTGAGACTTATTTGCATCAACACTTCCAGGAAGTGGGATCAACGTGCACCCAAACAGCTTGCCACAGTTTTCATCTGGTACTTTTAAAAAGCGGGATCAAAACGCTTCAGGACGGGGTGAGTACGGCATTGGAAAGCCAGACAGCTGTGGCTGTGTGAACCGGCCCACTTCATCCACTTGAGAAACGTGCCTATATTGAGCCAAACTGCCAGTCTGAAGTCAGCCAGGGTATATGTGACATCCCCCCTCCAATATTTCCTTTGCTGATTACCAGATCAAGCACAGGGAAAGGGTAGGGCTAGGAGTTAGCCTGCCACGGGCAGGTATCTAGCAGCCCTGTTCTCCACTTGTCTTCATGTGTATATGTATGTATCCATCTCTTCCCCTTAGTAGTCTTCTGTGTATGTGTATATCTCTGTGTTTATCCCTCCTTGGGCTTTGTGTGCATGCGTTTATATTTCCCATCCCCTGTTCTTTTCATATGTGTAATTTCTGAGTGACTACATCTCCCAACACTCCCTGAAACTCTGCTAAGAAACAGCTGCCTTTTTTGGGTGGGGAGGAGGAAGACACGAGAAAAAGAGAAGAAAAAGAGAAATGGGAGATTGGGGAGAAAACTGCACCTAGGAACAGGACTGTGAGAGCTCTTCTTCCCTCATAGAGCTCTTTGATTCCCATTGGTTCCCATAGCTCTGTCACAGCTGTTCTCTCAAGGACAGCTTGGAAAAGAGCTCTCTCAGCCCCACCTACCTCACAGGGTGTCTGTTGTGGGGAGGGGAGGGGAAAGGAGTTTATAAGCCGCTCTGAGAATCGAATTGAGTAAAGGGCGGGATATAAATAAAATCTCTTCTTCTTCTTCATCTTATCATTTACTGTGGAGAAGCTGGCTCAAAATAAGGCCTATCCAGAATGAAAATAAGCTCTTAGATAGAGTTTTCCAACTGCTGGATGACGGAATGCCAAAGAGGTTTGATGTAAGTAAATATATAGTTATATATATTGGGGAAAAGAATCCTAACCACATATACACTGATAATACCTGACATGAGAGTACTACCTAGGAAAGAGATCCTGGTATTGTCGTGGATAACTTACACGGATTATTAGGACAGGTACCGAGAATAACAATCCCAGAATCTGAAACATACACCTTTATAGAAATCCAAAGCCTACCCATGTTTGGAATACTGTGTACAGTTCTAATTGTTCCAATTAAAAAAAAAAAGTATCAGAACTGGTAGACCTGGAATAAGTACAAACACAGGGCAACCCAAATGACTGGTGGGTTACTACCCTCCAAACAAGTGAAGGCTAAGAAAATTATTCAGGTCTTTTTTAGCTTAGACAACTAACAGCCAAACTAGAGGTCATGGTGTCTGTAAGTCTGACCTGTGGATACCACTACTATTTTAGAGAAGAATTTGTCTATTTAAAAATGCCATGAGGCAAACCAGATGATCACATCTCCCCCCAAGTTCCTTTCAAGTACTGAAACAGCTTCCTTGCCACTGTTTGGTACTTGAAAAGGCATGGAGTGGGGGGGAGGACACAAGATAGCCTGGTTATGCCATGCTGCAGGCCTGGGCTCTTCTTCTCTAAAATGTTGGTGGTGTCCATGGGTCACACCCATAAATACTGTAACATCTAGTTTTGACCTAAGAGAAGATATGACAGAGGTTTAGAAAACTATGCATAGCAAGGTGAAAGAGAATAGACTTCTGAGAAGTGTCTTTTGTTTACTGTGAAAAAACAGAACTAGACAGACATTTTCAATGATTCATCTGGTCTCTGTTTTACTGATTACAAGTGTACAAACAAGGCTCCAAAAGAATGGAGTTATGGTCCTTCCAGTTGTTGGAAAGTGAGCTTACTTTAACTGACAAATGCTGTAGACACAAGCCCTAAATAGACAACCTATCCGTGCGCTGACTTGCCTTGTGAGACGGAAAAGCAGGCATGAGTAATCCACTGGTATACCCCCTAGTTGTATACCCCCTAGTTATAAACCTGGGACAAAAGAGAGATTCATGACACGTTCCATGTAGGGCCTTTGTAAAACAGCTTTAGTATAGTGACACTGGTGGAAGAATTGGAAATCCCTTAATACAGTGTACAAAAACATGCTAATGAAGGACTAATTGTTTTATTAGGAAAGATGCAATGTATTCCCTTCAATTCTAGAACTAGAAACTAAATATTTAATTGCATGTTTTATTTTCAATATATGACAAACCACCAGTACACTTGTAAGCAGAGTTACAATATTTTAAGCTTGCTGACTTCAGTAGACCTTTTTTTTTTTTTGCTGTCAAGTCACAGCTGACTTATGGTGAACAGTAGGGTTTTCAAGGCAAGAGGTGTTCAGAGGTCATTTGCCATTGCCTGCCTCCTTGTCACAATCCTAGTATTCATTGGAGGTCTTCCATCTAAATATCAACCAGGGCCAACCCTGCTTAGCTTCCAGTATCTGACAAGATCAAGCTAGCCTGGACTATTCAGCTCAGGGAAGTACAAAGGTATAATTCTATTTAGGAATGCACTGTAGAACTCCTTTTTTAAGCTCTTCGGTGTGTAGATGTTGTCACGGGGTTGGGATAATAAAGAAAATGGAGGATGTAGGAACAGCAGAAAGGTCCCCTAGAGATTTGTGTTACTTCTAAGACAGCAAGCACGCCATGCATTTGAAGATAAGGCCTCCAAGTCTCTCGGAAGCAAAAACTTTGGCATTTTATGAAGAATAGAAGTCTAAGTGGCAGTTTGTTCCCAAACTCTATGGCACTTTTGAGCTGGGATGCTATGCAGTTTATATCAAAACACGTCAGCAAAGGAATACAAATACAGACTAATGCTTGAATTCTTTTGTTGTGCTGAACCAAAGCCAGGGAAAGTATTTATATATAAATCCACTTGTGAAATGCATAACCCTCTCAATGTGACTTATATGTCAGAAGCTTAAAGAGAATTCAGCTGATTGACAGAAACCACTGCTCTTACAATGTCGGCATGTATTACTGTGCTTATGCCAAAACTTTTTTTTAAAGAACTGCTGGTTGTCATTATTTGTTGGTGCATTAGACACTCATGTCTGAAAAATACTTAACTTGCCAGGATTGGTGGGTGCTACAAAATCTTAGGCAGGTAAATGGATCCTGGAGCCTGTCAAGTTTGCAAAAAAGTGGGAAAAAAGAGAGGATTAAGTTTTCAATCTTTGACGTCGCTACCCAAAACAGTGTGGGGTCAGAACTGCCTTTGATTGAAGGGGAAAAAGCCCAGAGGAAATTAAAGACGGCTTCTGCTATAGAAGCAGTCAGTCATTTTTTTCCTCACCAACCCACTATACATCAAGGAGCTGACAGTTAGCACATTCTCCAAATAGATCTGCAGCAGATTACAAACGTCTTTAAGTCTCCAGCACACAGGTGTTATGTACTTTTATAGAATAGCTGGGATTAACACAGGCAGTGGAACTGCATGAGAGAGAAGGCACAAGGAGAGGAAGAATGTCATGTACAGGATTCACCCAACAATGTCATTCCCCCCCCCATTAGTTAATGCAACACTCTCACTTTCCCTTTTGACACTGTTGTTAGCGTGTTTGCCATCCCTTCTGGAGGCCGTGTGACTCACAGGCACTTACTGTTCACTCTCTATGCATCAGACTGAGGCAGGGGACACTCATGGGACAGAAGGAGACTGTGGGATGACCTGTGCATATCTGACGGACATATTAAGCATGCACATAGTTGTGGGCATACCTCAGGCTCCTGCTTTCCATGTGGTACAGTGGTCAGAGTGTCCAGGTTCAAAAAACCCACATTACTAAAAATATCATTGAGTGACCTTGAGCTAATCATTATTAGCCTAACTTACCACAAAAAAGAGAATAAAATAGGTTTGCGGCTCCAGCGCCAAGGTGACGGGCCGAGGTGAACACCCAGGATGTAAGTTCTGCTAACACCCCCCCCCAAAAAAATTCTAGACTTATTCAAAGTTTTTCCCAGTTGAAATAACACACACATACACATTTTTCATAAAGTGTGGAATACAATTGACCACAGCGTTATTGCTTACAGCTGTAGAAAGCCTTGGCACAGCACGGGGTAAGGATCCTCCTCATCAACTGATCTGCCCATCAGTCAATGCTCTGTTGGTCACCTTGGGATGGCAGGTTTTGGATCTCACTAGGGCAGAAGCCCAGAGGTGATCTCCCCTGCCACCTGAGTGTGAGGGTAATTCCCCAGACATGCCCCTGGGCTAGGCGTATCAGTCGCCCCTCACGCCAAGACCCCTTAAAGGGATCCCCACACTCAGGAAATGGGCACGCGGGCCATTTCCTGATAATGGATCTAGCCCCATGCTGACACTGCCAAGTTGCAACAAGAAAACAAATATACCCGGGTGGGTCCAGGTCCTGGCATAGGAAACCCATGCACGCTGCCTTGAGCCCCTTGAAAGAAGGGTAGGATAAAAAGCAGACACATGGGCAGACAGAAGTGTGTACGCAGTTTCCAAACTAGCATCTACATGAACTGGCCTCTTAGGACTCCAACAAAAACACATCCCATGCTAGTTCTTCAAGATCCTGGGCCTTTTCCAGATCCTTTGTGTCAGCATCCTGTTGTTGTTATTATTATTAGAGCCTTCAGTAAACTAATTGCTGTACCTGGTCTTTAAAACAGTGTAGTCACATTATGGCTCAAATCTAAAAATCTGAATAGCAATCCAAAATCTGACAGTAATCTAAAAATCTGAATACATGTACAGCGAGGTACCAATAAGGTTATACTAAAACACCCACTAAATCTCAATGATGCCTTGACCAGTTTATACTGGTGTCACATATTTTTATATTATTATGCACATACTTATCACATACTCAGTAATTTCATATGACTCTAATTGTTCAAATAAAGTACACTAAAGGATGCTTGAATTTAAAAGCCAATAAGAGCCAAATACAAATAAATTATGTGAAAGAACCAGACAGTCAGAAATGTCAGCATTTACGTTGATGAAGAGGTACTGCTTTAAACATTAAAAGCATGAGCAGTGTACTATATATTTCAGTATACAAAAGTATACTACTAAATGTACAGAACCGATACAAAATTGCCAGTTGTGTAGTTTGCACTCCATACAGTTAAATCTGACGGTGTCATTTTAGACAGTGTAAAAAAATGTTTGGAACTGCGCTGGTCCAAAATTTAAATCTAAAAGCAGAGCTGCACAATACCTTTTATTAGGATCTACCTAGATTGCACATAACAGAGTGTAGGGTTTTGAGTTCTCCAGAGCTCTTTGTCAGGCTGGATGCATCAAAAGTAAAGGTGGGGGAAGAGAAGAAGAAGAAATTGTCAGCCACTGTCTCACTCCATTGTGCTGGGACCAGCGGCTGTGTAGCCTCGTGACTCTCCCAATCAGGACTGCCTTTGTTCATGGTGGCTCTGGCTGGCCAAGGTAGTATCCAAATTGCTCACTCACAACTTTAATGCCGGTAGCTCACAAGCAATACTTCCTCTAAGCTGTGGAGTCGTGTGAGCAAAAATGCTACTTTGTGAGCTACTGGCATTAAAGTTGTGAGCAAGCGATTTGGCTGCTGCATAAATTAGTTTGCTCTGGAACCATCCTTCCTGAGCTAAGACAAAAATGGGTGAGCCGGAGGCTAAAAAAGTGTGAGCTAACTCACACTAACCCAGTTTAGAGGGAACACTCTAAGTAGAATTTTTGCTCACAGGACTCCACAGCTTAGACAGAGCATTGAGGGAGACTGAAATGAATGAGAAAAGTGTGGAAAAGAGGGAGATAAATTAAGAGAGGGAAAGGTTGTTTTATCTTGCTGCAACCCCCTAACTACTGCTTGGCAAGATCTGGTTGAGCTGGGTGCAAGGAAAGGAAGAGAGAAAGGCTAGACTATTGGTGATAATGACCTGCAGGCTTGCAATTATTGTCCCAGTTATTAGCACGCTGGCTTGGTTGTTGTTAAGTGAGTTTGTGTCAGTCTTGGAGCAAGGGAAGTTTAGCTGATCCTAGAGTGTTTTTGCTATGCTCAGAGTTCTCTGCACTCCTGTTGGCTGCAGTCACAACTGCATTTTAAAAATAAATGGAAAGACGTTCGGCTGTACACAGCATGACACTGGCTTTGAGAGCCCCCTTCAAAGGCCTTCCTCAATCTACACCTGGGGCAGACACCCCGTCCTGCCCTTGGTATGCCCCTGGGAAGTAGAACAGATTCCCCTGCAGCTATTATAGCATCTTGTTCGACATGTGGGTAAATAACAGTGCAATCCTATGCAGGGAAATTCTACTGAAACGGATAGGTCTAGACAAAAATACCTTTCCATAAGAGTACACTCTAAATAGAGTAGTTTTATCAGGTAGTTGCGAGTCTTTCAGCAAGAGCTTCAGTGCCGTCTCCTTGCTTTGCCTGAACACTGCTGACATCATCTCATGCCCCAAAGCGGCCCAAATAATGTGCAAATGCTTTGCTCCTGTTCTGTTTGTAACGCCTGTAAAACTGAAAATGAAGTCTGGCATGATATTTGTTCCAGGTTTCATTGGGAAAGTTTCTTATTTTGGATATGCCTACACTGATAACAATTCAAGTAACTCTGTACCTTCACCAGTAATAGCCATATGATGACCATGACCAGATATCTCAAGGGCACTGAATTCTATCATTCACCATCTGCCTGCTTAATGTTCAGGCCAGCGTGTGAGATATTTAAAAACCTTGAAGTTATTATTCTAGAGAACAGCACTTTAAAAGGGACTACTTCTCATGTTATTGACAAACAATATGTTGGCTGATGTAGCCTTGACTGCTTGCCATCTTTACTCCTTGCCTTTTCTTGTAATGCTGCCCATTGAATATTATCATTGCCCGTTTGCCATTGTGTATGGCGCACAGGAATGTATACCAAGGAAAAAGATAAAGAAAAAGGCAACCCTTTTTGTGCGGTTGTGCTTTTTTATAGGTTATTAAGGACATATGACACAATGTAAGAGGTAGTCCCCACCCACAAAGTGGCAGGCACTGCTAGGTAACTGAGGGGCACATGATGCTCAGGTCTGCATCACCTTCCCTAAATTCTGGTTTAGACATTTTTTTCACATGCCAGCCTAATCAAAGAATGATAAGGGTATTTGGTGCAAGCTTGTAACATAGTTTGCCAACTGTTCCTGACTTTTGATACCCAAGAAAGACATAAGCAGATGGAATCTTTTAAAATACGCAATTGTTGAAGAGAGTTTTTCAGTTGTGTGAGAAAGACTGCTTAATTAGCTTTCATATTAAGAGGCTGCTCACAGTTGACAAAACTGTTCTTCTGCCCATGCCTGCAGTACTGTTCTTTAGCAAACGACTATGCCGTATATGTGCATGGATTTCAAGGAAGTGAATATTCATACCGAACTTGTTAACATAAGACTGGGTTTCAGTACACAGCAAAAGTCATGCAGCCATTCCAACCAGGAGAGGAAGAAAGCTTTGCTATGCTGCCGCTTTATCACAGGGTGTCTTGTTGTGAAGCTAGTGATGCATTTCCAGATCTTGAACTGTGACAGCATCCACTTTGGTAAGGCAGCCACTTTAAGGTCTTGGCTTTGGGGACTCTTAGAATGTGATCACATACATTAAATAATCCATTCACTTTCCATGCACTTTCCAACTGGATTTTGCTGTGTGAAGTAGCAAAATCCAGTTGGAAAGTGCATGGAAAGTGGATTGAAAGTGGATTATTTAGTGTGTGTGATTGCAGCCTTATAAACATTTAACTGTAGTTGCCCAGAGTTAAAAATGTCCAGAGTTACACAGTACCATTGCAGACTGTGATGTCACAATGCCATCACACACACCATTCCCATAACAAGAGGTTCCAAAGCCACCTAAAAGGTGAAAACATTTAACATATGCAAAATGTGTTGAATAAATGCACTTGGTTAGGGAGTATCAGTTCACTGCAGAGTACTAACAGTAGTAATTTTTCTCTTTATGAAAGCTTAATAGCATATGAAGAGTATGAAGCATGCCAGTGACTTCTCTTGAACCAAACCATTTTTGTAGCATTACCGAAAGCCCAATCTGACTTGGAGATAAAAACACATTTGGATAAGAAGATGGTATTATAGTATGTTCAATGGTACTAATCAATGTTATCAATTTATCACCACCTTTGATTTCCAGTCACAGTTTATAAGTAACAAAATTTAAGTCCAGTGGCACCTTCAAGACCAACATATTTGACATATTTATTTCCTTCACATGTTTTCCCCCAGAATTAAACCCAAGCAAATGGTAACCTAAGCTTGGTCCTTGCATCTGTTAAATATCTTCATTATGCCACATGCTAATTTGCTGCCCACCCTCTACCTATATGTATGGACTGGTGACTTCTGTTACATTGTATCTGAAGGAGTGTGCATGCACACAAAAGCTTATACTGTGAATAAAACTTTTTTGGTCTTAAAGGTGCCACTGGACTTAAACTTTGTTCTGCTGCTTCAGACCAACACGGCTACCCCACCTGGATCTATCAATAATGAAGTCACAGCATTTCCTCATATTATGGTTGTTGATACGCAGGAAGCCACATTTGTGGCTTTTATATATGCCATTTCAAACCCTGGTATGGGACCTTAAGTCTATGTATGCACTGCCATAGGAGGTGGTGGTGGCTACCAGCATGGACAGCTTCAAGAGGGAATTGGATAAACATATGGAGCAGATGTCCATCAGTGGCCATAAGCCACAAGGTATAGATAGGAGCTCTTGGTTTGGGGCAAGTGATGCTCTGTATTTTAATGTGCAGGGGGGGCAACAGTGGGAGGGCTTCTAGTGTCCTGGCCCCACTGGTGGACCTCCTGAGGGCACCTGGTATTTTTGGCCACTGTATGACAGAGTGTTGGACTGGATGGGCCATTTGCCTGATCCAACATTGGTTTCTCTTCTTATGAGTAGAATGGAATGCAGCTTCAATCTGAACCATTACACAGTGTTCTTTAATAGTGTTGCTCTCTCTCTCTCTCTTTCTCTCTCTTACACACCCACACACCTTTTGGGGGAAATATTTTACTACTTGCAATAAGAAAGTGGGTGATGGCCATAGTGGTTGAAATGCTATCAGGATTTAGTAGAAAGTTTACCATACTATATTGTTACTGTACCTGTATGAAAAAGTTAGACTCCTTAAATACTGTTTGGACCTTTGCCTTCCAAAAGTAAGGATTTTACTGGACTAATAGTTCTCTGAGGATTTCATGGGAACGTTCCGGCTAATTTAAATGTATTCTCAAGCCACTGCAGGATTAAAAGCACGTGTATTACTGCTTACCAAAGTAATAGTATGAGTTTTTACTTTTTTAAAAGCAAACTTCTAATGTCTAACTTTTTAATTTTTGCCATAACACCAGCTGGCTTATAATTAACTGCTGGCATCATCAATATCTCGTCAAAGTTAATGAGTTTTTTAACATAATTTTAACTGCTCTGAAGAGGTTATGGAATTAAAAGGAGAAAAAATTATTTATTCACAGAAAACAGAAATATTAGACATCTGAAAATAAAATGATGAAGAAATAGAAACTTTAAAGTTAAGGTCAGAATTGCATGCTTTTGAGTTTATCCACCCCACCAGGAGGGCGTGAGATTATCTAAAATTTTAAATGGAATGCGATAGATGCCATGCTGAAGTCATATTCAGAAGCACTGCTATCATGCTAACCATTAAGTAATTTAGTTCTGCTAATAATGGTAACAGTAGAATGTCAGGATTTAGAATGGGAAATGCTAGCAGATTATAACTCTAGTGTAACAAATGAGTTATTTTAATGTCCCAGGAGAACCTGGCAGAAAACTGAAAATGAGACAAAACATAAGAAATGTTATTTAGACATACGACACAGTCACTGTGAACATAATTAAAGTATTTCTCAAAGAAGCTCTTTGCCTTCTCTTGGCAACATTTTATTCATAAACATGTGCTCCTCCCAGTAGATGAGCTTTTGATTTTGGGTGTTAAAATGTACACAGTATGATTAGTAATCAAATATTCCTGGGCTGCTTAGGCACCAACATCTTTGGCAGATTGTTTCATTTTTGTCTGGCTTAACCATCACTAAGCATTGGGTTATCAAATGACATGAATACTGCCTGTGTCTTCCCAGTCATCAAGATGGTAATGGATGTCATCATGCCCACAACCCTTGAATGGTCTAGAGTAGCCATAAGATAAACAATAACACTCATACACATTGAATGATAGTGGGCACGCTCCATAGCAGCACAGGTGAAGGACTTTTTAGTGTCCCCTACAAAAGAATTTGCATAGAAAACATTGCAAGGAAAGCCCTAAAAGACGGCCAATGATGACATTTAGGAGAAATCTCTTTTCAGCCTTCTCATCACAGACCTTGGCTCCCCCATTTCCATCTAGTTTCCTTCCCAGCTTCTCACTGACTTGGCTTGTTCATTCATGCTGTTCCAGCTTGGCTCCTTCCACATGCTCTCTACCTGATGCCTCCCGACACTGATGCTGCTTTGCCTCTCCGCTTATCTACTTACTCTCTTGCCCCCTACCTTGCTCCAGCTTCCTTCCTCCCTCCCTCCCGGAACTCAAGGTATCTTACAGTACAAATAAAACATTACAAAAACACAATAAAATCAACTATTATAAAACCCATAAAAATCCATTTAAAAACTCCAGTTAGGAGTGCCAATAATATGGGGAGCTAAAGAGCAAGAATCAAACAAAATACAGTCCTAAATAAAACTGTCCTCAACTGCCTCCTGAAGATTGACAATGAAGGAGCCAGGCACACCACCTCGGGGAGGTTGTTCCATAACTGTGGGGCTGCCTCAGAAAAGGCCCTCTCTCATATACCCACCAACCGAGAGTCTTTAATTGGTGGGACAGTCAGGATGGCATCTCCCCATCTATCCTCACAAAATGCAGTTGAACTCTCTAGAGTTTTATGGGGGGGAGGGTGATGTCTGCACATGCACAGATGTTGCTATTAACTTTGTGGGGATTGTACTCCCAAATTAAGTTTTTGTTTTACACAGGATTTTTTTGGCAAATCATTCCCTTTACCTGGGAAAACTGTGAACCAGTTGCACAATGCCGGTTGCCAAGGTGGGCCCAGTTGCTCAGTGGGAAACCAGCAAAGACTTATGAAGGACACTCATTTTCCCGTCTCAACTTTCCCACACTATTTCTTCTTTCCCTCCACCTATCAGCCCCATATTCTCAATCTTTTCTGTTTCCTTCCTTCGCACTCACCTACCCATATTTGACTAGATGGTGGTCACACTCGTTAATAAGTGACTGTGTTCTGTTACTGAATTGTTTAAGCCTTTGGATAATTTTAATTGTATATGGAATGATGTCTGTTTCATTTATGTTGGATGTATATTTTACTTCCATTGTTATAATGTAGTTCCGTTTATAATTTATGCGGTCCTAAAGACTGAGGAAACTCCTGCCACTCCGGAATAGGATACTGACAGTGGGAATCTTCTTGAACTTTTGTTACAAAGGATTTTCAGACCTTTTTGTACCAACTGGGGACTTTATGGCATTATACCCCAAATACTACCCCATCAGGTTTACGACACTTGTGAAACAAGTTGTATTGAGATGTGACAGAAGTCAGTTTATCTCAAGGTGACAGAAGTCAGTTTACCTGAAGAAAACGGCTGCTTTGGAAGTTGGACTCTATGGCATTATACCCCAAATACTACCCCATCAGGTTTACGACACTTGTGAAACAAGTTGTATTGAGATAGCACTATACTTTATTGTTGCAAAGTGTTGTCTTTACAGTTGTTATGTAATGTTTTCAATAATTTTTACATTGAACTATTATACGGTGTTTGTTCTACTGAACCTCCAGGTGGTGGCAGGAGATCTCCTGTTACAGCTGATCTCAAGGTGACAGAAGTCAGTTTACCTGAAGAAAACGGCTGCTTTGGAAGTTGGACTCTATGGCATTATACCCCAAATACTACCCCATCAGGTTCCACCCCCCAAATCTCCAGGTATTTCCCAACCCAGAGCTGACAACCCTATCCTGGCACCACTGCCAAGGGAGGGTGAGAGAGTGGAAGAGGCAGTCTACCTGACCCTGACCCTCCCTCCCAAAGGCAGAGGGATGGACAGGCACTACTTCCCTTGTCTCACTTGGGCCGGGAACTGCCTCCTTCATCTGCCTTGCTTCATGTTCTGTGGGGCTTGGCCAGGTGCCACCATCAGCCTTGCTTTATGTGAGGTTTGGCTGGGCTCAGCTGTCTGCCTCACTTTGCCTCTTGTGCGTTTGATGCCACCATCTGCCTCACTTCATGTGAGGCCCAGCTGGATGCCCCTATCTGTCTCACCTCATATGGGGCCTGGTCAGGCACTGCTGTCTGCCTCATCTTTTGTGGGGCCTGGCTGGACAATGCCATCTGCCTCCCTTGTCTCTCATGGGGCTCAGTGCAGGTGCTGCTGTCTGCTTTATCTTGTGTGGGGCTTGGCCAGGCAAGTGTCTCCTTGCCTTAAGTGGGCTGACAGTGCTGCCACCTCCCCCATCTCACCTCTCATGTGAAGCTCCTGTAGGCCAGGCTCTGTCTGCCCTGCCTCTCCCACTGTGCAGGGGGCTTGGGTGGGTCAGGCTCATCCCTTTTGTCTGAGGGTGGGCTGGCCCAGGTGTGGGTGGGAGGCCATCGACACACTGGGAGTTATCCAGGTGCTCTTAATGATCAGCCTTGGGGATTAGGCTGAGAAGATCTAACTGGCCCCAAATCACCCAGTGAGTTTCCAGGGCAGGATGGGGATTCAAGGTCCTACTCTGAAACTTTAACCACTACACCACAATGGCTTTTTTTAGGCTCAGTAATGAGTAAGCAGCTTGAACTAGGTGAGTCAACCCTTTTTCTGACAGAAACCAAGGCTTCTGTTGTGGTTGCTCAACAACAGCCACTGAGGGCATCTCTTTCTTAAAACTACAGGCACCCCTTTTATCATTTGCCCCCCCCCCCCCGCTTTAGATTTCAGATTTTTCTGTAAACCTGGGACATTGTTCAGGTATGCCCATTCAAGGGTCCAATCTTCAGCTTTAAGTATCCTCAGTATCTGGCCAATGTAGCTGTTAGAATACATTATCTTCTTGGTACCATTATCCAATCAGAAATATTAGGGCTGAGCTATTAGATGCTGAAAGCCCATGTGTGTCTTCTGGCCAGTGGTCTGCTATGATCTGGAGACTAGGTGGCAGCAGATGGTGGTGGCTCTACCCTGCCCTTTAAATGAGGCAGATGCCAACACTGTCTGTTTGCTTTGAGGCAAAGAGTACCAGTTCCCATTGCTAGATAACAGAGAAGGCTCCAATTTCATATTAGCCAGATGGATGTGAGAGGGACTTGCCTTCTGTTCTTACAAAGAGCTCTCAAATCTCCTGGAGTACTCTTGCAGACCCCCTGGTGTCACCAGACTTCAGTTTCAGAAACGCTGCTGTTGAGGATGGGTGGGTGGCCTTCACAACAACCTATCTCTGGGCTCAAATACACTATATGCCTGACATGTGTCAGGCCATGGGTATGGGACCAGACTTACAGTAGATGTGCATTGGGGGACTTTACCTTAAACAGTGCTTGTTCACTTAGTGCTGTGGGGGAGCACTGCGAGAGAGGAAAAGGAGCTTCTGGTTTTTCTTCCACCGTGTTTTTGCCAGTAGAAATGGTGGTGGGGAAGGTCTTTTCACCCCTTTTCTTTGACTCCACATGTTCCTGACTCACTATGTGGTAAAGTGCACTAAGACAGCATTAAAGAAATTGCTGAAATGCCAAATGATCTGTCTCTCTTTCTCACTCACTCAGTACATGTGGTACCAGTTCTGCAAGAAGCTGAGCATTTTTAAAGGTATTCCAGCATTAGTAGTGTTTCAGTTGTACACTGGGAGAACTTACCTCCATGCACTGGCGTCAACTGCGGGGGGGGGGGCTCAGGCCACCCTGGAAATTTCCCGGGGGGGACTGAGCCCCCCGGGAAATGAAGTGCCCACGCGCCTGGCTGCTGCGCCTCGCTGCTGCCGCTCTCCCACACTGCTGCCAGAGCCACTGCCAGAGCCGCTCTCCCCGCCCACTCCCCCCGGCTTGGTCTGGGAGAGCTGCGGTGGCCCGGCGGCAGCCCAGTGGTGGTGGTGGCCTGGCACAGCTGCCCAGTGGTCCAGCGCAGTGGTGGGGGCGGCCCAGCATGGCCCAGCACAGCCACTCGGCGGCCCGGTGGAGCCCAGTACAGCTGCGCAGCGCTGCCCAACCCCATGGCAGGGGTGGCCCAGCGGCCCGACGCAACCACCCAGTGGCCCAATGCAAGGACAGCCTGGCACGGCACAGCGCAGCGGCAGGGGCAGCCCAGCGAGTGCACACTTTGCGCACGCACACACAGAAGCCCCTGCCCCCTGGCACTTTCAAAACTCTACGCCCCTGCCTCCATGCACATATGCATAGCACTGAGCTTTAAAATAACTGCCGGTTAGGTCAGCTGACTGACAGATAAAGATAAATATTCATCTATAAAATGAAGAAGCACAAAATGTATGGGAAGAGACAGGTACTTATAGAGTTAACTTCTAGAACCTCCACCACCATCACCGCCACCACCACAAGAAGACATCAATATCACCTTTAAACTAATAGTGGAACAGTAGTTAGGTTAGTTGGTAGTAATAAAAACATTCATCTGATAAAGTAGGCCAAAGCCCAAGGAATTCTACAATGTGTTTATCTTTGAGAGCCAGCGTAGTGTAGTGGTTATGAGCAGCAGACTCTAACCTGGAGAACCGGGTTTGATTTCCCACTACTCCATATGAAGCCTGATGGGTGACCTTGGGTCAGTCACAGCTCTCTCAGAACTCTCTCAGCCCCACCTACCTCACAAGCAGTGTTCCCTCTAAGCTGAGTTAGTGTGAGCTAGCTCACAGATTTTTAGCCTCCAGCTCACAGATTTTTGTTTTAGCTCAGGAAGGATGGCTCCAGAGCAAACTAATTTATGCAGTAGCCAAATTGGTCACTCACACCTTTAATGCCAAGCTCACTAAGTACAATCTTTGCTCACAAGATTCCACAGCTTAGAGGGAGCGTTGCTCACAAGGTGACTGTTGTGAGAAAGGGAAGGTGATCGTAAGCCACTTTGAGACTACTTAGGGTAGAGAAAAGCTGGATATAAAAACCTCCTCCTCCTTCTTCATAAAAACGACTATTTTCAGTCCGAATTTCACATGAAACATAGCCCCTCTAACTTCAGTGGCATTTACAACACAATCTTATGCAGAGTTACTCAGTACTCTGTTGATTTCATTGGGCTGAACCTGAAGTAACTCTGCATAAAATTGCATTATTATTTCCACATTGCAATATTCATTGTTTAATTAGCATGCTAAAAAGAAATGGTGATTTCCAGCACTAAACCAGGCCAGTATGATGTCTGTGAGTAAATGAGTTGCAAAAACTGTGTACTATATTCTGTACTGGGATATCAACTACACCTCCTAATCTCTGTAATGAATAGTGGTCATGCTTATACATCGAAAAACAAAATTTGAACAACTGCATTTTGAATGTACCAAATGTTTGTTTGGGATAACGGCATTACTATTCATGTTCTTTATAAAATTAAAAGAAGTCTACTGGTATATCACAGAAGTGCAAGCTATTTTTAAATGATGCAAATATGAATCAAGGGGCAAGCCACATCCATCTGGGAATCACTTCACTTACTGACTCGAAATCTTTACAGTAACCTCAGAAATAACAATGACAATCTGTAGAGCTAGGCAAGGGGGAAAATATAATGATTCTATACTCCTTTAATGCCTTGTCCTGAAGTTCAGTTTTCCATTCCTTAGTACTAGAATTAGTATCCTGTTTATTCAAATTAAATCTTGAGCATCTCATAATTTAAACTGGGAGTCATCTTGTGACTCACAGGCCTATAACACCATATTCATACCTACAAAAAGTATAAGCTGACTTTATGGCAGAGGGTGTGGCACCCATTTTTTCACATCTTTAATCTCATGCATTTATCTGAAGGTTGAAAAACAAACTAAAGGTATACAACTTGTATATGCATATGCTTTCACCATGCAGTCAAGGGTACTATATTTTGAAGAGTTCTTGCCATACATTGGTAGGCTTTGTTGAGAATCATGGAATTTGGAAATAGTGGGCACAATTCCACTTCCACCTCCATACATTTGAAACGACATGTTTTTTGAAGTTGCAAGTAGGGTTAATATATATATGCAGGGCTTTTTTTGTAGAAAAAGCCCAGCAGGAACTCATTAGCATAATAGGCCACACCCAACAGCAGGAACACATTAGCATTTTAGGCCACACCTCTGAAAGCGCAGCTCCCTCCCAGGATTGGCTTCCCCAGGTGCCCCGTGGCTTGCAGGGCTCATGTAGAACCTGAGGGAAGGAAGGTAGTTTCTGGATCAGCTTCCCCAGGTGCCCCGCGGTTTGCGAGGCGCCTGGGGAACCCGGGGGGGGGGGCCTGTAGGCATGGCCGACTCAGAAGCCAGCCGGAACTCCGTTCCCGTGCGTTCCTGCCCCAGAATAGCCCTGTATGTATGTATGTGCCACCAACTGACTTACAGCAACCCCAGCAAGTAGCTTTCAAGGCATGTGAGAAGCAGAGGTGGTTTGCCATAGTCTTCCTCTGCAGAATCTTTTTTGATGGTCTCCCATCCAAGTACCAATCATCCTTAGCTTCTGAGATCTAAGAAGATTGGGCTATACCATGCTGCCTTTCTCCCATTATATTAGTTTTGGTTCAGACAATGTGAAACCATGATTCTCCTCACAGCTGATCATTCAAATACTGGGTTGCTTCAAGAAATTCTGGTTTCGTCACCTTTAGTCTTTCCCACGGCTTGTTCACCAGCCTGCATTCTAGTGAGGGCAGCACTGAGAAATAAACCAGGTTCAAGCCAAGCCAGGATGTTCACATTTGTATGCCGCACAAAAATATAGGTAAGACTAATGGCTGTTAATAAGCCAATCTGTAACCACAGTTTCAGATCTTTGTTTGATGTATCCTAACTAATGCTATGTAGTGGAGTAGCCTGCATTTGGACAATCATACTACCCACAGTTTAATTAAAACATGGTTTCATGAGAAAAACATGTCTGAGAAAAACAGCAGATATTTTCACTTGCATTATCATTTTCAAACACTACTGCAGCAGTGGAAACTTCCCTTCAAAGCAACTGTTTCACATCACTTTCAGGTAAGACTGATACTGATAGGGTTGCCAGGTCTGGGTTGGAAAATACCTGGACTTTGGGGGTGGATCTGGGAGAGGGTGGGGTCTGGGGAGGGGAGGGTCCTCAGCATGGTCCAGTGCCATAGAGTCCGCTCTTCAAAGCAGCCATTTTCTCCGGGGGAGCTGATTTCTGTCAGCTGGGGATCAGCTATAAAAGCAGGAGATCTCAAGGCCCCCCTGGAGGTTGGCAACCCTAGATCCTGGTAGAAAGTGAAAGCCATATATATTTATATTAAAACATCAGCCCAGTATTGCCCAGCATGTTCTCTGCTCAGAGAACAGAGGTTCCACTTATACATGACATACAGAACTCACATATACAGAAACAATGTAAGGTGGGATAAATGGCAGGGAAGAGTGGTATCAGGCAGGAAACTTACATTTAACATTTTAATTTTGGTGGCAGGAGTGACTTCATAGGAAGGGGAGGAGCTGGAAAAGAGATGACATTTGATTTGGGTGTGACAAGATATGTGATATCACATCTCAGCTGAGCTCTGTCCCAAATTTTGCCCTCCCAAGGCACTATCCCAAATTTCCAGGAATTTCCCCAAGCTGTTTGACAACCTTATGGGCTACCCCTAGGGTTGCCATGTCCCCTTGCCATCACAGTGGGGGGATTTGGGGGGTGTTTTGGGGTAGGAGGCAAGACATTGTGTGCAATGCTCTGGTTTTGGGGCAAAACTGTATTATATTTTTTTGTTTGTTTCAAAACCATAGAGTTTGCCCCAAAATCAGAGTATTGCCATGTGACGTTTCCAGTGCAATGACATCATTCTGAAGTGATATCATCATGTTGGGAACATTGCGTGATGACGTCTCTGTTTGGGAGTGGAATTTCCCCCACTGGCCAGCGGCGGATCAAGACCTCCAAAAGCAGGGGAACCCTTGCTGAGACTTGGGGTTTGGTAACCTTAGCTACCCCCTGAGAAACACCACAAAATATCTTTAAAATACTTTCTGTTAGGAAAACCTTAAGATACATAGTTCCTGTTACAAATGAAGTCCCTTTGTAATTTTACCCACTGTGATTATGAAACAACAAAGCATAAAGTTGCTTGGTCAAAATTATTTGGTGTTCACTGTTTGTATTTTTAGATATTAAGCAACTACAAAAAACAAGAAGCCTACATTAATTTAAAAATAGGTAAAAGATTATTGTTTTATTGAAATTTGACTAAAAGGAATTTAGACAAATGGAGTAAATCTCAATAAAGTAACAGTTGATAGATCTGTACAGGGAGAAATTTCAGCACATTATGTGCTTTGTAGCCAAGCACAGCCACACTTTTGATGTGTGTCCTTAAATCAGAAGACCCGGTCCAGGGTATTCAGTCTGCCGCTTAATGTGGCAGGAGAAACTCACTTAAGTAAGAGATTTTAAATTGGGCTTTGAGGTTTCATTGCACCACAGACTGATAAGAGTGGCCTTGGGATTTATGGAATCAGCCCTGGAAAAAGTGAAAGAATTCAAGTAAATGGATATGCCTGAGGCCTGGTGTAAGCCATCTTTCAGTGAGAAACAGGCCACAACAACTCTCCAGGCTAGCTAAGGCCTGGAGCTGAACAACTGTTATGGGGTAAGGGTGACAGACATGAAGATTCAGATGTTAAAGGTAAGGAACCCACATAAGAAAAGCTGGCGGAACACTGTAACTATTTAGTTGTTCATAGAATGTTTCTGTAGCAAGATACTGTTCTGAGGTTATTATTTATTTATTTAAGAGATTTTGATACTACTGCATCAGAGACCTGTTTGAGACAGTTTACAGTTGAGATAAAGTTATCAACACATAAAAAAGCCTTTGGCTTACTTTGAACATACTCACAAGGGAACTTCCTGAACGTTTGACATGAAATATATACAACAAGGTTTGTCCTTTTTTTTTTTGTTCTAAGAAAACCAGCACCGAAATTCTCATGCCAAAGAACGTGCAGAACATCTCTCTCTCAGTGGGGATGAGATTTGGTTTGCACACGGACCTGGAATAAGGAGAGCCTATAAATTCTGTTGGGTAATAAAAAGGGCAACTTTATTTATTTGCCAACATTGATCGAAGGGGATCTGTGGCGCCCGCAGGCCAAAACCCCATTCCAACCCAGACGCAGTGCAGGACATTGATGCAGAAGAGTCAGGCCTCTTCTCGTTTCTGCATCCTTGGATTTACGAGTGACACCACCCTGGCTCTGAGCTGTGAACTCAGGCTCCTCCTAGCCAAGCCTTCCTAAGGTTCGAGGGAGATGTGCCACTTCCTGTCCCCCTAACTGCAGGGTCTATGGGTTGAAGATAATGACACACCACTCAAGGGCTTCCTGTCCTCAGCCCCTGTTGGCTCTGAGGCCACAGGCCTCGTCTGTGGGTTAACCTTTCACCATCCAAATGATGCCCTAGGGTGCTCACCTAAGCTGCCCCAAGGGGGTGGGGCACATCTGTCCCTTATATGGCTTTGCTTCCCCATCCCCAAATGCATCACAATGAGATATGTCAGATCCATGGCTCTCCCCTCCAGCCGCTGATGCAAATTTAGCTCCTTCTTAATTCTCCTGCGTAGAGGTTCAGGAACTTGCTTTGAGAATTGGACCTAAGGCCACGATGCCTCTTAGCAGAGCTTCAGAGCACCACCACAGATTCCATAATTTTGTCTTCCTAGCCTCTGCTCTCAATGGCCCTGCCCCTTGGTATGAACAGGCCAATTATTTTTCTTTGTTTTTAGAATCCAGCAAAGGGCACTGAATACATTTTGTCTCTGAGAGTACACATTTGAAAAACAGACTCCTGACCGCAGCTCGCCCTTCTAAACTCTTTTACCAGGTCATCTGTGGTAAGCAGGAATTGTCTCCAGGCACCAAGCTTTTGCAAGTTGCAGCTCCTGAATCAGGGACTCAGAAAGGCTGGAGCTGGAGCATGGTTTGCCACAGTAGTGGAAGGATGAGCCAAATAACATGCTGCTGCTTTCTTTGTGATGGATATGGGGGAGGGGGGAAGAAGCCTATATAAGAGCAAGCATCAGCCACACCCCCTTCTCTTTTGAGCATTGGTGAGGGAGACTGATGGAGGGCGGCAGGAAGAAGCAGACAAAGGCACCACATGGAGCGATAAATGAGGGGGTACCCATAGTCCAAACACACCCCAGCATGAATGTTCCCTCTAATCCCCCCCTCTACAAAGTGGAACAGTTTACATCCTGAGCAGAATATAACTGTTGTAATCTTAAAATGGGCACTGGGTAGTGCAAGACCCTGTGTGGCTCCAGATTGCTTCTAAGTGGAGCTTCTTGTGTTATTGAGTGGTCACTCATGTGCACAGCTTAGAGGGAACACTGCGCAACTCACCCCTCCTCTCTTTCTTACCATGCCACAAGCTTCTTGGCTCCCTCAGACCTCTTGGTCTTGCTTCCCCCTTCCTTTCTCATACGCTGCTCTTGGCTTCTGCAAGGTGCATGTGGGGGTAGTGTGGAAAGGGGGAGGAATCAGGGAGGGCTAAGGTAATGAGAAGGCTGCTTGTAACTCAACTTGCCTGGGCAGGAGCTTCCCATACACAGCAGCAAAGAAGGGCAGAGAGATCCCAACAAGGCTTCCCAGTGTATAGGGGGCTCTAGAGCCTACATTGAAAAACATTAGAATTCATTGCTTTTTCATCCTTCGATTCCAGCTAGCGTTGCCAGCCTCCAGGTGGGGCCTAGGGACCACCTGCTTTTACAACTGATCCCCAGCTGACAGGGATCAGTTCCCTTGGAGAAAATGGCTGGTATGACCTTGTACCATGCTAATTGCCCTCCCCTTCCCAAACCTCGCCTTCTCCTGGATCCACTCCCAAAGTCCCCAGGTATTTTCCAACCCAGACCTGGCAACCGTGATTCTAGCCCCCAGTTTAGATGACAAAATTTCTACTCAGCTGGGCAGCAGGACCCTAAAATGTAAACCAGATTTTGACTGTGGACAAGTTGGCTGGAGTTGGTAATTTCCTGGAAGGGAAGCTGTCAAGTAACTCCCTATTTTGTCTGGGCAGGGCCTGTTTTTTCAGTTTTGGCCCAGATTTATTGACCTGACAGAACAGCAAAGGAAGTCGAATGTGGGGCAGGTGTAATATCTAAAGTGACTGCACCTGCTGCATCCTGAAAAGCTACGCCCGAAGACAGCTGTTTTTTCTCTCTCCCTCTTTCAGCGTGCAGCTGGTTCAGCTGGGCTTTGTTTAATTGATGGCCCTGCTGCTTTAAATAGTTTCAAACCAGGTTCTGTTGACCTTTAGTGAGGGTGAAGCTGAGTTACTGAACTTCCCACTGACCTGTAGAGCAGGGAAGGAGTTAGATGTCAGCTGACATGGTAACACTTTGAGCTTTCTCCGGCCAGTTTTAAAATTCTGCTAGGCGTGAACTACTTTGTGATATTTCTCTTACGTTTCTAAGCAGTTATACTGTCTAATTTAGTGCATGGGGAAAAAATTCTCTCTCTTGCCAACAGGAGCCAAAGATTAGCTGAAAATAACTAGACAAGATGATGATACGATGTTTGGTGTTTTCTCAAAGTCCTGGCTCTTGAAATGCTGACAGCCTCTGCCTTCATTTTGCAAAAACTTGAAAGCTCTCGAATGAAAATCTCTTCGTAAAGGTTAACAAGAATTGCCTTCAAGTAGGGGTAGGGGTTCATTTTTCTGGCAGGGCCTTTCACGGCTTCATAACAGGCAAACCACAGCAAGTGTTGCTTTTCCTGCCATGTAAAATCGAGTAATGGGTCAAAGTTTCATCTAGTGTGAGTTCTTGTTATGTTACGGTTAAAGGTACAAGCACCCTGCCAACAGAAAGCCGAAGATCTTAATTAAATTGCTTACTGATATTTTAGTACTAAGGGCAGTCTGATGTTTTTCTGTCACTCCCGGCTCATTTGCTAACATCTAGTCATCCTGTTAGATATCATAAATAATATCACATGGCATTCAGAATTGAAAGGTCAATAAAAAGAATCTCATATCTATCTGTTTCAGTGAGAAATAAATGAAGAACCTGAAGTATCATTGTCCAGACATTTAGTTTAGGAGGTTAAGTGAATTCCATAATAATGAGCACAAGGCCTCAGCCAGAATTTGTTTTACTTTGGGGGGCATTTAAATAAGTCAGGGGGCACCCCTTCACACACCCCAGGCTGTGTCAGGAGCAGCGAGAGAGTAAAAGTTTTAAAAAGTGGTCACTGTGCAATCACCATTTTGCTACCTATTTCCGGATAAGTATGCCTCTGAATTGGACCTATGATCCGTGTGTGGTGTGTAGAAGAGATTTTGTGACCCATGTAAGTGTGGTTGCAGATGATGATACTAGAGAGCCAGTGTAGTATAGTGGCTATGGAAGTCTGGGTTCCAAACCCCCAAACAGCCATAAACCTCACTGGGTAACTTTGGGCCAGTCATTCTGTGTCAGCCTGGCACACCTTGCAGAGTGTTTGTGAGAATAAAACGGAGGAGAAGAGAATAATGATGCTGTCATAATCTCCTTGGAATTTAAGAAAAGCTAGGAATGCATTAAATAAGTAAAGAAAAGAATGCTGCCAGCACTGTGCCATTCTTCCAGTTGTTCAGTTAGGTATATGGGAGTATCCTGAGGAAAATCAGGGATATGGAGTACCCTGAGACATCTGTCTGCTTTCTATAACAAGATAACAATACACAGCTGTTTCTAGTCTCTGTCCCTGTTAAATATGTTGTCGAGCAGGGACTGGTGGCAAATACATTCCAGTACACGTGGGAACTGTAGGGATTGCAAATGATGAAGTAACACATTGGATCCATGAAAACAAAGGGCTGGATCCAGCCAACAAAAAGGCAGCCCAAAATAGCTGTGCTTGGAATCATGGTGTGCCTACATCTACAAAAACCACATGGGAATGGGACTACAGTAGGAAGGGGACTCAGGTGAGACTGGGTGAAAAAAACTGGTTGGATCCATCCCAAGGTCATCAAGACGTGTCTAATATCACTTCTCTACTTGCAGGAAAAATATACAATTTATTTCTACTGGGAAAAAGAAAAGTTGTGCATACAAGTATATGCAAAATTTGCAGGATCAATCCTGTCAGGAGACATAAGGAGACAGCCACCTCTGGTGACAGATTTTAGGTGACATTAAAGTGCAGTGCATTGCTGTTTATTTAATTTATTATTGTAGTTTTACTGCCCAACATGTTGTCCTTTATTTAATTTATTATAATATTTTTACTGCCCGGTTAGATTTTCCCCAAGAGTCCAATCTCTTCAGCCAGTGCTGATCACATTCATATGATATTAAATTGCTGCAAATGTAAACAACAGACTTTTAACTGGGGTGGGGGTGGTTAGAGAATAAGGAACGCAATTATTTCAAAATGTTGATTTCATTCAGACAGAATGAGGTAACTTGTGCTAACGTATTAGTTTTAAAAATTAAGAGGGGCTTATACAATATTGTAGAGTATTTCTCAGTACCTTCTTAAAGACAACACGTCCACAAAAGGGATTGTCTTATTGTGATCATTTACTCACCTGGCAAAGAGTCTTTGGGCAGAAACAATGAGTCACAGCCACTTTAATTCTCCTCTGCCTATCTTTTCTGCAATGGCTGCCTGCGTGACAGTATGAGATAACTCAATTAGTATGAAGAGATAAGGTATATTAGAGACCTGTAAGGAGTATGTTCCTAAACTAAGTCCCTAATGCATACAAGGATAATGGTAAGATAAAACCCTGGTTAATTATATTGAATAGGCACTAACAAAGTCACAACTAATCATACTGTAGTTAGAGGTTTTTTTAAAAAAAAATAAAGACTAAGAGCTGCTTATGTACTTCCTATCATTTCTGTCATGATCAGGATCACAGAACCTACACATATTTTCATCCTTCCAGTTTTCCAAGGAACTCAGGACAGCACACATGGCTCCTTACCCAAGTTCATCCCCAAAACAACTCTGTGAGAGAGATTAGGCTGAGAGAGCGTGACTCATTTGAGGTTACCAAGTGAGCTTCGTAGGAAGTGTGGATTTGACATCAAGTCTCTCTGGTTATAATCTAACTCTGGCTGTGATCACACATGCCTTTAGATCTGACATAGCTGTGAATGCCTGACACGATAGACAGCAACATCTGGGAAGCATCCCACAGCTATCAGCAAAAAAAAGAAAGAAAGACTCACCTGCAGTGGCATCCGATCACACAGTGATGGGCTGAGCCCGCAGCTACAAAGGAAGTGTGATCATGCAACACCATGTTAAGTTCCTTCGGAGGAAATAACCTCGCTTCCCCTCAGCTCTGACTCGCGTGTGTAACCGCAACCTCTGTAATTGCTGCACCACACTGAAACTGTCCTCGGAAGAACTGTTGTAAATATTTTATTTGTACCATTGATAGTAATGGCATTGCAGGATGCTAGCATCTACATCAAGGTCCTCAACCTTTATTGAGCTTGTGGACACTTTGGGAATTTTGAAAAAGTGCTGTGGGCACTACTGCAAAATGGCTGCCTCAAAAAGTATGACCAATCACATGGAGGTCAGCTACAAAACATTGGCAAATTCCAAGCTCAAGCATCCTCCTACAATGGGGGCAGGTATTTCTGAATGGATGCCCCCTGAAGACACAAAGGCAGAGGCATATTGGCTATTAAGGCAACTGGGATGATAAGCTGACAGCTTTGGGGGGTTCCTCTACCAGGGCTACCCCACCCAGCCCCCAAGGGTGGCCCTGCCCTATGCAAGGCATGCAGCAGCAGATGCTGACTTGCAGCAGCCCTCATCCATAGGCCAGCTAGATAATTTCCCTTTCTTTGTGGGGGGATTGGGGTGTTTGCAAGGAGGGTGCCTGTCCCAGCCAAGTCTGACTGCCCCTTTTAACCTCCTTCCTTTGGGGGTGTAGGTGGGCCAGGGGTTGGACTCTTTCCATGGCCATTTCCCCCTCCCAGTCTGCCCCTGCCCAAAGGTGGTGCCTTCTGGGGTATTCTGAAGCATCTCCTGCTTCAATAAGGTAGAGGAAAGGCTTTTTATATGGGGAAGAGGTATTATGGGGAAGAAGTGAGTGAGTGCCAGGAAAAAAAAGCAATAGGCACCATAGCACCATGTAGGGGACCACAGATCTATATGACTTTGGCGAACAGTCTAGATGTCCCACTTGCC
This sequence comes from Lepidodactylus listeri, assembly GCA_029233225.1. NCBI lineage: Eukaryota > Metazoa > Chordata > Lepidosauria > Squamata > Gekkonidae > Lepidodactylus > Lepidodactylus listeri. Next base: position 51,645,698 of record JARCFY010000012.1, read on the forward strand.
ACAACACAGCTTCCCAGTCACCAGGAATATCAGCAAGCAGAACTTGCCAGATAATTCAATCCACCATGTGCAGCAACCACTTTCTGCCCCACCTTGTTCCATGCTGTTGAGGGACCAGGGAGAAACTGACTATGTGATATGCAGAATCCCTAGGGTGAGTTCAAATAAACAGCATGGCTATGAGCAGGGAACTCACCACAGGGATGCCAATCCAATGGGAAATATAGTTTTAGATTAGTGCTAAATATGATGCTGCCAGGAAGAATGGTGCACTCGTACTCTGCATGGTTGTGATTTCATTGCCAAATGCTGGGGATCATGGAGAAACATGGAAATATTTGCAACAAAGACAGCTTTGTGCTTTGAGCTGGGAGACTGTGGTTTAAATCCCATTCAGCTATGAATATGACCTCGGGCTAGTCACTCCTGATAAACTTGATCTGCATCACAGGGTTGTTGTGAGGAATAAATAGGAACATTCTGTGTAAGCTGCTTTGAATATTTGGGAGAAGAACGGGATGAAAGTATGATTATTATTAATAAACATCAGAAGTTCCTCTCTTTCCATCTTCTGTCTCTGAAGAACAAGGCATATTGTTTCCAACACTTTGTTGCATCTGTATAATTTACTCAGACTGCAGTGAGTTTGTATAGGGTGATTTTCCTGGCCATAGAATGTTGTTTTTTAGTTTGCAGTGAACAACCATTGTCTCTGCATGTAGGATGTCCACCCCATAATCTTTTGGGTTTTTTTTGCTCTCACTCGGAGTGCATTCTCCTTGACTAGAAAGGTACTCCAGATGACAATTTCCCACTTGCAGTTCAAGGTCTGCATAGAAACCATAGGCCTGGGAAACAGCCAACACGAGAACCTTTTGAATGGCTGTGCAGAATGCTTTGTCCCACAATCACCCCCAAGAATGATGCAAAAAGGCAGGCAGGAACTAGCAAAAGATGGCGTCTGCAGCACACACTGTTTGTGGAGAATGCATAACTCTTCCCTTTCTAAAATCCACCTATGTTTATACCTGTATTACCACTTTGGAACACAGATAACTGATGAGATATAATTTTCTTTTGTTAAAATCATTTCATGTCTATTTCCTTCTAAACCAATTCCTTGTTTTCTGAGGAAGCTGCAAAGAACTTAGCTTAGTGCTTCCTATGATGCCCTCCGTGCAGAAGAACAGAACGCCGCCTGCTACGTTGCTTGATATGCCTTTTATTTAGCTTGATGTTAATTTGCTAAACATTATTTTGGTGTATGTGATTGTGGAACATAAAAATGCGGTAGGTGGTTTATAGGAGAGGAGTTGCAAAAGAATACTCAGTGCTATGAGCGCTACGTACGATGCTTATTCTCGAAAGGGATGAAATTTCCCCCGAGCTAGAAAGAAAACTGCTAAGTGAGGTATACTATCAGCTTTATGGCTTTCTTTAACCTGCTCCTCCCACTGGTGCATTGTGGTGGGTGTACAACTGTTGCAAGTAGGTGGCACAGCTGTTTGCTTTGACTGGCTCAGTACCTTTGGGATACACACAACACAGTTAATGCTGCAAGATGAAAATGGCATTTATACTTTAATAAACTCCCTCAATTTCTTTGTTACTGGGAGAGGGAGAGAGAAAAAAAATTGCCAGCTTGATGTTATCAAGTATTAGTGGAACCGCTTAAAACCACACAGTGGTGGCAAATGTTTGCAAAAACAAAACAAGCCCAACTAGTATTTGAATGGGTAACATCAGTTTATTACCACTGCAGTAGATGTTAACTTTATGAAGATTTTCTGTGCACCTGCCTGCTGCCACGTCTTTAACATATATGCATATTTATATGGCTTAGGCAACATATGCTTGATGATTTTTGTCATTTAGGTTTACTACAGTATGGAATTGCATTTTTTTTAAGGCCAAGATTTCAGTGATGGAACCAGTGGAGCTCAATGACAGGGAGAAAATGTAGAAACCTCTCTTAGCTATTGACTATGAGGAGAGAGAAAAATAGGCATGAAAGATACATCTCTCACAGAGTAAGAATTCCATATTCCCAGCAGACAACAGCACTGAGATAGCTGGAAGAACTGGTAGTTTGGATAGGAGAAATTTTCATCTGCTCTTATAGAACAGGAGAGGCTTTTATACCAGGGGTCCTCCAGCTTTTTGAGCCTGTGGACACCTTTGGAATGTTGAGAGGGTGTGGTGGGTGCCACCACAAAATGGCTCCTGCAGATGGCGGAGCTAAAATACAGCACCTTCCTCTTTGCTTTGCAAAAAAAAACCTGCAGAAGGGGAATGTTAAATACTGGGTTCGCTGCATGGAGAGTCAGCAATCCAGCATAGTGAACAGCTCAAGTTTATTACACATGGAAGCAAGTTTATACACACATGGCACAAACAGCCAACATATATACAGAACCACAACAATACTTTACAGACACCCACTGTCCTACTGGAGAGTTTGAATTCCCCTCCAGTGACTCCATTGGTTGTCCCTTGTCTGAGTGTCTCTGTATTGGGTGGCTGTTTTAATCCTCTAGTCCCCATTGTGTCTTATTGGTGTTCACTAGGATCCTTGGCCCCCATTGTGTTCAGGGACCAAGCTCAGAACTAAAGTTGCTAGCCCCCTAGTGGCACTCAGTGGACACAACAGGGAATAAAAAAAGATGACAGGAGGGAAGGAGGGAAGGAGAAAGAGAAGGAATAAAAAGAAGGAAAACCTGAGGGGGGAATGCTTACTTGTCCTCCTGATCCTCCAGTAGCCGCTATTGCAGCTGTGGAACACCCTTTCATTTAAATGAGAGCAGCTAATAACAAGCCCAGCCTTACAAAGGCCCTGTCCACATTTTGATAAGCTTGGTGGGCACCAGGGGAAATACTGGCAGGTGCCATGGCATCCCTGGGCACTGTGTTAAGAAACCCTGTTTTATACCTTGCCTGACCCATTCAGCCCAGTATTGCCAGAACTGGCTCTCATCAGTTCTTCAGGGTCTTTCCCAGCTGCGGTTCCCCCCCACTCCCCAAAGGAAGGTAGTCTGGGAATGAACCTGGCATCTACCTTTTACATGTCAATAGGGACACTGCCAAATTTTGTGGCCACATTGAATTGATTCAAAAATCTCACTTTTTGACATGGGTTCTTCTTGCTTTGGACAAAACTTCAGCCATTCCACCCTCCCAGAGGAACCACTGCTCTGGAGGACAGGCAGCCAGTGTGTTGAAGACTGCCATGTCTCTCTGGCTAGGTGAGGGAAAATTTCCAGCAACATTAAAGTTGCTATGTCCTACCTGTCTGCCAGCAGGGGGATCCAGGCTCTGGAAGTGATATCCTCATGTTGGGGATGTTGGTGGGAGGGATAATGCTTTAACTTTATGGGGTTTTGTCTTCAAAACCATAGAGTTTGCTCAAAAACTAGAGTGTCACCACAGGACATCCCTGATGTGATGACATCACTTTCTGGTGATGTCATCGCATCTGGGACATCACCCAGTGATGTCCCTGTTTGGAGGTGGGACTTCCCCTGCTGGCCAGCAATGGATTGGAGCCAGCCAGCAGCAAGTGAGGGAACCCCTGCTGGGAACTGGGGGCTGGCAACCCTAACAAAGGTGGTGGTATGATAACAAGGAGGAGTTGGCGTTGGGGGGATCCAGTTCTCCTTGGCAGGCAATACCCCAGGAAGAAGCCAAGCAAAGCAGTGATGTTACTGGCTTGTTAGGGCTTGGTAGTATGCTCTTTTGGCACACTGGGCCAGGCCTGTAGCCAGGATTTTTTAAGTTGGGGGGCATTTAAATTTCTTAGGGGCACTGGCTAATTAAAATACCTCACTCCTTCCCCACACCTGGTGCCACTCAGGGGCACTCACCTGGGTTAGGTGGGAAGTCATGGGGCCTTGCCAGTAAGTCAGGGGGCCTAGTCCTGAGATGCCCCACTGTAGCTATGGGCGTGCACTGGGCCCTCAGCAGATACCCAGGACGGCTGACCCTGTTGCCAGCTCTGTGGAGACAGTATCCTTAAACATACTCAGGACTATTATTTGCTGTTGAGAATCATATAATTTGTGCTTCCTTTTGACTTCTGAATTAAGCCTGAATTTGGATGGGTCTAGGCCTGGCTAATAATGTTATCAGCCTTTCCAAACTGGGGTGTTTTCTGTTATATCTATAATGAATTAATGGCTTTCTATAATGGGTTAGAGAAATTTATGGAGAATTGGACCGTTAATGGCCTTTAGCCATTATGGTGGGAAAAATGAATCTATAAGTTAAGAGGCAGCATGCTTCTGATTACTGAATGTGGAGGGGAAACCACAGGGGATGTCTATTACCATCATGCCCGGTTTGTGAGCTTCCTAGCAGCATCTGGCCACTGCTGAATACCAAGGGCTGGACCAGATGGAATTTTGATCTGATTAAAAACTCTTATGCACTTATATATGACCATTCCCTGAAGAGTGCATTTTTCTTGTCATATCCTGTACCTGAGAACCATTGGAGAAATCATTAAGGCAACAGGGTAACTTGAACATACACTTCATTAGACATAGACTCAAGAGAATAAGATTCAGAGCTGGATACTCGGACCTAAAGATCTGCAGTGTGTTTATGTGGTTAGGAATGCAGCATAAAAGGACTCTTCACTTAATCTCTGACCTTAGGTCTGGTTTAATCAAAATTCTAATGATGCTCAACCCTAGATAACCAATGCCATAGTGGCTTACAGTTAGTGTCTTCAATACCAGTGGTCTTTCTGGCTTTAGTGTGACATAAGCTTTCAGCGAACCTATTGATTACCATGTTACCATGCTGGGAACCTGTTATAAATTGAATTAGGCCCAATCTGCATCTAGCATTTGCTCCGTTGTTTTACCAGACCCACACTGGAACAGAAAAAGATGCAGCCAGGACTGGCCCCAGGTTTTTTTACACACTAGGCGAGGCTACATTCTGCCCCCCCCCCCACAATTTTCAAACATAAATGAATTTTAACAACCCCATGCAGACTACTAGTCTCCACTCAAGCACATGCGTAGCTAGGGTTGCCAAGTCTGGGCTGGGGAATTCTGGGAGATTGGGGGGGGGGAGGCGCTGCCTTATAAACTGAGTTGAGAAGGCAGTGCTGCTTGGCGGGGCTCGGTGGCCGGGCCAAGCGTGGCATCCTGCAGGTGGGACCCCAGCCAGCCAACTGCAAGCAGAAGGGGTTTTTTGGGGGGGGGGGGAAAGAAGTCTGTGCCCGGCTGTGCTCTGCAGGAGACTTTCCATTCTGGGGGTGCCATTGTGCCTGCCCGGGCACCTGAGTTGCATGTGGGGAAGCGGGGATGGACTTGTTGGAGTCTCTCTCTCTCTCACTCTGCCACCCCATTTGCTGGCTGCACCCCTAGGCGGGCACCTAGTTAGCCTAGTGAGAGAGCCGGCCCTGGATGCAGCTCAAAACCACATTCAAATACCCCAGGCCAACGCCATACTGACTGCAGAGTCACCCCTGAATTGCCATAAAATGGCCATAAATCTGTGCAGACAGCCACCATAAAATGAGAGATCAAATGGCAGAGTTCCGGTTCCGCCCTCGTCGAAGGCAGACGCACGGGAGTGAGCTCCGTCGTCTGTGTCCGAACTTTCCAGGGAATTGAGGCAAAAACATTTAATTTTGCCTTTCTCCCACCCTGTAGGGGTGGGGGAAGCAGGGGGCTTTGGAGGACACTCAGGGTGAATCCTGGCAAGATTCCCTGGATGCCTCCGTGCTTTGTGCCGACCCTGAAAGGATAGACTGCCAGTGAACAACTGACAAGAAAGACTAAGAGCGGGACTACGCGGAACCTATGGAGGCAAAGGACCAAGAAGATGGGAAAAGAAGCTCTAAAAACTGAGTATAATAAATAATACTCTTCCCTTCCTGACTAAGCCCAAAAGTAGCGCCGAGTGCGGTGCGCAACTCCCCCGGTATTACCGGGCTGTCTGGGGAAGTTAGTGGGGTGGGGCGCACAAAAGATAAAAAACTCCGCTGCACTAACCATTTCCTCGGTTTTTCTCTCCTTTTCCTTTATGGTGGATTTGGTGCTGAGCATGCCAGGTAGTCGGGAGTGAAGGTCTACGAGGTGGAGCCGCGGTGTGTAAGGAAGAGCGATGTCTACTCAGAAGCAAGCACCATGAGTCAGCAAATCTAGCGGAGACGACGGGGAGGCTGCGCGAGACTGGAGGCTGTGTGTAGTAGGCGATAGAGAGAACGCGTGAGATCGGGAGCTGCGCGAGACCGTCGGAGAGGCTGCGTGAATTGGCGTGAAATCACGGGAGACGAGGAAATAGCGTCCTGTCGCGAGAACACGAGTTCCAAGGAGGTTCAGGCGGCGAGAACACGAAAGTACTTTAACTGAACGAATGAACACAAGAGTGTGGGGCTTTTGAAATTAAGAAGCACCTACTTAAATATAGTTAATAATCGGTGGGCATTTGGGAAAGTTTAGAAGTGTACTGTTCTGAGGGCATATGGATTTAAGAGCAAAGGTCTAAGGGATTGTATAGTAGTAAATAGTGACAAACCTGCCTAATTTTGTGCATATAACTCTGTGTATATAATTTGTGTATATAACTTCTGGTGTATAATCTGCCATAAGAGCTGTTATATTTGCCCTGGTGACCAATTGACAAACATACAAAATTACATAAATTTATAACTATTATAGTGACATAGAAATAAAATCTTTAGGACACTTAGTACCTATAAATAATTAGCAGCAAATAAATTAATTAGCTATAAAAAGATATAAAATAAGCCTTAGACTTTTAGATCAGTAGATAACCAATAGATGATTAATTAGTTAATAGATAATCAATAGATAACTAACAGGCAATTGATTAGTTAATTAATCTGTCAAGAAATTAATAAACAATTTAGTAAATAATTTAATATATATACAGGGACTGAATTAAATATATAAGTGTTCCAACTATAGGGCCATCACAGGTAAGTAGTCAACAATCAATGGCCTCAGGTGTCCCAAGAAAGAACTCTCTACCGTCGCCGTCTCAACTCAGGACAATGAGCCAACAGAAGTCAGCACCAGGCAACCCAAGCCAATCAAGTAAAGACACTAAAACAATGATAGATGACGCTGTTGCTGCTGCTATTAAGGCAGTAATGGAAAACACAGTCCCAGTCTTGCTTGAGAAGGTAGAAGAAAGAATCCCAACCCTGATTAAGAAAGAAATTACACCTGTCTATGATAAAATCTATGACAAGATTGATGAGTTGGCAAACCACATGAAAGTGGAAGTGGAAGCTATTAAGACTCAAGTAGTAGCTAACAAAAAAGATATTGAAACACAAAGGATGGGAGGAAGACAGACGGACGACAGAGTGAGAGAACTTGAATTAGATCTCCAGGATGTCAAGGCAAAGAATGAAGAATTGGAAAATTCTTTAATTAATCTGGAACTAGATAACGCAGCGACAATAATCAGATGCCAAAATATTCCAGAAAAGATCGGTTCTAGTTTGAAAGAAGAAATGGCATCTACTCTAGCTGATCAACTAAAACTTGGGACGAAAGAAGAAGTTATGAGCGAAATTGACACAATTTACAGGCGAAACACAGTATTTGCCAAAAAACATAATGCCCCAAGGGAGGTCCACATAAAGTTCCACAAAAGAGAATCCAGAGAAAAGATCTTAAGAACATCAAAAGAAAACAAAGTAGAAATTCAAGGTGAAGAAATAAGATTCCTTAAGGAGATACCATGGCGGGTGAGAGAAAGAAGGCGAAACTATCAACGGCTGGCATCCAAGCTACGTGAGAGAGGGATACCATACAGGTGGAACAACCCGGAAGGAATTCTTTTTGAGTTTAAAAGCAGAAGATACAAACTGGACTCAATCTTCAAATTAGAGAACTTCCTTGAGAACTTTGGTGGGGAACTTAATATGGAAAAAGAAGGCGAGGAGGCGGAAGAAGAGGAACAATCAGAGAAAGAAGATGAACAGGATAAAGGAAAAAGTAAAGAAGCGACACAACAAAAAAAAGGGAAAAAAGGTGGACAGATACCTCTACAAATTTTGACAAGGAACCAGACAAGAAGCAGGCCCAAAGAACAGAAATATGACGATGGCCCTGAATAGTATGGATGTTAAAATACTATCAGTAAATGTCAATGGTCTAAATAGTACTCAAAAACGTCGACGAATATTTCAGCAGGCCAATAAATTTAAAGCGGATGTGATCTGCCTACAAGAATCACATATAAGAAAAGACCACACAAAACATTTACACTGTAAAAAGTTGGGATCAATGTTCACAGCAGCAGATGAAAAAGAGAAAAAAAGGGGTGTAGTTATTTATGCAAAAGACCAGTTGTGCCCTCAGCAGGTGTACGCATCGGTAGATGGCAGGATAATAGCCATTACTGTCATTAAGGGTGGAATGGAATTATTAATAATAAACATATACGCCCCTAATTCAAAACAGGATAATTTCTACAAAGAATTGGCTGATGTACTCCAACAAAATTTTTTTAATAAACTTTGTATAATTGGAGATTTTAATGCCGTAATGGAAAGAGAACTAGATAGAAAAACACCAGGTAAAAATTAAAAAAAGGGCTTGTTTTGCCTAATAGTTTTTTACAAATAGCGGAAGAGCATGACCTTGTAGACCTGTGGAGGGTGAAACATAGGCTAGAGAGAGGATATACTTTTTACTCCTCTAGACATAAATCATGGTCCCGAATAGACATGATGTGGACATCTAGATCAATAGCGCTAGAGACAAAAGATATAGACATTTTGCCTCCCACGTTTGCTGACCATAATCTGATACTACTAATGCTATTAGAGGCTAAAAAAAAATAAGAGATGGTCCCTAAATAGATTTGCACTAAAAGACCCAGACTTGGTAAATAATATGAAAAAAGAAATAAAGATGTTCTTTAAAGATAACATTCAAGAAGAAATTTCCATTAATGTGGTGTGGGATGCTTTCAAAGCCTTCATAAGAGGTAGATTCATTAGTCATTCAATATGGGTTAAAAAACAGGAAAATAAAGAATACAACCAATTAGTTAAACAGATTAAATTAGAAGAAGAAAGTGTAAAAAAGAAGGACAATGGTGGGTGTAGAAAGAGGCTAATTTTAGCGCAACATAAATTGAACTTACTGCTAAATAAGGAAATAGCCAAAAAAATTGAATGGAATAAAGTTTTTTTTTTTGAAAATGCAAACAAACCCTCTAGGTGGCTAGCCTATAAGCTAAAAAAAGAGGAGGCAAAAAAATACATAACCTCAATTAAAAATAATAAAGGGGAAAACAAATATCTGTTAGAGGATATAAAAAAGATCGCAGTAGAGTATTTTAAAAAGGTGTATAAGCAAGAAGAACCAAATGAATCAGGGGAAATTGAAGAAAGGATAAGGAACTATCTATCTAAAAATAGTAAGGGCCCAGGGGAATTCAGCGAGGAGCATCGGAAAATACTAAATGAACCCATCTCTATTTGTGAAGTTATCGAGGCTTTTAAAAGACAGAAAAACAATAAATCTCCGGGGTCAGACGGACTACCTGCTGAGTTTTATCGTATATTTGAAGATCAAATTTCCGGTAGATTTAAAGACCTTATTAAGAACGTGGGTAAAACGGGAACCATGCCAACATCTTGGATGGGTGCGATTATCACACTAATTCCTAAAGGTTCAGAAAGTTTAGATGAGATAGGAAATTACAGGCCAATTTTACTATTAAATGTCGATTATAAGATATTCGCAAGTTTATTGGCAGAGAGGTTTAAAAAAGTGCTGAATCAAATTATCAATAGAGATCAGGTGGGCTTCCTCCCTAAAAGGCAGTTGAGGGAAAACATGAGAACACTCATTAACACATTGGAATACTATGAAATACATCCAGAGAAAGCGGTGGCACTAATGTTTATGGATGCTGAGAAGGCATTCGATAATCTCTCATGGAAATTTCTACTGTTTAAATTGAAAAGCGCAAATCCAGGAGATACCTTCATGGCAATGATAGAGGCAATCTATAAGACCCAGGTGGCTAATTTGATAATAAATGGTGACTTGTCACATGAATTTAAAATAGAAAAAGGGACTAGGCAAGGCTGCCCCCTCTCCCCATTGCTTTTTATTTAAGCGTTAGAATCTGTATGCGAGCAGATAAGAAATGAACAGGAGATCGTCGGCCTGCAATGCAAAGGCCAAAAGTATAAATTATGTGCCTACGCAGATGACCTTATGTTCATCATTGAAAAACCCGAGACATCCTTAAGTAAATTATTAGAAGTAATAGATGAATACGGCCAAGTAGCGGGGTTAAAAATTAATATACAAAAAACCAAAATAATTACTAAAAATTGTAACAAGGAACTAGAAAGAACAATCCAGTCTACTTCAAAAATAAGCATTGTAAAAAAAGGTTAAATACCTTGGTATTATCTGTGCAAATAAAGTTAGCTCCTTGATAACAGATAACTACAAAAGTTGGTTGAAAAAGATAAGAACAGATGTGAACATATGGAAAAATTTAAAACTATCCTGGTTGGGCAAAATAGCAGCTGTTAAGATGAATATCCTCCCAAAATTTCTATTCCTAGCCCAAACTATTCCCCTATTAGACAATAAAGCCAGTTTCTATGTAGAATTAAATAGAGTTATAAATCAATTCATATGGCACCCGGGAAAGGCCAGGATTAAAAAAAAAGTGTTACAAGACAGTAAGGAAAGAGGGGGAGTAGGTTTACCATCATGGGAAATGGGATAATTTGAAACCGGAGAACCAAATTCGGGAAGAACTAAATATTAACCTAACCTGATGGGAAGTTAACCAACTGAAATCTAGATTTAAAGAAGATAAAAAACAAGGTTTCCATAGAAATCAGAGCAAACTAGACACGGCATGGTTAAATAGCGACTCCAAATTAATCACAAAACTGTATGATATAATTTTACAGGATGAAATGAAAGATGAAGTGGTTAAAACAGTAATGGTCAAGTGGATGGAGGACTTTGGTCATACTGTAGATATAAATAGATGGTCTAAGATTTGGAAATCGATTAAATTTTTGAAAACTGTAAGCTACAAAGAAAATATACATAAAATGTTCCATAGATGGCATTGGTCGCCAGACAAATTAAATAAATGTTTTGGCACTACATCATCTAAATGTTGGCTTTGTGGGAAGGTTCGAGGAACGTGGTACCATATGTGGTGGACCTGTATAGAAATGAAGAAGTACTGGACCATGGTCAAGAGGCTGATTGTTGAAATAGTGGACATCGATATAGAGTTAGAACCAGGGGCTTTCCTATTAAATATGTTAACAGATAATTTGTTAATGGTTGATTTGAAATTAATAACATATATACTTACAGCGGCACGTATAGTAAGGGTTAAAGTTTGGAAGTTGCCCATTATACCGGGAAGAGAAGATATAATTAATAAACTGATAGAATGGGCAGAATTAGATAAAATGAGTTTTCTATTGAACCCAGAATGTAATGTAGATCCTGTTTGTATATGGTCCAAGTTTTTCAGTTGGTTGGGCTAAGTTAAATGATGGTTCACCTTATTTAAATAAGAAGACTACTTTTGGTTGTTTAATTTTATTTATTGTTAAAAACCTAATAAAAATGAGTTCAAACTACAAAATGAGAGATCAAATGAAATGAAAGCGGCATGCAGTCTGGACGTGGTCATAAAATTCGACAATCAATCAAAGTGAAAGTGGCATGCAGGGCCCATTTCTTAGCAGGAGCTCCTTTGCATATTAGGCCACACACCCCTGATGTAGCCAGTCCTCCAAGAGCTTACAGTAGCTCCTGTAAGAAGAGCTCTGTAAGCTCTTGGAGGATTGGCTACATTAGGGGAGTGTGGCCTAATATGCAAAGGAGCTCCTGCTACGAAATGAGCCCTGGGGCATTCAATGCAGATGGGAATTTCTGTTCCAGTGTGGGTTTGGTAAGACAGTGGAGCAAATGCTAGATGCAGATTGGGCCATAGACAGGTAGTGACTGATTCTTAAAGTTCCTCCTGAAAGGTACCTAGCTGGTTTCAGTTCTCAAAGGAGCCTCTTGACTAATCATTACAGCAGAACTGGGCTTTGGGTTAGATCTTGGATCTTGTGTCTGAGAGTGCACATTTATGTGAGATAGATGGAGCAAGAATCAAGGACAGAAGCAGCCTACGTAGGGGGATTGTGAAATTTAAAAAATAGATTAAAAAACAAGGTGCTTACTCTTTCCTTTGTGGGTCTGGTGGATGAGGCTAGGCTGTCATACAATAAAAAATTGGAAAACCAAGAGATGCCATGACATATGTAGAAGAGCTGAGAAGAGAGAGATTAAGGGAATTTAAATCAGATATGAAAAGAAACAAAATATGATATAATTTAGGGTACCCATCTACTTCCATTCTAAGCCACATTATAGCCACCCATAACTGAGTTTGTATGTCTCTAAACAATGGACAGAAAATACTATCAAACCTGAAAAGCAAGACTTTTAGCCTATATTGGGTTCATTTTTAATACATGCAAATGACTGCACCATGCAGTCACGAACGGGAGGATTTTTTTTCCCCTCATTTCTGGACTTGCTTGGACTACAACACCTGAAAAGTAAGAGTTTTCAAGTGTTTAGGATCCCTGTCTTTAGAATCTCTTTGAACTGTTAGAGCAGGTTTATAGCATCGTTTATTTATTTGGCTTCTATACCTCCTTCCCCCACAAGCAGGCTCAGGGTGGGTTACAACAACAACAAATACATAATTCAACATTTAAAATATAAGAATAATTAAAACCCAATCATTTAAAAAACAGTTAATATCAACAGTATCAATATCAGCAATAATACCCGATGGCACCATTTAACCAATCTATCTCCATCTGCTCCCACACAAGACCCCCACATGCTTGCAGGTGGATGGCTGCTGACACGGGGTGGGGGGAACAGGCAGATGAAAGACAGTGCAGATGACAACAATGCAGTGCAGGGGAGGTCACTATAAGAAGGTCCCTGCCACCTCAACCATAGGCCTGGTGGAACATCTCTGGTTTTCAGGCCCTGTGGAACTGTATTAAGTCCCACAGGGCCAGGATCTCAGTAGGGAGAGTGTTCCACGAGGCTTGTGCCAGTGCCAAAAGCACTGGTACCAGTGCTGAATAGGCTCTGGCTCCAGTTGAAGCTAAGCAAACATCCTTAGGGGCAGGGATCACCAGCAGATCTTGATCTGTCAAGCGTAATGTTCTATGAGGGACATACCAGGAGAGGCAGTCCTGCAATATGTTGGTCCCAAACTGCATACAGCTTTGAATGTTAAGGCCAATACCTCGAACTTTTATGGGCACCCAGAGGACTTTACCATATTAGCAAAATGTTTGTATGTATGTTGATGGATCTACTGAGCATGTGTATTGAAGGTTCATTGTATATTATAAAATATTACTGGATTCAAGACATCTCTACATGTTTTGTACAGAAAGGCAACCTGCATTTCCTTACAAGATCTCTTTCAGGAAGAACCAAATCACCCAGAGTTATGGGTGGAAGGTAAGCCCTCCTCAACACCTATTCACTAATATGGGAGAAAGTAAAGGAGTGTACTAGTTAATATTTCTGGTCTTCAACCTTCTGCCTTCAGTTGGTAAGTTCAGGCTTTGAAAATCAAGCTTGCCCCTCTTTGCACAGTTTGTTTATTGACCATGCTGGAGTGGGATGGAATTCTGGGAGAATGGGATAGAATGTTGCACTGCCTTCGATATTATAGATTCCATAATTCATCACCCTAAACCTATCCTATGACAATGTAGTCTCATGCAGGAAATGAGAAGGTGTCTTTTTTTGTTGAAACCCATCTTTTCTACACTGCTCTCTGTTCCCTCATGAGTTCAACATTTTGGGTTTTAAAGAAGCAATAAAATGTGTAGATTTTTCCCCCCTTGGCTCTATTAAAAAATATGCTTGTGGATTGACAACATCTCAGCTGGCCTTTAGCCCAAAGCAGTGCAAACCCGCTGAGATATTAAAGCTCCAAACTGGCACTCATAACAGAAATACAGTAAGCCTTCCACTGTAACGGCACTAGCAGGTGCCACCACAATAAAGAAAGCAGCCACCCCATGAACAAATATTAGATTAAAGAGATCAATCAATCTGTATCTTAAATTCTAGTGCCAGCACAATCTAGATTTTATAAAAAAAACTTATCTCTTCCTGCTTTCTAACAGGTAAGCAGCCAGTGAATTGTTTTGTTCCCAGAAAACAAGCCTTTTTACTTTTTTTATATTTTGCTTTCTTCTGTGTCTTTATGCATAGCATGCAGGGAACATTTGTGACCTGAAGATATGCAACCAATGGAAACAGTGGTAGCTTTTATGCCGGGCAGGTGGGGAGTCATAGCTCATTCTGCTGTCTCCTCTAGAAATGCCAAAAGGGAACAAACTGCCAGAGTATGTATTGTATGCTGAAAAAGGATTGTCCTCTGCCCTCTCTTCCATGTGCCTCTTCCTCACTCCCTTGGAGTTTATTACTATTTTCCTACTATTTCAGTAAACTGTTAACCTACTGATTTCCTCTTCCCTGTGCTAGTAGGCCTCGTTATTAGGTTTACTCAAATACTCACCAGTTTGGCTCCTGTTCTGCTCGCCAGTTCCAAGCAGGAAGCTTTTTTTTAAAGTGGAATAGTCCAGCTGTTCACAAGCAGCTTGAGCCTGTTCATCAGTTTATGGCTTGTATATAAACATTACTGTACAGCACTAGCGGCACACATACATATTCTCACACAGTCAACAGGACTCCTTGTTTTCTCCCTCCCACAGACCTGTTGATGTATGAGGGCACCACCTCCCTCCAGCACTTCAAAACTTACTGACAGGTTTGGGGAGGGGGAAGGAACCCACCGCAGGCTCTGATAGCCAGCACTGTTCCCCGCCCTCTCTTGCCAGTAAATGAGGCGAAGGTTATAAAGTACTGGGTCCAGAGATACATTGCAGTGAAATCAGCTCAAAAGTTTATTGATGGTACAAATCATGACTGGAGAACGGGGCTTGGGGGATCTGCTTAAATGTCTGTCTACACTGCACCCCCAGCCTCACCCCATCTCCCTGATAGGGCTGATTACAGGTGACCCAACAGCATAGGTCCCCTGGCGGATCTTGGGCAGCCGATTGGTCTGATTTACAATCTGCCCAGGCTATTGTCTCCCAAAGTGAAGCTCCGGTAGCCAGCCCAGCTATGTGCATTTCTCTGACCATGTGCATGGTTGCCATTAGGACATAACAAAGGTGGAGCATCTACACAATCACCCTTCCACATTTTTCACTTGTGGGAGGTGGGCAGGCCTTACTGGGCAGGGTTACCAGCACTTCCTCAGCAAACACTGGGAGTTTTTGAGGGTGGTGCCTGAAAAGGGTGGAGTTTGGGGGGCAGGATGTGTCATGACTTCTGGTGAAGTTTTAAGGATTTCCCCAATCTCTATGGCAGACCATAGAGACATGAGAAAATTCCTAGAACATCACTATGGATGCTATTTTACAGCCATCAATTCTCCCACTCTTCTCCTTCTCTAGTGTGAGGAACTGGGGCTGAGGATGGGAGTTTATCACCATGGGCAGGAAAATGGGAAGTCTATGCTAGGGGCCTCCCTTACAAAAGGCCTGGGAATAGGCCAGCAAGGAGGAGGGAAGGGTTGACTCTCAACCTGGGGGGGGGAAAGTAGGGGAATACTCTAAGAGTGAGTGAAAAAGCTGCCCTGACCTGGATAGCCCAGGCAAGCCCAATCTCATCAGATCTTGGAAGCTAAGCAGGGCTGACCATGGCAAATATTTGGATGGGAGACATCCAGAGAATACCAGGGCTGGGAATCCCAAGGCAGGCTATCAAGTAACTTCTCTGAACATCCTCTGTGCCCCAGTAGGAGTCTCTGGAGGTTGCCATGACTTCCAGGCATGGGCATGCACACACACATAATAATGCAAAAATACCCCCCCCCCCCCAAAAAAAAAAGAAACTGAGTGAAAAAGCTGGCTGGATCCAACCCAAAGCTTATTTGCCATTTTGCATCAGGGTATATTGCTATATGACATAAAAATAAGTGTGCATGAAGTTCTTATAATTCCTTGTTATTACATGAACTTAACCTTTCAGTAGTGGAATTCTGAGATACTGGGGAGAAGTTAGGCTACTACAGCCACCATGGTTGCACCTATATTTATTTACTGAAGGTTCGCCTCACTCACTCTGCTTGCCAAGCTTATACCTTGCTGAGCTTGCATATTTTCTGATGAGTTATGCCTCCATTCAGGCCAGAGAAAGGGCCAGAGCTTCTAGTTTAGATAAGTAATTCTCTGCCCAGTTGGAAAGAGAGATAGTTCTACAGAGTACAGTGATCCCTGTTTTGTTTGGGTACTTGGTAGTGTATCCATGCCTTCTGAAACTTGAAGAACCAGTTAAACTCAGGAACTTATACTGGAATGTCTATCAGACAGTGAAACTGAAGCCTCTCATCTCAAAGATTCTCTTTGTGAAAAGCCTAAAACTCTCACTTGCTGGAAACATATTAACTGAAGTTTGTGAAATTACTAAGTTACCTCAAAGTTATTATTGATTTCTCCTCAGACATTTTACCCCTGATTTCACCTGACCTTTCCCCCTCTACGTTGAATAAAATATTTTATTTTTTAACTTTCAACAGTCTCTCGTATGCCATTTTTAGAAGTATAGGAGATGATCTTGTCTCTTCCCTCAAGTTCCTGCACTGAGCAAGCATCAAAATACAATAATGTGACAGAGTGGGACAGCCATAAACCTTCAAATAAGAAGGAAATAAATAAAGGGGATGCTCAGCCAGAAGGGAAGGAAGAAAAAACGGAGGGAAAATCTTGCGTGTGAGAGAGGAAAAAAGCTGAGTTCGCCATCAAGTGATATCATCATGTTAGGATGCTCTATAATTCACAAGACACTGTATGGTAAAAACTATTGAGTTTTGGGTGAATCCTAGATTTTTGCCATGATACACTGATGTCACTTCTGGCTTCATGCCAAAAGTGGTGTTTTAGCATAGGTGAGATGCCAGTTGTGAGGACTCCATCCCCCTGTGTCTCCTGGTGGTTGTCAGTGCTGGACTAGCAACCCATCTAACTACTGAGCCACAGCCTGTCCTCGTATCTCCTGTGTGATCCCATTATAAGAGGTTCCTACCAAAGATTAATGGTGGTGTGGTAACTTGTATGGTTCTGTAGCCACTGCAATAATGACATTTAGCATTCATATAGTATTCTGGATGGTTCCAAATGCTTTCCTATCTTTGCTTCCTAATCCCCAGTAAATACAGTAAACAAGGTTGATATGGTTGCATACTGAGAGACAGTAGTTAAGTTCAAGGCAGAGACAAGATCAGAATCAGGGACTTCCCAGTTCACAGCTTTGTCTCTTAGTAGGGATATTACCAAACTTTGTGACAAGTCAGGTTCAGTTTTAGAGTTCTCCACATTTGGAGAGGTTCTGTCATTTTGTTTCCTGACTATTAAATTAATGAAATTCAATAGCATATTGACATTAAAATGGGCATCTGGTTTTTCCTCTATTGAGGATCATAAGCGTTGAGCTGTTATAGGGAGACACAGTCCTTGAGACATGTGCCATCCCAAAGGGCACAAAGTACATTTGCCCTGAAAGTATAGAGGCAGCCAATACAATTGAATAGTACAGGATAAATACATTCATCTCTTCCAGTATTCATCAGATGTACAGTCCACATCTATTTTCTATTAGCCACCTGTGGCCACTATCTGCAGATATCTAAATCTGCAGATTGGGGCCACAGGAAGACTAAACAGATCTTTCTGCACACTTGGGGCACTCCCCAGGTGTGCAGAAAATCCAAATTAAAAACCCCCACAGGGGGTTAAATCCCCCCAAAATTAAAGTAGCATTCTCTGTGTCACTTACCTTGGTAGTAGGTTGTGCTGGGTTTGGTGGTGGCCCAGTCCAGGAGTCCTGAGGGCAGCTGCTCTGACACAGCTACAGTGGGCCCAGCAGTGATGGCAGAGGATACTGGCTGCTGCTCTGGGCCTAGTCGCAGAGCATGCAGGCTGCTACTCTGGGCCCAGCCACAGTGGCAGAGCATGCGGACTGCTGCTTTGGGCCCGGCTGCTGTGGCAGAGCATGCCAACTGTTTCTCTGGCCAGGCCTGGGGAAGGAGACAGTGTCCTCCACAGCTGGGTCAGATCAGCAGTCAGGCTGGAGCAGCTGCTGGCATGTTCCTCTGCTGCCCCTCCTGCAACTTCACTGCCCACCCAAGCCAGTATCTTACTGCTGGCCTGCGGGAAGGTAGGTGGGGAGAGCAGCAAGGATAGAGGGATGAATGCGAAGGGTAGGGATAGGTGGAAAAAGAGCAAGGGTGGGGGTGAGTGGAGTGCCAAGGGTGGTGGTGGGGAGGTGGGGAAAGCATGAAGGGTTGGGGGTGAGTGGAGTGCCAAGGGTGGTGGGGAGTGCTGCAAAGGCGGGGGTAAGTGGAATGTCAGGGGTGGGTGGTAGGTGGGGAGAGCAGCAAGGGTTGGAGAAAAGGTGAGAAGGGCAAAAGAGATGGGGTAGATTGACAGATAAGGGGAATGGGAAAAGGAGTAAATAAGGGGTGGTTGATAGATAAAGGGAATGGGGAAAATGGGGTTAGGCTAACAGAGAAGGGGGGTAGATTGACAGAGATGGGGGTAGGGTGACAGATAACGGGAGGGGGAGAAAGAGGGGGAAGATTGTTAGAGAAGGAGGAAGAGAGAAGGAAGCAAAGAGGGGGAAGAGATGCACCCACTCTGCAAGTGCCTTGCAAGTTTCCACTTGTTCTCTGTAATTCACAGCTTCTGAGTAGGGTAGCTCCACACAAAGCATGTTACAGTAGTCAAGATGAAAATTATGTATGCACAGACTACGTCTGGAAGGGATGGGGGATGCATAGGAAATAAAACTGCTAAAAAGCATTTGTAGCTATTTAAACCACATATTTTGCCTGTTCAAGCAAGCCTTTAAGACTTCACACCTGCTCTGATGGTGAAATTTCAATTTCATCAATCAATTTAAAACTGTATGCAGATATTGAAGGGTCCCCAACAGTAGAAACCTCTCACTTTTCCATTGTGCAGCATTGATAATGTCCAGGACTGGCTTGCCAGACTAATACTATGTATCAAGAATAGTGACTGTACTGCAAGTAGTAGTGGATCTCATTCTAATCAATTCATGCCAGCAAAGTGGCTCATAGGTTGGAAGGCTTGCACCACTTGTGATGCTTCTGAGGCACAGGGAAGCATTCTTGGACTTGTTGTTTATGCCTGAAGACCCATATAAATGTAATACAATATGAAATCGACCACACTTTAGGAGAGGAGAACTCTTAGCAGGGCAATACTCTTGAGATGGATATGGGATTTCCCTATTGATGCCTATATTATAGTTCAATCTGGAATGTGTTTTCAGATATCCTTTGACAGCAGTATGAGATACTCAAACATGCATTCAGTTCTTTCTTCCGTGCAAAACACCCCCAAGACACCTTCATATCTTTTCACCCAAACTATAGTTTTTGCAGTAGTCACAAGAGTTGCCTTTGAAACACACTGTCCGAGTTTCCTCTTCCCTTTCTCCAACTCGACAAGGCATTTCTAGTCACTTAAGTGATGACTTAATCTAGGATGCTTAAAAGGGTCAGAGGAAAAAGTTTATTTAGCAGAACACCCCTTTCACAACGATGTATGATAACTGCCAGGCATGTCTAGGAGGACCTTGCTCCGCTACCATTAAATTGTAAGGTGATGAGAAAAGAGAAAGTAATTTCAACAAAACTCTATGGAGACACCATTACCGGCCCATTACAACAACAGACTAATTGACCTGGAGGAAACTGGAGATTTCCCCCTTTGACACATATATAGTGCAATATTAACATGCCCGAATAATTTCAATGCAGGGCAACACATATTTGGCCAGTATTATTAATAATACAGAGCATGATGGTATTACTCAAAAACAGCCTTATTAGTTGCAATGGGACTGCATACATCAAGAGTATAAAACCCCTCACCACAAAATAGACTGGAGCAATACAATGTATTTTTTCTCCACTTCCACCCCATAGAGCGAAAGGCCCCTTTAAAACTGTATGCAGATATTGAAGGAGGTATTATGTTTTCTAAGGTCATCTGTATTATCATATAAATTACCTTGCTGTATCAGACAAGATCCATCTAGTTGAGCAGTCTGTTTTCAGCAGCAGCCAACCAAATGGCTCTGCAGAATTCACAAAAAAGGACATGAAAGTCATGCCCATCCCTGAGCACTTTAAAGCCTGACAAAATGTATCCCAGTCTAAACTTTCACCAGTCAGAGCTCACTTCATTAGAAACATTCATGAAAGTTAATGCTGGAATGAATATTGTTAGTCTTTAATGTGCTACTGGACTCCTGTTTAATTTTGCTACACCAGACTAGCATGGCTTCTCCTCTGGAATTATGGCATGCCCCTTTTGGCTCTAGAGTCTGGCATTCAGATGTATACTGTCTTTGCATGACGATACCTCATGGCTAAATGCAGTCGGAGTGGGTCAGGGGTAGGGATTATGGCATACCCCTTTTGGCTCTAGAGTCTGGCATTCAGATGTATACTGTCTTTGCATGACGATACCTCATGGCTAAATGCAGTCGGAGTGGGTCAGGGGTAGGGATCCCATTACCGACCTTTGATGGGGTGCCATTGGTGCCGGTGCCGAGGGTCAAGAGTTTGGGAGTGCTCCTGGATGCTGCCTTAACAATGGAGCCACTGCCAAGGCAGCCTTTTATCATCTATGGCTGATTAGGCAGCTGGTTCCCTTCCTCGAATGCAATGACCTGGCTACAGTGATCCATGCTATGGTCACCTTGAGATTGGACTAGTGCAACACTCTCTACATGGGGCTGCCCTTGTCCCAAATCCAGAAGCTGCAGCTAGTGCAAAATGCAGTGGACAGGCTGTTAATGGGCCTCACTGTACGAGAGCACATCCAGGCTGTGCTGAAGGCACTGCACTGGCTGCCAATAGCATGCCGGATTCACTTCAAGGTGCTGGTTTTGACCTTTAAAGCCCTATATGGTCGGGGCCCTGCCTACTTGAGGAACTGCCTTCCCCCATATGTCCCCCAAAGAACCCTGAGGTCGGTCACAAAATCACCTGACTCTCCCCGGTCCAAAGGATGCCAAATTGGCCACCACCAGAGCTAGGGCATTCTCAGTGGTGGCTCCATACTTGTGGAATGAGCTCCTGGAAGACATCAGGGCCCTGCAAGACCTTTTACAGCTCTGCAGGGCCTGTAAAACGGAGTTCTTCCACCAGGCCTTCGATTAGGAGCCACCACTGATGAATGAGCTATCCATATTTGAACCATCATGGCCCTTCTGTTACTGGATTCTGAACCATCATTCAGCAATCGCCATCTGTATGCAACTGCACTTTGTTTTATACAAGCAGGAGGACCTGCGATACTCACGGGGGGGCAGGTGAGCCTCTCTCCCCTCCCTCCCCCGCCGTTGCCCACCCTCTTTCCCTCCCTCCCTGAAAATTGGCGGCAGCAGCGGGGGCAAGACCCGCCATGTGCCCAGCCTCTTCCCCTCTCTCAAAGATGCCTGACTGGACCCGAACTTTGTTCTGTGGCTGTTCAGACTAACACAGCTGCATGCATGAGCCGGGGGGGGAGCCCTGGACTGTCCTTCTGCTGTGTGGAGGGGGGAGCACGCCGCACACCAGGTCAGGCCCGGCCCCTTCTTCCACGTGCTCTGCTGCCTGCTGGTCTTTGCCTCCGTCTGCCGGGGAGTGTGGGTGTGCAGAGCAGGCCAGAGGGGAGGGCCGGGAGGGGCCCTCCGCTCTCTCTGTCATGGAAAAAGGGCAGCATGCATCATCCTGGAGGGTGGCGAGGCCCGGGAAAGGGCCTGGGAGGAGAGCAGAAGCCGCCGAGGAGGGGAGAAGCCAACAGCTGGGCGGGGGAGCCCTCTGGGCCTGGCCAGCGTCCAAACGGCTATGGGCTAGCTGGGTGTTCCCCACCCATGCAACTTCCAAGTTCCCAGCTAGATCTGCCATGTGGACCCTGATTCCCCCCTTATCCCAGTCATGGCCTGCCTCCTCCCGCCCCCAAAATTGGCAGCAGCAGGGCCAAGATCCGCCGCGTCTCTTCCCCTCTCTCCTCCCTTACTTTTGAGGAGATTTAAATATCCCCCAAAAGTTTTTTTAAACATTTACGAGTTTATTTCCCTCCCCACAAGTGCCCCCCCTGCGGATTTAGATATCCACACGGGAGAGGCACTTCAGAATTAGTATATAGATTGTTTGTATGAAAAACTTTAGTGTAAGTTACTGAATTACATTATGCATCTGTGTTTTATCTGTTTTTAACTTGTTGTATGCCGCCTTGAGCCTGCTTGGGCGGGCAAGGCGAAATATAACTCGAAACCAATAAACAAACAAACAAACCTATCCTCTATGAACTTGTGCAGCCCTTGACCAGCCCCAGTTCCAGTAAGGACCCCAGGTTTTATTATTTATTTAAAACATTTTAATGCTGCCTTTCCACCCAATTCATGGTCCCCAAGATAGCAAACATTTCTAACATGAGATCCATTATATAGATATAATATTTAAAATAATTAAATAAAACACATAGGCATTCACTTAGGAAAAAGGGATAATAAGAGTCAGTGAGAGAATGCCCAACAAAACAAAAAAGTCTTCACCCGCTGGCAGAAGACAACAATAGAGAGAGGCAGATGACTCTCCCTGGGGAAGCAGCTCCAAAGTTTCAGCACTCTGTCCAAGAAGGCCCTTTCTTAGGTTGTGACCTGTCTAGTCAGATGGCAGGGGCACCTGCAGCAGGGCCTCTGAAGATGAGCAAAGTAATCCAGTGGGTTCATAAGGGAGTACATGGTCCTTAAGGTTTGATGGCCCCAAGCCATGTACAGCTTTAAAGGTCAAAACCAGCACATTGAATTGCATGCAGAAGCAAATTGGAAGCTAGTGTAGATGGAACAAGACTGTGGTGACACAGCCTGTCTGATCCACTCCAGTCAACATTCTGGTCACACCATTCTGTACTAACTAACTTTTGGACAGTTTAAAAGGGCAGACCTATGTAGCACACATTGCAGTAGTCTAATCTACATGTTACCAGGGCATGTATCACAGTAACATTTTTGCCCAGGAAGGCCCACAGCTGGCTAACTAGCCAAAGTTGGTGAAAGGTACCCCTGGCCACTGTTGCTCCCTCTTTATCCAACAGGGGGCCTGGGTCCAGCCACACCCCAAGGTATAAACCTGTTCCTTCAAGAGAAGTTGCAATACCATGCACAACAGGGAATATCCCAGTTCCAGGGGCAAACCTTACCCTAGTTAGTAGTACCTCTCCTTTGCTGGGATTAAGTTTGTTTGTTAGCCCTCATCCAATGCAAAGCCCTGAGCCTGCTTGCAGGGAGGATGGGGCATTGGATGGATGGATGGATGGATAGATTAGATAGATTAGATAGATTAGATAAATTAGATAGATATAGACAGACAGACAGAAAATAAAATGGCCGACAAGTACTTTGGATCATGATGGTCTGGACCACCTTCAAAACCACACCTTATGTGGTGGAATAATTGAGTATAACACACCCTCCCTCCCTTCAAGGAAGCTTGGTGCACCACTTTGACACTCAAGAATTTGTCAGGACCAACTGGTCCACTCAAGATTTGGTAATAATATCTGAAATTCAGCTTCTTTCAAGATATTCTTATATTTAAAGCAATTCAAGTGTATTTAACAGCAAGTTTTTATGTAGCTTATATTTTTAATCTGATATTTGCTGACACTAGGCCTTTTTACTTCTTTTTCTTCCACTTTATCTGAATTTTGTATTAATCTTTCCCATACTAAAGAGCAAATATGCCTCATGATTTTAAATAATTAAGAACCTTTACTTCTTGTATAATTCTGGTTGCCCTTTGTTGTACCTTCCCATTTTTTGTAATTACTTTTTCATATTAATGTGACCTGCACATGTACTGTATTCAAAATGTGGCCTTAAAAGCAGCCTCTTATGGAACAAAAAAGTAATTGACCTTTGTTCCTGAGCCTTTGTACAAATTCTAAACCAGCAAAATTCTCTGCAAGTAAGTCCATTATCCTTTTAACCAAGGGCTGGCTCACATGCAGATAGGCAGATCTACACAATGGGACTCACCATGGCTATGACCTAAAGTTCTGAAATCCTAGGGGATCCAGAAAAAAACCCTTACTCTCTCTCTTTTTAAAACTGATTTGGCAATGAATCCCCTACAAATGTTAGCAGTGACATCTGCACATATGCAACCTGCATGGAGTTTCACAGTATAGCTTACATGGAAGTTTCCCCAGTGGGGCATATAATTCCCCAGGGCCATCACCTGTCCAGAACATGGTGCAGGGGAAGGTTTAAGCCCCCTCTCCCCATATAACATGGTCTCAATCTAAATTGGGGCCCCCACATGCCTGGATATCTTTGAGTACTGATCCTCTAGCACACATCTGATTGAAAGTCCTCATGGTGGTCACATGGTAGACACAAGGACTTTGTGATGTGGGAATCAACACTTCTATAATTGTTGTAGCACTTGATACAAAAGGAAGTATTTTTGAGTGTTCGAGGATGGTGCTCACAATGTGATCAAATTACAAATCCAAGCAGAGGTTTACCCATTGCATATGTCCTCTCTCTTGTCAAATGAAGCACCAATCCCTCATTTCCCAGAATTGTTTGCAAAACTATATGCTTCAGTTGAGAAATAGAATTGGGTTCCTGTAGTAAAACTGAAGTACCATGAAGATGTTCTTGATGTCTTCAGATATGTGAACTTCAGAATGGTTTGTGACTAAATTGGTCATTGGGCATCCAATTAAGTTGATGGGCAGTAGATTCAGGATGGACAAAAGGAAATACTTCTTTAAACATTGAGTGATAAAAACTGAATTCACTGCCAGAGGATGTAGTGATGGCCACAGGCATAGATAGTTTAAAAAGAAATTAGAGAGATCCATGGAAGATAGACCTATCAGTGGCTACTAGCCATCATGACTAAAGGGAACCTCCATGTTCAGAGAGGCAGTCAGCCTCTGAATCCCAGTGCCAGGAGGCAACATCCAGATGTTTTCCATACAAACGGCTCTCCCTGCTCTTGCATTTCTATTCCTTCTGTTCAGTTGTTTTCCACAATGGTATTTCCAGTCCGGGATGCAAAAACAAGGTCTGCTCCCTCTTAATACTGCACCGCAAGGGAAGACAAACCTCGTTTTTGCATCTCGGACTGCAAATACCATTGCGGAAACCAGCCGAAGAGGTGGAGGAATTGAAATGCAAGACCGGAAAGAGCCGTTTGTGTGGAAAAGGTCCCACTCTGCGATGTAAGCTTGCTGAATGACCTTGGGCTAGTCACACTCAGCCCAACCCACCTCACAGACTTGTGGTGAAAATCAACTGGAGAAAGCAAGAATGTTGTGAGCCACTTTGGGTCCCCAAATGAAAATAATAAATAAATAAATAAGCAAACAAGGGGAGTATAGGGAGAGAATGATGGCAGCAGTGCAGATATGCATGACAGGGACCAACCAGAAGAGCTCCCAGCAAACACAGTCTTCCTGACTGCCATTTTTGCGCCTACCATTTCCATTTTCTACCAGTCATTTCACTGGATTGTGAGGAGGTGTGACAAACAGAAGGCTGCCCTGTCCTTAGATGTGTCAGAATCTGCTGATTCAGACAAAGTATTTCTATTGCTTACAGCTGTGCCTTCTGTTTTATTGCTATGCTTCTTATTGTCATATATGTATGCCATGCTATATTCCTATTGCCATGTATGTGTTATAGATGCTTCCACAACACCTGCCATGTAGTTGCCCCCTCCCTTAGGTAAACCCTCACTTTGGCCAGTATGTATGTAGACTATGTGACCCCAGGTTTATGACCCTGACCAGGCCTGGTTTGTGTAACTGTCAGAGCGGGAGGATGACAACTTCAAAGCATGGGAACAATGGGCCTCTCACACTCCTGCCTCCACATTCCATTCGTCCCGGCTGGGACTCCAAGGGAGGACGAGTCCCATCTCTTATCAACGTGCGAAAGCCTCGAGGCCAACGATTGTTATGTGAAATGGCAACATCTAAGGGGTCTGGTTTGGGAAGGGAAATTTACAACTTGACACCTCACTTTCTTTCCTGTGGGAAGCAAATGGCCAGAGACCCTTTTTGCCTGCCGTTTTTCCCCTTTAGTGATTGGCTACCTATGGGTAATTCAAACTGTCTGGAAAGGTATAATAGACCTGCTTCTGTCATATGCGTTATCTCTGACAATAATCCGAGAAGCTGTACCAATGTAGAGATTGGAAATAAAGAACTGTTTCATCAACAAAGATCTGATCCTTGACTACTTTGAGCAGAAGTCTCACAAGATGTCAAACAACCAATCCCATGCAAAAGCCTGAGCAGATCTGAAGGCTGCGCCGCAGCCACATCCAATCTCCTTTCAGGCTAGGGAGATGATGGAAGAGCAGTCAGTGAATGAGGTTTGTCTTTGGGAGTCAGCAGAATTATTAGCGTTGGAGGTCTTACTCTGGCAGGAGCAGATGAATGATAAAAGAGTCTCTCTTGAGAGTGGACCAGACTGGATAAATTAGAACCCTGCGTATAAATGGGTCTAATCTGGTTTAAGTCTATTCTTCAGAAAGTAGGAGATTGGTTGTAATCTGTTTGACATCTTGTGTTTGCGATTAGAGTGGCTCAAGATTTATTGCCTTGAGGTGAAGTCCATGAATGACTTCTTACTGAAAAGATATCAGTCTGGAGTAAAAAGACACTTAAGTTCTCCATGAGCAAGTGTGTTAAACTGTATATAAAACTATTATATATTATTATAATCACTTTATTAATGTATGCTTTATTCTGCTGGTCTATGATCATGAAAAATTATTGATCGATATATAAAACTTTCTGTCACTGTAACTTGTTGAGAAGAAAATATCTTACCTCAGTCAAGGCAGTGGTGTTATTACGCTGTTCGGTAGACAGTTTTACTGTACCTGTGACTAATTAAGCAGTTTAACCATTCTGAGAAGAAGAAAAATAAATAACTGTTATGCTTTTCTCATCTTGCCTCAAGAGTCTCAGTGGCCTTAAAGAACAATAAAACTTACCTCTCAATAGTCAATCCACGATTCATCAGCCATTGAAATAAAGCCTTAAATACAGTGCTTTAGAATATCTCTGAGAAAGGGGAGAGGAAAGGTTTACAGTGATACTCGCAGTTCCCCCAAATTGTGAGAGGCCACAGCAGGGCTTCCTAATTCTGTATAAAGGGTTAGGGTTGCCAGCTCTGTGGGGAAATACCTGGAAATTTGGGAGGGGGTGGATCCTGGAGGGGGCAGGTTTTGGGAAGAGGAGGGACCTCAGCAGGGTACAATGCCATCGAATCCACCCTCCAAAGCAGCAGTGCTAGAGGGACAATGTAAGGTTTGACCCCCTCCCAGCAGTAAATCTTTAAATCAGGCAAGATTCAAGAGATCAGTGATGAGGAAAGATCAGACCAGCTCTCTCTGTGAAAAAGAACTGCAGATTCAGGATCTGGGATCTCTCAAAGATCTGTAATGCCATCTAAAAGCACCATGCAGCCACATCTCTCCCCCAATGCACCCTCTCTGCTCTAAACTGCCATTAGTCTTCATCACAGAAAAGAGAGAGGGAAGCCCTCCTGCCAGTTTATAGCAGGGGTGGTGGATATGTTTTAAAACAAAACCAGAGTGTGCAGGTCAAAGGAGTGATTGCCTTATTCTGGTTCGTGATGCATATGTCCTCTCAGCCAGGCTCTGATGTGGGAAATCAGACAAGATGGGCTATGAATGTTGAAAGAAAACATAGCAGACTTAACGCACATGTACTGTTTTGATCAATGGTCTTTGACCGTAAATAAGCATCTTTCATTCAAACACAGCAAGGTAAGGTATGAGAGGAGCTGCCCTCTCAGTTATACTTGGGGTGGTGGTGGTAAAAATCCAGACCTCCCTTCTTGAGCCACTTCATGAGAATTCCACAGTCACAGGCTGATACTTGCCTGTTTGTGCCAAGTTTGAAAGCGTATTTTAATTGCCTTATAGAATGGAAACACTTTTTCCTGCATACCTGAAATTAGGAAGGAAAATACTTAGGACAAGAAGGACAATTCCTGGCTATTTCATGCTGACAAGTTACATCTGGAAATGTGTTTAGCCCAATCTTGTCAGATCGTAGCAGCTAAGCAGGGTCAGCTCTGGTTAGTGCTTGGATGGGAAACCACCAGGGAAGTCTAAGGTTGTCCTGCAGAAGCAGGCAATGGCAAACCCACCTCTGTTCATCTCTTGCCTCGGAAACTCTCTGAGGTTGCTATAAGTGGGTTGCAGCTTGACAGCACTTTCTACCACCATAAAACAACCACCAGATGATTTCCTGACAGAACTAGCTTAATTTAAGAATACCACAGTTTCCACAGTCTCACAGGTCTGGTAATGGGCTCCCATCTATGGAAAATCTATAAGCTCAGGTTTCAGGTGATATTACTTGTAGGAAGCTACAGTGGGGAAAGACCACTGTGATTTATAGAAACTAAAGAAGCAATAATTCTGAGACATTTCATCAGGGGAACTCAAACACTGCACTCTCTGAAACAGACCCCACTGAATCTGAGCCCATTTTATATGGTTCACAAAACGTCTGATGCCCGTACTCACCCACCATAAGAACATAAGAACAGCCAATGTTGGATCAGGCCAGTGGCCCATCTAGTCCAACACTGTCACATAGTGGCCAAAAACACCAGGTGCCATCAGGAGGTCCAGCAGTGGGGCCAGGACACTAGAATCCCTCCCACTGTCATCCCCTCCCCCCCAAGCACCAAGAATGCAGAGCATCACTTGCCTAAGACTGAGAGTTCCTATCTATACCTTGTGGCTAATAGCTACTGATGGACTTTGGTCCACTGATGGACCAAAGTTAATCTTTCCAAAGGGAAGATAACTACCCCATAGAATACCTCTTTACACACAGAATAGGCTCTGATTGTGGCTTATCTTACCTGCCAATTACTCTTCATAAATTACTCTACCATGGTTTCTTGTTGAGTTTAATGAAAACTAGGGCTGCCAACCTCCAGATGGGGCCTAGAGCTCTTCCAACTGATCTACAGAGATCTACAGAGGAAATGGCAGCTTTGAAGGGCAAACTCTATGGTATGCCATAGACTGTAGGCAAAATACTGCAGAGATCCTCCTCCACAGGTACTCTTAAATATCCAGAAATTTTGCAGGCTGGAGTTGGCAACACTAATTGAAACTAAAGTTCAGATGAGTAATTTGCAGAAAAGTCAGGCTGTGGTTGGGGCCTATCCTGTGCTTAAGCAGCCATCCCTTGAGGCCAGTTACACCCAGCCCCAATTCAGACAGGAGTTTTGTGATCTCAGGGAAAGTGGAAAGCATCAGGGAGGCAGATGAGCAGTTGTGCATATATACCCCCACCCACCCATTGTGCAGGATCTCCACTAAACACCTGCAAATGCCCACTGTGCATTTTTGTATTTAACAGGGTAGTGCACCTATCACTATAAACAAGCCCCATTTGAACTGACGCAAAATTAACCAATAAACCATTTCTTAGAAACAGAAAGTATGTACTCTGAACTCACTTTCCATGTACTTCCTTCCCACCAGCACTTTAAATTACTGAAAACAAAGGTCACCATGCAATCCTCCCTGTATTTGGTTTACAATACAAAAAAGGAGATAAAAATGAGTGCACAACTTCAGTGGCAAATTGCAGGGAAGAAAACAATCATCTCTGTGATGAGTATGAAAAATACAACAATCAAGTCTTTGTGGCAGAGTCAGCTACTTTTAGAGTGTCCTTCCCAGATGCAGATGCTAAGGAGGAGCGAGAATATTTTAGCATGGACATTTCATTCCTACTACCAATGATATCACCCATAACAATAATGAATCCAAACCAGATGTGGGTCAGCAGATTCCTGTCACACATCAGCAAGATGAAGCCATATCCTCAGATCTGAGTAAATGGCTTTTAAAGCTGATTTACGCCACATGGTGATGTAGCCCGCTTTTCTACTCTTGCTGTTGCTCCTGGATACAAGAATTGTATTGGCACCTTCTTATCCCAGCAGAAAATGAAGCATATGTACAATGTTCAGGAATGCAGTTTTCTACAACTCTGAGCAATGCAAACAGTATCTGGTTAGTTGGGGCCTGGCCTGGCAACCAATGGGAGACTGGGGGGAGGCAGGAACATGGGGAGGAGAAATCAGCCCCACATGCCGCAGCCCCCACCCCTCTCGCAAAAGACCCTTTAAAGGGTCTTTTTGAGAGCCCAGCACACGGCCCACGACCACCCCTCCCACCCACCCACTAGATTTAAAGGGCGCTCCACTTGGTTGGCAGGCCATGCGGTCCCTGCTGATCAGCTGAAGCCTTTTAAATCGAGCAGGAGGGGAGGGGGAGGGGTGGCCAGGTAGGTGGTTGCTCTTGGGGGCAGGGCTTCCCTCACTGGCCTGCTGGCTGGGGTAGATTGAAGCCGCTAGAAGCAAGGGTTTCCTCATCTAGACCTGGGGGCTGGCAACCCTAGGCCACATTGAGAATTAGACATATTGGTTTCAACAAAGACTTCCAAATGGTAAAAAGGGAAAGAAGAAACTTGGAATAGGATCTAGTGAAAATCTTCAGTGACAAAAGGATTTCCAACCACAGAGCATGAATTTTCCAGCTTCCCAACTCCCAATCTGGCCCTAAATCTCTCTGGAAGTGCTGCTCTTAAGGAATAGGAGACCCCCAGAATTACTACAACAAGGAAATTGGAAGTATACTGTGGCAGGGAGAATTCAGTAGGGTTGCCAGTCTCCCAGTGGCGCCTGGGGATTTCCTGCTTTTACAACTGATCTCCAGCTGACAAAGATCAGCTTCCCTGGAGAAAATGGCTGCTCTGAAGGGTGGACTCTATGGCATTGTACCATGCTGAGGCCCTTCCCCTCCCCAAACCTTGCCCTCTCCTGGCTCCACCCCCAAAGTCTCCAGGTATTTTCCAACCCAGACCTGGCAACCCTAGAATTCAGTAAAAATTTACCCTCCTTTGGTCACTGGAAATTATTGGTTGGATCTAACCCTTGAATGGAATAACAGAAAGGACTGCAAAATCCATTATCACTTTTTACCTAGTAAAGTTGAATTTCTGAGAATGAGAGCCATACCATGAGAGCCATATGACATACCAGCATTTCAGCTCATCACATCCTGGAAAACTTGCCAAGCATTTGCTGTTGTATAAAATGGAACTTATACTGTGGAGTGCAGCAGCATCAGTACTGACCCTTAGCATGAAATGTTGCTATGAAGTGCCCTGCTATTGTTTAATACTGTCTACCTTTCTGTTATATCCTCCCAGGACAGGAACCCACTGTGGTGAACATCAGTCTCCATCATGCCATTTTGTCCTCACAACCAACCTCACATCATGCCATTTTGTCCTCCTGCCCCTGCAGTTACCTTCAAGGAGACAGAGGCCTCCAGACTGTGCCAAGAGAACCATCCAAGGAGGCATGCAGAAGCCCAATGTGTTGCTGCAGAAGCAGCTTCCCAGCTTGCCATGACTCCCAGAGATGCGAGGTAGGCCAAGGACCAGCCAGCAGCCAGCTCCCCAAGGTCAGCAGCAGAGGCATGAGGCAACAAGGGTGGCAGAGGACCAGAACAACTTGCCACAAATGGAAGCCCTTTCCTCATCTGATGTGAGTGCCAAGAAGGCTTCCTTGTTAGAGAGGCAGGGGAAAGGCTGCAGTTATTTCCTTCAGCCAGCAGGGGATAGAGGAGAAGCTTTATAAGGTTTCCCAAGGGGGAGGGGAAATGGGATCCAAGGCAGGCAGCTGCCCATTGGGCCTAGGATCTGCCACTCCCATAGGCCCATCCCCCAGGATAGAGAGAGTGATTGAGGCTAGAGTTGTCCCACCCCTAGGGAGTCTTTTAAAAGGTGTACCTTGGGAGGACCAGGGAGGAAGGGTTAGACCTCACCTGAGGCAATCATGGAAAGGGTACTAGCAGGAACAGGAGAAAAGAGAGGGTGCTCTACCCCCATGCTCTTTTCTGAGGTTCTTCCTCCTGCTAAAGGAACCCTCGACAAAGAGATAGCCCGGGTCTCCAACCCAGTCCCAGTGTCTGACAGGTAGGTTAGGCTAAGAGACAGAGTGACTGGCCCAATGTTCACCTAGCAATGTGCATGGATGAGCTTGGATTTAGATCTGGATCTTCTTGGTCTGAATCCTAGTTACTATAGCACACTGGCTAATAACTCCTGTGCATCTGAGGGTGTACTCATTGGTTTGCTTATAATAAACCCTATAAAGCTGTAGTCAATAACACATATTTTAGATTTCCACCACAGGAGTTTTGGATCACAGTTTTTACCCTCCTAAATCTACAGCATCAGTCCTTATTTAGAGCATGAGAGGATCATTTAAACACCCACAGAATATTTATACACATTTGGACATGCATTCTAACAAAAGGGACAGCATAAAAGCTTTTGATGTTACCTCTTTACATTTCCTGTGTGTAACCTAGTAAGGGACACAACGCTGCTGGGTTGCTATTTTAGCATCCTTTCTAGAGCCGCTTGCCCTGTCCTGCCACCACAAACCTCAAAATTATACATACCTGAAGTAATGGGGGGGGGGACCATATAATTGTTGCTAGGACATAAGGAGAAACAAGAAAGGGGCTGAGAAAGAAATGTTATTGCCTGCCGAGGGCTCGGAACACTAGCAGGTTGTTTTGTTGATTGCTCTGCCCTCGGAGACGGCACAGTTGAGTCCTATTTGAAGCTGCAGCAACAGCAGAGGGATTCAGTGTCAGAATATTGTAGGGTCACAGCCCTGATGCTCCTCTATGAAGGGCATCAAAGGGAGCAGGATGATAAACAAACAAGGCAATCTGCAGAGAACTTGGGGGATTTTTATTTTATCCTTCCCCCAGAAGATAAAGGAGATACGAGTAAGCTGATATGTGAGCACATTGGTTGTATTCAGAGGAGTTTGCTAATTTTTTCTCTGTGCCTTTTTTTTAAAAAAGGAAAGCACCCACAGTGCTTGAATTCCCATTAATGCAAAGTTCAGATAAAGCTGATGAAAAGCAGCTGCCATCTTGATAGTTGCCATGGCAGATGGCATCAGCCTTTATGCTTTTATCAGTATTAGTATCAGAACACACTCTGTGTTCCAAGCTGAGATAAAAATTATTGAAGCTGTACCTGGAGAGGCAGATCAACGCTGCAGGTCCTGAACAGTTCTGAATCTTTTCATAACAGACTGCATGAAAGCCAGAGACGACACAGTCTTGTTGTTCATTAGTTCAGCGTTGCTGATGGTATTTGGTAAACTTCACAAGCAGAGCATCTTTTCCTAAAGAGGTTTCCTCCCTTGATCCTTTTCTCTCCCCCCCCAGGAACACTCAGGCTTGGGGGTGGGGGAATGCACAGAAAAGCACTCAAAGTATTACGCTGAGCAGAAAAATCACCTTAGCACCCCCTCCTCACCTTTTTGCACTAAATCCAAGGTCAGCCCATTGTAATCATTGCCAGAAAGCATGGGAGGGGGGCAATATCAATTGCCGATGTTTGCTTTACTTTTTAAAAGACTGCAAGGGCGGGGTTCCTGGGTGGGGGGTTGTTAATCTAACATTATGCAGCTTGACCCCCCCCCTCCTCTTTAACTGGCTGCTGGGATGAAAAGACACATGTAGGTAGCCCTGCACTTGAGACTCCGCTCCAGCTTCTGATCTTGGCCTCAGTCCAAGGAGACGGTCTTCATTCCCTTCCCCATCCTTGCTTCATGCTACTTCTCTGGATAAGAATCACTTGAGGAGATGAGCCTTGCTCAATGTGAAGCTTGCAAAACACTTTCGGAGGCTACCAGAAGAGCTTCTTAGCACTTTCACCTTCTGACCCCTTCTCGTCCCCCCCCTCTCTTTTTCTTGTGTAATTGTACAAATCTAGGACTGTTGTTGCTTGATAAATAGAAGGGTTGTGAGATGTCAGATTATTATGTAAGTGTTAGCAATACAGGCTGGTAAACCATTTGGCTGTTGAATTGGTGTTGATATGAATAATATATGGGAGGAGGGCACAGGAGTGATTGTTAAAATGCCATCTCTGTGTATAAATAGAGCCACTGCCGTCTCTCTGGGGAATTCTCAGCCTGTATTCGCATGGCCCCTCCATGATCCAGGCCCACTTAGCTCACAGCACTGGATGTCATGGAGGATGGAAAGGGAGGGTTGGGGAGGCTCTAAGCACAGAGCTGCTTGATGCATCTGTACCCTCCCTCCCATTCAAGACAGTAACAATTGGGATCAATCTGACTGCCATCAAGTAGCAGATGATTATTTCTGGGTTAGCTCAAGGCAATGCAACTTAGCAGTGCTTCTTTCCGTAGCACACCTAGCAGTTGGCTTAGAAGTTAATCTTTCTGGGTGGGTTGGTAGGATACATCAGTTCCTAGCTGATGTATGTAACTGATTAAGAAGGTAACAGTTGGGTTAGGGTGCACATTAGCAAATAGGAAAAAGAGGGCAGAGGCAGATGGAGTAATTCTGCCCCCCCCCAGCAAATGGGCCACCAGAGTCACTCAGGCACCCTACTGCCCTACCACTGATTATCCTCCCCCACACTTGAGTTCCATGCAGCATGAGGGATCAGTGGTGGGGCAACAGCTGGGACAACTTATTGCATGGCAGTAGGGGCTCCCAGTTGCACCCCCCAGTGTGTGGTCCAGGGTAGCTGAGAGAAGGCAAGGGTAGGCAGATGCCAAAGGCAAGGGAAGCTGGGACACATTTCTGGGAGAAATGAAATCTATCTTGTGAAGGAGCTGTGGCTTAGGGCCAAACTAGATGTTATGACATTCCTGCAGCTGCTGTGTGACTGCAGGGAATGCGGTTGGGCTAGGGAAACCCAGACATGACTTACCAAAAAATGTCAGGTTTGGCCACTAGTGGTAGAGCATCTGCTTTGCATGCAGAAGGAATCATGTTCAATACTTGGCTTCCCCAGATAAAACAATCAAGTAGCAGGTAATGTGAAAGATCTCCACCTGGAATAGGGTTGCCAACTCCTGGTTGGGAAATT
This sequence comes from Lepidodactylus listeri, assembly GCA_029233225.1. Taxonomy (NCBI): domain Eukaryota; kingdom Metazoa; phylum Chordata; class Lepidosauria; order Squamata; family Gekkonidae; genus Lepidodactylus; species Lepidodactylus listeri. Next base: position 51,680,904 of record JARCFY010000012.1, read on the forward strand.
CCAGGAGATTTGGGGAATAGAACCTGAGGAGGGCAGGTTTTGTGGAAGAGAGGGAGATCATTGGGATATAATACCATACAGTCCACACTCCAAAGTAGCCATTTCCTCCAGGCTGATTCTGCACCAATGGTTTGCTCTCCGTTCCCCCTGGGTCTAATTGGCCTGATTCTGTTGAGGGAGTTCCACATTTGTCACCTTGCCCCAAATCTAGTGTCCCCTTCCCTCTCTTCCCCTCCTTTTTTTTTGATCGGGGGCACGGTTGTGTTACAACGCAACCACCCATTTTGGGAAACAGGCGTGCTTTCCCCTCCCTTTCTCGCCCTGGTATGAGTGGGGTTTTTTTGTCCCGTCCCCCCCCCCCCGTTGTGTTACGATATCATGACACAACACTGATCCATTGTTGACCAGCGAAAAAAGGGGGGGAACCTAGTACCAGGGTTGGAGGGGAAAGGGAGGGTGGGAAAGGGAAGGGAAATGGCGGGGGAACATGCAACGCAACACATGTAACCCCCATGAAAATTGTGTCCACACAATTTTCTATAGAAAACTCTCTTCATTACGACATCATGACACAACACTGATCCATCGTTGTTGTGTCATGGTGTCGTAATGCAACGATGGGGGAGCAAAAAACCCCCCACTTGCACAAGGACGGGAAAGGGAGGGGAAAGAGAGAGGAGAGGCGGGAAAGGGGAGGGAAAGAAGCAGAGGAGCGTTAAAGGGGTGGAGCAAGAAACCCCGATTTGTAAGTTCCCCACTAGAATGCCCCGACTTCAACCCCATGGCAACCCCCCCTGAAAATCCCCTGAAACTGATCTCTGTAGTTTGGAGATCAGTTGTAATTTCAGGAGCTCTCCAGATCCCACCTGGAGGTTGGCAGTCCTAACGTGAGACCCTGCATTGCCTCTTGGCAGACAGAGTAGACAATAATGACCTTGATAGTGATTCAATATAAGGGAGCTTTGTATGTGTTCTGAATTACTGTAATTCAGACTACTGCCCAATAGTCTTTCAGCAGAGTGTTCCTAAGTAATGAAATGTAACTGACTGTCAGAAAAAACAAGACGCTCTAACCCAACTGAATACATCATTTTAAATATAAATTCATATTAGTTCATCCTTCAAAGGATCATTTCTCTCTCTTTGGCCAAAGGGCTTTCTGAGACTCTTAGTGTCCAATTCTATACAGAGTTTCTCCAGTCTGAGCCTATTCATTTTAATGGGCTTAGACTGGAGTCAATCTGTATAGGATTCCATTGTTACTCACCAAAACTTCAGTAATGTAACTGTCCAGTATAACAGTGCATTGTCATTTCTTACCCAATGCAAGGATGGGACATCTACTGGAAATCTTATTTTTCAATTGCTAGGGCTGGAAATGACATTTGAAAATCTCATTTAAGGAGCAGAGATCTATTGTGCAAGATATAAAATGAAAACAACATCCACCTTTTTCTTAGGGGCTGCAGTCCACGAGTCCGATCCAAATCAGTTGGAATCTTTTGCTGACTTTGGTGGGGTTTCAAACAGTCCCTAAATATATGTCAAGAGACAACAGGTGGATACAACAAACAGACTGGGGGAGAGCAAGTTAACAGTGAGATGATTTTGATTAGCATAATAAGCAGCAATCACAGCACACCAGCTGCCTAGCCATTGTCAAGTGTTTTGGAGGCATTGTGGAAAAAGGTGACTTTTAAGAAGACATCTGAAGGAGGAGGACGGCTCGACAGATTTCTACCCAAAAGTTCTTTCATGAATAAAGGGGAGTTAGCAGAATACATTCAAGTACTTTGGGGAAATTTGTATCCATGGACACTGTGAACTGAGAGTTCTGTTGAAGCATAGCTGGAATTGGCAAAGCGTAGCCCTGGTTCACAATGTACACCAGACCAATGGCTTTATTTATTTTTAAATTAACTCATCCATGTGGGGGAATGTTTACAATGCTGGCCTTGGATGTAGGAGTCCCACGTTGAAACCCCTGCTCAGATAGGAATGTGCACTTTTTTGTGGTGCGTTCCATTTAAAGAACTTGATTTGCTTTCATTAAATTCATTATCAAAGCTATTCATGTTTCACTTCTGCCGTTCATTTTCGACGGAAAACACATTTACAGCTGTAAATCTCCTCTCCCCCTCCAGCTAAGATGAAATTCTTAGGGAACGGACACCTTTCCCAAGGAATCCTCCCTGCCCTGCCACACTTCAGACACATATTTTTGCTTGCACAGGAAGACAGTCAGCAACCCACAACAAGTAGGCTGGGCAAATAACTAATAATAAAAATGGGGTTCCTTGTGTGTTTTATACATGAGCACACCCATTTACATTTAAGGCTGAAAAGTGCATGTTTATGTTCACACATGCATTGCATGTGGAACTAAATCCTACTCTGCCCTGTGCTTTACTTTGTGGTCTGCCATTGCTTTCAGTGTTTTCCCTCCCAGCCCATTTGACATCTATTACTGGAAGCAGACTGCAACAAAATACTTAAAGCAATGGAGTACAGCAGTGTAAGGTGCAGAAGAGGAGAGAGTTTAGAGTGCCAGTATGGTTTTGTGAGATTATTGGGATAGAACTGGGTTTAAATTTCTGTTTTCTCAAGAAGTTTACTGGGAGTGTAATACTCAACTGAGGTCCCAGTCACACGAGTGAGATAATCGGGGGGGGGGGGGGGGAAGTGAGGCTATTTGCTCCAGAGTAATTTGACCCACAGTTGCGTGATCACCCAGTTTTGTGAAGCTGCGGGCACAGCCTGCCACTGCATGATCAGATGAAATCGCGGGTGAGTTTGAGGGGGGGGGGGGTTTGCCGTTTTCCCCCGATGTGCTTAAATGGGGGATTGATGAATTGCATCTCCACCCTGAAGGCTTCCTATGGCAGTTTGCGATGATGCACATACTGAGAAGGGGGGGAAAACAACAGCGCGGTGTCAGGATAGCCTGATCAGACTATCCCCAATGCCACTGGAGCGATCACACAGGGAAAGTCGGTCTTTGGCCCATAGCAAACCTGGACTTGATACTGGACTTTCCCTTAGTATCTTTTAACTCTGCTTCTTCGGCAGAGAGAAACGGGTTGCCGATGGGTGTGGGACACTTGCCAGATGTTCTGGTGTGATTGCACCCTTAAAATCCACATGGCATTTGTGCCTATTGCACAGCTAATTCTGCATGTGATCGGGGCCAGAATTGTTCCCTTCTCGAGTCAATTGACTTAGAGGGTTATAACTCTGCTGAAGATTGCACTGTGGACAATCACTTTCAGTGCAATTTGAAGCAAACTGGCTGTCTTCAAAGCCTATTGAAGTTAAAAGGCTTAGAAGGGTGTAGCTCTGCTGGCACTGTCTGTTTCATCCAGCTGTGGTCAAGATAAAATAGGGATGGGGTGGCCCATGAACTCTTTGGAGGAATGATTGTTAGCCTGATTGCCTTTAATTATTAACAATATTGGGGAATTTGAAGTATTATAAAATGGAAATGGACAATAAGGGAGCAAACACCTTTGTATACAGGGGTCCCACTTCATCCAGATGCACCAAAAATAGACACAGAGACAAATTTCAGGTTGAAATGGTTTCTTTACTGAATACATCTTCACAAGCAAACAGTACTCAACCACACTTCCACTTACACAGTTCTAGGAAAACAAGGTATAAAAAGGATGTTCGCATTAGCAGGATGTTTGTTGAGGGGTAATATTTACCTGTCCTGGCGAGATGACATGCTCCAGCTGGAAAAATAGAAGGGACTAAAAGGGGGTTACGGATTGTGTACTGAACCAGCAGAACATATGGAGACTCTGGCAGCGCTAACCAAGAGTAGTAAGAATGGGGGGGGGGGTCCTAGAGGTAAGAGAGAGAGAGCCAGAGCACATGGTGACTCCTTTTATAAGTTGGCTTTGGGGGAGGGCTTTGCTGGTTGCCTTCTCCTGGTACACCCTCCTTGTGGTCCGTCCCAAAAAGCATGTTACCTGAAACGGGTTCTAGGGTGTTGGACAATATTGACCTCTTAGCTGTTCTGTGGCAGAGATACTTGGAAGGGTGATGACTCACCCAGCTAGCACCTTTTGTGTTGTAGATGCATCCTTGGTTCCAGAGCGAGTAGGACCAGTTTGGTTGCATTCTCAAGGTAAAATCCTTTGTTAACAGAAGGTGGGAAAAGCAGCTTTTGTGCCTTCATTGCAGAGAAAGTTTCGGTGGGAAGGGGGGGAGGGGGTTGCCTGCATGGTAGAGAAGGACTTCCTTAATGGCATCTGGAATCCTCTGCTTTAAACAGCAATGGTAGGTGGCTGTTCTGGGTGTTTCATGTGTCTAGGGATACATCGTAGAACAGGCAACCTCAGGAACCACTGGCACATCATCTCAGGAAAAGCAGCATCTCGTGCTGGCATGTGTGTCTACAGCTGGCAGCATATTTGGTTGCCACACATTTCAGTCCCTTTTTGCACACGTATTAACACCAGGAGTCATTTCGTAGAAAAAGAGGTGCAGGAGCTCATTAGCATATCTCATTAACATAACTTATTTGCATATGCTACACCACCTGACATCACTGGAAGTATGTCAGAAGGCAAGAAAGAAGAGAGAGAGAGAGAGAGAGAGAGGAAGGAAGGAAGGAAGGAAGGAAGGAAGGAAGGAAAGAAAGAAAGAAAGAAAGAAAGAAAGAAAGAAAGAAAGAAAGAAAGAAAGAAAGAAAGAGCTGGCAGAGAGGGGACAGCTACTAATCCAAGCCTCAGAAATACCACTGTTCTGGGAGGATAGCTTCAGTGGTGGCTGAAGCCTTCAGAAAGCTGGTTGGAGGAACAAGGGCCTTTCCAGGGGACAGGGTCATTTTGCTGCAGCCATGACACAAGCAGGCATTCCCCCCCGGGGGGGGACTGGCACCAACTCCTGGAGCTGAGCTCCCCCAAGCTCCTGCTCAAAATGACCCCTGATTAACACAGTCCATTTTAACACTTATGAACTCCCAAGTCCATAAGAGCATGATAAGCGCCTTGCAGGGCAATACAATAATGAGCATCTTTTTGAAGAAATATTGAAAAAGAAAAGGAAAGGGCAATGGAAAAATATCGAGGATAAGCAAAATAACTCCAGTGTATCACTAGTTTAAACGTGAGACAATTCAAATTGGAAGGTGCCCAAGGACTGGTATACACACATCTTATTCTCTGCAAAAGATGTCCTCCCTTCTGCCTAGTGGTTGTTGCATGTTCATGGTGTATGAATTACCTAAATTAAGACTGACTACCAGCAAAAGGAGAAATTTGGCACAGCACAGCCAAACACAGTGGACTGAGCAGTGGTATGAAACTGCAAGTTAGTAAGTAAGACAGGAGGGTTGTTCCTGGATCTGTCCATGGATCAAGAGAAAAAAAAAGCTTTTGCTGTACCACTGTTCTTTGTTAGTTGTAGGCATTTTTGTCCTGATATTTCCTTTGCTAGTTTCCCCATGTTGTTCATATTTATGGTATTGTGTACCATTTTTGCTGTTTATGTTAGTGAAATGCCATACCCAGGTGTCAATTTCAATATCAATTTTACTGTTAACTTTCATTATTTTAGTCAACACAAGGACAGCCATCATTTCATTGTGAGCACTGAGAGACCATAAACGAGATTCCAGTTTTTGTCAAACCATAGCAGTCTCAAAATTCTGTAACATTCTTGATTTTCAGTCATAGCATTGTTGTAGAACTTCCATATATAGCTTTTCTACCCCAAAGCAAATTATCAGACTGTCTTTTGCCTGCCTAATGGCCATGCTGGAAGGTCTCACCAGAAGGCCAATACCATCTGGTATGTCTTCTAGCAATGTCCACTGATGGTATTTCTGCAGTGGTGGTGCAAAGAACCAGTCATTCCCCCAAACATCTGCTCCTGAACCAGATGAGGAGCAGAACAGATAATAATGCCTGAGTGCCAGGGCAACTTATCTCACTGTTCTTCCCACCAACAGCTGGCTTGATGGTAGTTACATTATGAACTCAATAAGAGTTTGTCTACCTTGCGTTTTTATCGTGAACCTTAGAGGCATGCAGTTAGTGAACCACTGCACTTGGTATTAGACATTTTCCAGACTAAGACTTGGAGCTCATACTCCTCCCACATTTAATTGCATTCCTGTATTTATCTCTTTTCACAGGATCTCAGGCACCAAACCGTGGGGTCTGCTGTTAATAACTTTTTACTTTCTCTCTCTCCTTCTCTCTTTCTTAATTCTACCTTCTTTAGGGAGACATCAGAAAACATTGGCTGATGGCACCTACCATATGGAGTGTTACATTTACCATAGTGACACAGTAGGACAGAGCAGGAAAAAGCATGCTTTTGTTAGTTCAAACTACCACAGATCTCAAAACCACAAACACACACTAGATATATACAGAGCCAATTTTCAAAATTGACTTTCTAAGTTGAGACTGCAAAAATATGTGTGTTCCTATTTGGTGCACTGGGAATACTTTGCATACACAAGTACCTATTTTGCATGCATAAATATATGTTATGAATTAATTGGGAGTTGGCACATGTTCTAGAAGAAAAAACAGAAGAGGTACAGGAAAGATCCTGGGCTTAAGAAATAGAATTGTTGATCTGGTGACATAGGTCTGATGTCCAGTCCTGGTGATGAGACTTCCTAAACAACAGTATTTATGCGGCTGAATTTTTACCAGCTTTGGCATGCATAATTGACATTATGCTGCATACTATTGAGGGGCTGTAGCTCTGTCAGAGCACCAGGGCCCCCTCTAGGGGTGTGTTTAAAGTTGCCAGTGTCCAGGTGGGGCCTGGAGATTTCCCAAAATTACAAAATAAAATAAATTAAAATAAATAAATCGATCTCCAGGTGACAGAGATCAGTTTCCTTGGAAAAAATGGCTGCTTTGGAGGGAGCACTCCATTGTGTTATTTTCTGCTGAGGTCCCTCCCGTTCTTAATTCTGCTTTCCTTAGGCTCCACCCCCCCAAAACTCCAGGAATTTCCCAACCTGGAGCTGACAACCCTAAGTGTGAGGGGCTGGAGGCAAAAGGTGAGATCAAAAGCAGACAAAGTCTATTATCCTGGGAGTGAACAGATAGAACAAGGGAAGAAGTTCAGTCTAGGACAGGTTTGACAAGCTAACAGGTTGTTTCAACTCAAATCTAAAACCCAGCGCTTCTATCCTGAGATACCTTTGACTGATCCCATGTGCTGAGTCCCAGTTTATTTTGTACATTTTTTATTTCACTTGCCTCAAAGGATCTCTGTGTGGGCCTTCTCTCTTCCATTTTACATATACAACAACCCTGTGTTAGGCTGAGAGAGAGAATGACTGGCCCAAAGTTACCCAGAAAGCTTCATGGCAGAGTGGGGATTTGAACCTCAATTGCCCAAATCCTAGTCTGACATTCGAACCACCACACCATGGTTGCTGGTAGAAGACGCTATTTGAATCTCACCCAGATGCCTCAGGGTCAATGGGAAGAGCACATACTTTGTTTGCAGGGGGTCCCAGTTTCAGTCTGCTGTTTCTAGCTTAAGAATTTCAAATAGCAGTTGTTGATAAAGACCTTTGTATCCATGAGACCCTGGTGATCTATTGACAGTCAGTGTACATTGTTTTGAACAAGATTGTTTCACTTTCTATAAGATAGCTTCATATGTTGTTTATAGATATCAAAAACTATGGAACATGCATCTATAGCCCAGTTGCCAGGTGCCCCCTGGCCACCGGAAGGGGATGGGAAGGTAGGATTGGCAGATCCAGGTTGGGAAACTCCTGGAGATTTGGGAATGGAGCTTGAGAAGGACAGAGACCTAAGTGGGATACAATGACATACAGTCCACCCTCCAGACCATCCATTCTCTCCAGGGGATCTGATCTCTGTGGTCTGGAGATGAGCTGTGATTCCTGGGGATCCCCAGGTTCCACCTGGAGGCTGGCACCCCCAATTAGCCCTTTTCAAATAATCAGTTTTGGTGCACTTGGCTGTGATCTTCCCAATTCACAAGGTCACCATTTTCTATAAATAGGGCAATGCATTTCCCCCCATTGACATACAGCTTTGGTACACATGAATGTGCACCCTTGAAATTCCAGTGTTCCATTTATGAGTACAGTAATTGGGAAATCAGTGCATGGCCCTATTCACACCAAGTGGCAATAGGAGGACTACAAGAAGCAATATGGCAATAGGACTACCCAAATCATCTGCTGCCACTATGAGTGGTTGGTGCACACATAAATCTCAGATGGGCTTTAATCCGTACATACAGAAAGCCACGACATCTAAGTTCGGATGTAGACCAAAAGCAAAAAGGAATCCTGTCAGGCTGCCTCTCCTTGTTCTCTGCTACTTCCTCATCCTCTGTCCCTGGACTCCTTCCCAGGAAAGTAAGAAACAGGAATCCAGATGCCTGAGACAAGCTAGACTGCTTCCATTGCAGGTGCCAGGTCCAGACTGCTGTGTTAATTTTCCCCAGCTGATGCAGGAAGTGGCCAAAGGGAGCTAGGTGGACAGGCCTGGGACACTGTCATGCTAGTCTGTCACATCTGCTGCTGCATGTGCACAAAGGACCTCCATTTCATTGTGGAAGTGGCTCATAGCATTGTGAACGTGTGGCAAGCCCTCTTTTTATCTTGTTTTTCTTTAGTCAAACTTTTTAAATGTAGGGATGAAGTAAAACCATTAACTTTTTAACAAGACCCTTTGTGCCAATTGGAAATACTGGGCCATCTTTTTATTTGTTTGTTTGTTACAAATTTATTTTTTGCTTATACTTCTAGCGAGGGTTACCAACCTCCAATTCGAGTCCTGAGGTTTCCTGGAGTTACGCCAGATTTCAGAGCTCAGTTTCCCCAGAGGACAGGGCATCCCATTCTCCATGATTTCCCTCCCCTTTCCAAACTCTGCCCTCCCCAGGCACTGCCTCCAAAACTTCAGAAATTCCTCAAGTTGGGTTTGGCATGCCTACATCTAGCACCAGTCTATTAAGGTGGCTTACAAAACAGAGAATTAAATTTGCAAACAAAAAAAATTACAAACCATTTGCAGTAAACAGAAATGTTCTATAAACAACTATACCCTGTCATACAGAGCAAAAAAAAAATAATCAAGAAAACCCAAGCCCCAAAAGGCTTTGCACAGGGCAAACAGCTGTGTGGACCAAGTTCCAAATTGAGGTACCAGAAGAGGCACTATCTCTGATGACCACCCATGCCAACCTCAGTGAATAGGAACACAGAGAGAAGAGCCTGTTTCTTCTTTTCTACTTCTCTATTGAAAATCCTTGTAATTGTTTAAACCTGGCATGTATGTCATGGCAATGAAATTAGTGCTACATCTATGCTGTGCATCTTGAGCAGAAAACACCACAACATTCCTGGTACAGAACCTTATTGTTTGCAGAACATCATATGATATTATTTAGAATATCCGTCACTAGCCATGGGGATTCATAGGCAACAGCAAAACTTCCACCATGTTCACCAACTCATGTGAATTTATAGCACACACTCTACAGTGCACAAGAGGGATAAAGTACCATTTACATGGAGCTTGTTCTTGGAGAGCACTGTAATGGGAATTTGAGATACCCCAACACTGAAGCCCTATCTGGAGACCATGTTATACACAAATTGGGGGGCAGGGGGGAGATCATTAAACCTTCAAACCAAGAGCCTCCATCACAATGTGGGGGGAAATATTTTAAAGAACACTAAAGAAAAAATCCAGATGTCTGGAAATAGAATCAAATGCCACAAAAATTCAGCTAGGTGGGATTGCTGGTGGCCAGGATTTGGTGGTTTACAGTTCTTTATGGACTACATTACTAGAAGTATCTGAATTATATTAATATGGCAAATTTGGTTAGTTTTCATAATCCAGCTTTCTCTTGGCACAGATATATTGATACAGTATTTAGATTTTGCTTTGTGTGTGCAAAGGATGAACAGCCTTGTAGCGGAACAGTAGAAGAAAATATCTCTTCATGATAGACATTTTGTTTTGCTTTTAAGACAACAGTGATTCATTTAAAATAAATGTTTTAATTCTATCTATGATCAAATGAAGCAGCTGCCAAAAAGTGTTCGTTTTAATACCTAACAATACAAAGATCTTTAAATCAAAATATCGCTGGAGAAATTTCAAACGAAGGTGTTCAGAAATATTTTTAAGCTCTAACTTTCTCTTTTGAAGTAATAATAATAATATTTTTTAAAAATCCAAAGCCAAAACCAAACCCGGCAGGCAACATTATGGCTAAATGATAATTCTTTTACTTAAGTGGTGGCTTTATTCAAATGGATACACCAACACACCATTAGTTCAAACAGCTGTAGTGGGCGCTGCTATAATTTTGGATCATAGAACAGAGGAAAATAGAATTTTGTCCCCTGATATTTAAGAGTTCGGTTTGCCACTGAAATTTCTTTTCAATTGATTCAAGCAGCCACCGATAGCTCAGAAACGCTTAAACAACGTTAAACAACCCCTCCCCCCCAAACCCTTTCATGTTGTGAGAGGCACTTATGTGCACTTTGTGTCTTTTTGCTATTGTGGTTGTTAAGTACAGTTTTGCTCTGGAAGAGTGGTAAAGTATCCTTTGAGCTATGCCTTTGGTTTCCACAAATGCCAGTGTTATTCTAGAGGGCTTTCGTTTAGCAAATTTCCCCCCAACAGTGTGACAACAATCTCTTATTGCAGCTACATGTGTTTTGTTCAGGGGTTAGCAGCCAAAGAGACATTAATGGCATAGAGAAGAAAATATCTCTTTCACAGGTGCCACAAAATGAAATACACACAAATATTCTCCATGTTAAGTATTATTTTCTTAGACGAGCAAAAACCAAAATCTAAAATGGATGCTCTGTTGAAGCTTTTAAAAATATATATCAAAAAAGAAAATCAATATTTTGAAGCAAAAAGTAATAATTGCCTTAATTCCCTCCCCGCTCAAGAGTACAGTTGGCTAAAATAAGCTGACCAGATTTGCAGCCTTAGCATCCTGGAAGATTGTGTGGCTAGGGCAGCAGGGTGGTTGGGGAAGGGCCAGGAAATGAGGCCGGGTTTGTGACTGCTGGGCCACCTGCCCACCTTCCTGGTGTCTAATGGTGCAGATGTCAGGCACAAAGGAAGTGTGAAGCAGTGCTGGAACGCAGGCTTTCTGTGAGGAAGGCGAAAGGGGCTGTGAAAAACCTGGAACGGCTCAGCACCCGGACAATTTGTAACAGACAACAGGAAGGTCCATTAAAAGAATGGGACTGGCCTGATGAATCTGGGGCATCTGGTTGCCTTAGGCTAAAAGTACTTTCAGTATTTTTTACTGCCACTATAAAGTAAACAATTGTTTAATTAGTAAAAATAAAAACGCTACTTACAGGACGAATGAACGAGGGCTTATTTTCTGCTTAAGTAATGCTGAGTTAAAAAATGGTCTCTTACATTTACTTAACTCATAGGAATGAAGCGATACAATGCAAACTCTTTGCGTGTGTGTCTTAAATTCAGAGCCTGTTGTGAATTAATGGAACAAGAGTGTAGGGCTCCTGTAAGCCAGGGGATGCTGAAATGAGAGGTGATGCTGCATCTTAGGATCCCCCCAGGCAAGGT